>JAJJMB010008429.1:3981809-4130539 GCA_023531105.1 Papaver atlanticum | reverse complement strand
TATTCGGACTCTCACTTTGGATAAGAGGTAACCCATTTCCAAGCAGCTATTAAACACAGACCGAGACTGGATAGGGGGAGGTCACTTTCTTCCAAATTCATATTCAGAAATTGGCGGGAAAATTGTTTTCACGGAACAGATTTTAGGGTTGAAATTTGGACGACTTTAAAGGAGATTCAAGGGCTGATTTTCGTTGGGTTAACCCTGTTAAGGATAGACAGGCTTGGTAGGTGGGTTTGGATTGATTGAATTGGGTTAGATAACCCGATAGATTCGAAACAGAGGTGATGGAAGTTTCGGGAATTCTATTGATTATATTTGGCAGTTACGGGAGATTTAAGGAAAGATAACCTTTCAAGAGATTCGTTTCAATCTAATAGAGGAACAAGAATGACTTGTACGGCTCAGAAACGCTTAGAGAGGAATTTGGAAAGTGGAGAAATTCGAGAGTTTCTTCGGAAGAAAGGAAGGAATTTAATCGAGTTATTCTCGGGATTTCTTGGCTGGTGATGTATATAAAGCCTTGTACGAGTCCCATAAGGGGTATGTATACTTTGGGGGAAGGTTTGGAAGAAGAACAGAGCAGAAAGAAAAGTTGCAGAGAACACAGGCGAGAGGAAGAAGAAGAAGAACACAGAACCGCGGAGAAAAAAAGTCGCAGAAACTGTTGCCATAGCTTTCATATTCAATACCTTTTGTAACGATTCTTCCAACAATTAATTTCAGTTCGCAACAGTTCTGTTTCTCTGTAACAGTAGGTTCTGTAACAATTATATTTGTTACGAAACTCGTTGCTTTTATACATCTCACACTTTTTGATCAATGAAATCAACTTTTGAGCATACTTCTAATATGAGGAGCTAAACCCCTTAGCCGAGGCAACGGAGGAAGCCATTGTTCCATGAAAAGTGGTATATTTCTATTTTAATTATTTTTGCAATCTTTTACATGATTATTTGCATAGAACTAATATTGGAAAATTGATTTTTATTGAGTGATTGTGATGTGTTTTGATGGAACATGCTTAGTGTTAAACTTTTGATGTTTCATGCTTGATGTTTACAATTGTTACTTCAAAAATCTATTAGAGGAAATAAATTAGAATCACTTTAAAAGCAAAGAATTGCATGAATATTGATTAGATTGAATCACTTAATTGGTTAATGGTTGAATCCAAAGTCTCGGTGTCTTTTTTATAATTTTGATACAACTTTATTTGAGTTATCGAGTTTAATTTAAGTCTAAAAAATCCTTCACAAGTTCGAGTTGAACGAACTCTACTTATCACTTTTTACAACAACATAAAATCGCATCAATTATCACAAGACATCTTTAGATCGACAAATATTCTAAAGATCCTCGTCGACACTTCGATCTAGTTTGAGTGAATCTTATATCAGAAGAGAAGATTTTCAAGCATAAACAAACTAGGTGCAATCAAAGTTCAACAACCTTTAGTCAATCAAATCAATCGAAAACTAATAATAAACTGCAACTATCTAGTTTCCCACAACCGGTACTCGTAGAGCTTCCAAATCCCAAAGAAGTCTTTAAAACGAGCGGTCGTAAGAGATTTAGCCTAATTAGGGTATTTTCCTCTCGTAATAGACGGCTCCACCAGTAACAAGCACAACTATGTAGTTTTGCTGGCTCTGAGGATTAGTTTGCTTGAAATGCAAACTTCAATATTTATAGACCAAGGAAGTTTGGACACCAAGGAATTTCCAAAACCGAATATTCTCAAAGATATGCAATAAAGTCCAAATCGGTTTTCATAATTCCTAGAAATGCACTTTCCAAATATAATGACCGAAATCTCAGTAGAAAATCTCTAATTAGTAAATGCACATTACTAATTTTTATTTTCTAAAGATATGCATTTAATTGCTGGAAATTAAAAGCATATATAAACTAAAAACCTTAATTAAAAGATTCTCAATTTATTTCGATCTGGGATTCTCCTTTAGCTATTAAGGAATATCTTTGAACAATAAAAGATAAGAGTTACTGCACATGTTCAAAGTATGTCGACATTTTTACTTTGTAAATCCTTTTTCATATTTACAATCTTGGAATCGATTTGCCACACTTCCAAACAAGTTTAGAATTGGTTCATTTGACTTCCAAGAACTATGTGATTGATTATCCTATCAAATCACCAATCATGGGTTTAACGGTTCTACCAAAACAAGTTTCGGTTCTACCTACATTTTGGTACTAAGATTAGTCACGCTAATTACCAAAAGTTGGTTGACTAGGTACTAGGATCGGTTACCAAATATTTATGGTATCTAACTTGTATTCGGTTGCACAAGTCATAGGATTGGTTCCCCAATTGTTAAAAACTTGGTGCACCTCTTACAAGGATCGATTCCCTCTTGTGATCTGTTGCACCTCTTACTAGGATTGGTTCCTGATAGGATTTTTGGGAAACCCTATTTGTTATAACCGAAATCTCACGGTGTCTAACTAGTAGACAGAGTAAAGTACGGGTCGTTCTCACGAGGAGCGGTGGAAATACTGTAATCAATATCTCTAATAAAACTAACAAGAAATGATTTTTGGGATTTTTTAATTAGAAATATAAAACGAAATAATAAAATTAAACTAAACTAATAAAACAAATCCAATGGGAGAGTCGGTAACCAGGGTTTATAGTATCCACCACTGTTTCTATTCAATAACTGAAATGAAACATAATTCATTAATATTCATTTATCGTCCGTTCTATCAACATCACCTATTATATGTATTAGAGTCGCAAATATCACTGGGACACCTTAAGCATGACATATCAAAAGACTAAATCCAAGCATGCACCATCAAATTGTATTAGTGAGAAAATTATACGAAACTAAATATAGGTTCACAAATAATACCTGGCTATTCTAAGCATACCCATCAAGAGTAACCCAAGCATGAAATATCAGACAATGAGACAAATATTTTTTTTATCCTAACATTTATGCACAAAAGTTCTACAAAACCGGTGAAGAGACAACTCATATTTCGATAAACCGATAAACAATATCAAGAACTAATCATATTCAATTCATAATAGCCTCCAAAACATAAATATATCAAATTAAATTGTTCTTATGCTCAAAGTGGTTTTTACCATAAACCCTAACTACAAGGTATAACGATACATGGCTTTCTCAAAAGCCATAAACAAATCTAAGTAAGAAAAATAAACAAAGCAAATGGAATCGAAATAACAAATACTCCAAACCCTTGTTCTCCAGTTGCCGCTCTATCGCTTCTTTTCTCTTTTCTGGTTTTGGCTCTGTAGCCGCAACCTCAAAAGATAGAAATCATAGTCGTCCCTTTTTTTTCTCTTCTGTTTGTCCCTCTATATGTAGTCTGTTATGAAGAAATTCAGAGAAGACCTAGCAGAGTTGCCAGGCCCAGTCCAACAACCGATATCCAAAATCAGACCTAGCTAAACACACTCTCTGACCCCTTAATTTTCTCCTTGCTCCCACCGTTTGCAAAAGCTAACATGAATCCCCAGAACACCGGCAAAGTCAGCGTTCCAAGTCTTGTGTTCCCGGCCTTACCCTCTAACTTCAACTTCATTATATGTCCGTCTAACTTCAGCTGCAACTTCCTTGACCACCTCACCCACGACTGAACAGCTTACCCAAATCATCTTGTCACCGTTCAGTCTGTTAGACAATCCAACAGACACCAACATCTTAACTTCTTCGCTCCATCTACATCTCAGAGATTGCTTTTCCATCTTCTGAACCTTCTCATTAATCATTCACCGCGAGTGCACATGACTTCATAATACAGCTTCATAGTCTTCTTATCCTCGAGCATCTCTTCATTCCCTGTATTTCAGTTCGTATCTTCTGCCATCATAATCACTGCCTATAGCCATCTCAAATTTGTAGACAACATCATTAAACAACCAGCATCAATTCTTCTTTGCTTGATGCGACGCTGCCATTTCCTTTCATTCTTAGTTACATCCAATCTCTCCAAAACCCAAGCTCCACTGCCTTCATCGCCTTGTATTACAGTTCGCAATAGCACACCCAATAACTCTTTGAGCACCTCCATCAGCCTCTCATTCTACGGACCCAGCAACCACTCTTGCAAGCTCCATCCACTTCACCTCTTTTCCCTGTACTTCGGTTTAAATCCGAAAACCACAGCACCTTTCTCTATTTTCTGGCCAGATAAGACACACTTTCCTGCACCATCGTTGTTGCATCTCAGCCAACCCACGATACTCAGAACTCTGCCTTGTATTATCGATGGAATTTCAGCCACAACTCGAGCTCAACACATCTCCGACAGGACAAGACTCCATTCCGGACCAGCTGAATCTCGGCTACAACGTCATTTCCTTTCTCCCTTGTATGCGATAGACCCTTTACTTGGACAAAAAACCCATCGAACTCCATATGTTGCGGTTGCTGGCACTACTGCCGTGTTCCACTAGTGTTCAGTGACCAATATTTATCACAAAACGCTATGAACCCTGTTATGTAGATGAACACCACTTTACATAACCACGTAGAGTTGTGGTCATGAGAGACAGACACGTCTCACTGCATGATTCCTTTTCATTTAGCCAATACCGAACCGATGTTATCACTCTGACCAAGTCTTCAGGGCAACGTTACAATCCACTAGCAGAATGTGGTGTCCAAGGCAGTACTCAAATTTAATGTTACTCAAAACCACTTCATGTCCATGAGATGAAAAAGCACCAGGTGTAGACACATCGATTGTTAATTAGGAAAGGCATAATTAATTAAGCTGCTTCTCAACGCCGAGTGTCACAAACACCATTTAGTTTCTGGTTTAGCCTTTAATTCTTCATATCATCGAATTCACTTGTACTTTCTACAAAAGAACTAAAATAATATTTTTAGCCAAAATATCGAGTACTAACTAATATAAATATGGGCATAAAATGAAGCACTTACGTGCTTATCAGTTCCCCAATGTCTAGAGTTGGTCATACCAATTACAACATATCGATCATACCATCTCAGGTGATTACTTAAGATCGGTTTCACTAATAAAAGTCATACCAATACAAAATTCAGGCATTGTGAATAGTTTTACCAAGATACATAAACAAGTTATAAGCGGTTATACTAAACATACATATTGGTAATTCAAAGATTTGCAATGAATAACAATACCAATAAGCCTAGCGATTTCCCTTTGGATTCACAAAAAAAGTTTATGAATGTAATTCCTTGAAACGAATGTAAAACATTGTTTCTTAGGACGAAATCTTCACCCATACCCATACATAATCACAATAGCATTCATACGATTATTTCGATGTCTTATATACGAAGTTCAAAAGATAGACGTTATACTTCGTATTATAATTCCTTAATACTATGTCTAACTAGAGTATAATCATTCACAGCTTCGCGGTTATGTTTTCAATATGCATGACTTTAAAGATACGTTAGGAATGAAATAGTTCAAGTCAAATATTACTAACCTCAAGTGGAAGGATGATGTCGTCGTTGTAGTTCTTTACTTCTTCACATTCTTTAAGTCTTCACGTAACACTTATAAGTCTCAGATCCTAGCAACTTTCTAGCTAACCTATACGAAGTTGACTATAGTAAATAATCAGGCGACTCTTTAAATGAGTTTTGATTCACTAAAATATGACAACCAAACTTGACATACCAACGCTTGGCGGGTTCAACCGAGCTATGCTCTAACAATCTCCCCATTTGTCAATTTTAGTGACAAGACTCTTACATCATATTGATAAACAAATTACAAGAATTCATTACACATACACTTGATTCCAAGTTTCAACAGCACAATAACCTGTATACATTCAATCCATAAATGCCGTTGTTGACATTATAATAACAAGCTAATACTCCTACTAAAGGTAAGATAGGTAGATTTTCAATCCGCACGTCTTTGTTATTTCCTCTTATAGTCCATATAACTACAAATCATTATATGATATGTTACTCCCCCTTAGTTTATGCTTTAATCTTTCGTTAGATATAACGTTTAAGCACCATTGTCCTTTCCTTAGTGATACCAAATCACTTGTTTACTCCATATATTTCTCCCCCTTTTTGTCACAAAATGACAAAGGTACGAGCAAATAAAAGACAAACAGAAAGGATCTTACAAATCATAAAAGACTTGCAAAACCTATAAGAGTTAAGCACGAGGGTTCCACACACCATTTTAGACAACCAATATCAAAACCGAAACTACAAAGTAATTTTGTTTTTATATGTTACCAAGGAAACAATTTCCCGAAGCAATTTTCCCTAATAGTTTAGCAAATCAAAAAAAATTGACTAAGCACCGTAGTTATTTTGCTAAACCGATTGTACAAATATAATCGCTTGTTCGATAAGACCAAAATAAAGCTCAGAATTAACTCTATTTTTCTCATCAGGTTCTAATTATTCACATAGTAACTTAGACCTTTCACTTTTAAACAAGACAAGTACTAGGTTAGTTAACAAGCATTTTTTGTTAAGGCATTCGATTAGACTTGAATAACCGAAACATCCACTTTGATAAGTCTAACTAAGATCCGAATTAACTTAGTTTCTCTTATCCCTAATCGAATTGGACTAAACAATTGATCCCGAAAACCCTGTTGTTAAGCCATAAACAATTCATACAAACCATATAAATCAACTTGCGTAATTATTTACCTCAACCGGAAGAAATTCAAACAAACATAGACATTATAGTACCGCAATTGCACCATAATTTCGTAAGCCTAAACAATTGATACCAAACCATAAAGCAAGATAATAATAGTTTTTCTTAACCGGAAACAATTGAATCACACACACATCCATACACAAATAATGGAATAAACATCAATTGTACCGAAATTTTGTTAAGCAAAAGCAATAAATATATGTAATAAAATCAGGCTTTTCTTAAACAGGAAAACGATTAACTAACAAATTCGTTACCTCAAATTCCGCATCCTCTTCTCCCAGAAAGATATATCATTAAGCGAAAGTTCACATAGAACTCTCCCTCGTTGTGTTGTCATCATCCCGACAAAACAAAAGAACAACAACAAGAACCAACCTTTACCAGAGAAAGGTTGAAAACCGGTTATAACTGATGCGATGCAAAAGTTGAACCCCGAAACGCATATGCTTTTATGCTAAACCAAACGATTCAATATATTGTGACTTTTTCACATATTTGTTTCAATCAGAACCCCTTATGATCCTTTGATAAATCCTACCAACATGGGCTAGAACTTTATCCTGCTAAACCAAAAAGTCACCCAAACCATAAGGGTTCACACCATATGAGATCGAATATTAAGGTCACGAAAACCGAAATCAAACATCCCATGACATACATAGCAATAATATAAAGCATTCAAGCACAGGCTATGTAATCGAAAACTATCACAAGAAAAATTATAAAATAATAATTTTATTCATAAATAATAGATAGTTTTATTCAAAATAGACCTTATTGAAATAATCAAAAACTAATGTTTATTCTCATTCTAATCTCAATTTTTGGGAGATTGCTTTCAAAAATTGGATTCAAATTCTTCTGAGCATTTCCTTTCCCAGTAGAAGATTTGTTCATCTCGAGCAGTTGAGAATGAAGATCAGCAAGTACTTCTTTTGAATCCTTTATCATCAGCTAATGATGCCTAATGCAACTTCTAACAGTAAGAATCCATTTTCTTAGAGAATCTTGAGGATTATAATGCTGAGATACATCATGAGTTTCAGTCAGAACAGATGCACAGAGTGCTAAATCATCAAGAGACGATCCTTCCGAATTTTCCATTGTCACAATATAGCCTTCTTTCAGACAAGAACAAAATATATATATATACAATGGAAGAAAATCAAGGGATAATTTGTTTTATGGAAACCGAATATATTTTTCCCAAAAGTAAAAGATATCGGTTAAGACTATTTTTACTTAAGGAACAAATGCGTACATCCTTCCCAGATTTATGCTTCCTCACAGTCAGAATTTTGGGCAACATGTGAGGATGCATTATTCAACACAATCAATGTGTGTTTAGATGAGAATTATTCTCACCATAGGTAACAAAGACATCCTTAGGATGACTTATAAACACAATAGACTGTGTTTCCTTATGTTCTTTCTTCCTCTTGTAATTGCAAGAGTTTGAAATTTCTTTTTGAGATCTAATAAACTTACCAGCCTTCAAAAACTTTATCCCATTGCGAAGAGTCTTGATAAATTTATTTTCATGGAAGATTGTAGTGTGGTTATTTCCTCCACATGAAGAACTTAGTATATTATCAGAACAACTAGTTTCTGGCCCTTTTGGTTTTTCAACCAATTTTTCTTGCTCAGACTTCACTCTTCGGGTTTTATCCGACAGGAAATTCAAAAGGTTTTCAAGATCTAGGCTTAACCTTTTATTTTCCTTAATTCCCGGCCCAAGGTTTTCTAAACAGTTCTTTAGGAGTTGATTAGACTCACACGTTTCATTACTGTTAGATTTGGCAAGAAGTGCATTACAGTTAGATATTCCTTCATAGGGTTCTTCCTCCGGAATATCATCAAGAGTAGAGACATAAGTCTTGTTGCACTTCTGAGCTCTTCTGCTGGAACAATGTTTAGCCATATGTCCGAATCTACGGCACTTGAAACATTGAATTTCTTCACTATCCTTTTTATGGCAAAAAGATAATGTATTAGGAACATATTTATCATTAGATAAGATGTCCTTAATTCGTTGCGCTAGAAGCACAATTGTTGATTCAAGCTCCTTTTCAACAAGTACCTTGTCTTATTGATAACGTTTCTCAGTTTGATTCTTCAGCATAATTTCTCTATCAAAGATCTGTAACTTTCCTACAAGAGAGCTTCGAGAAAGTATATAAAGATCATTTGATTCTATTATGGCATGTTTCTTAGACTTGTATCTGGATGGTAACGATCTGAGAATTCTGCATACTATTTCCTTTTCAGGTATAGCCTTTCCAAGTAAGAAAGAAGCATCGACAATCTATGAAAGTTTAGAGTTAAACTCCTCAAAGGTATCGTTACCATCCATTTTAAGATATTCCCATTCAGAAGAAAGGGACAAAAGACGTGCTTCTTTATCGGAATCATTTCCTTCAAATACAGTCTCAAGAGTATCCCATGCCTCCTTAGAAGTTTCACATGACAGAATATGATGAAGGAGATCATCACTTACTGCGTGTATGATGGCATTAAGGCCATTAGAGTTCTGATGTGCAAGAGCTCTTTCTTTATAACTGTAGAATGCTAAGCGTTTAAACTCTGCGTCTGGATATTCTACTCTTGGTCTTTGATACCCATCTTCGATCAATAGCCAATTATTAAAATCTCGGGATTGAAGAAAGGTTCTTATAGCAGCTTTCCAAAATGGGTAATTCATCCCATTAAATCTTGGTGGTACGTTAACTAAATCATTCATAAGATTTATTTTCTTATAGGTTGGATCGCACCAAACACAGATTGTTATATCTTTTCTTATTTGCCTTCTCTGATACCAATTGAAAAGACGAGGGTACCCAAATATACCTCAATATAAAACTTTTCCACCTATAAGTCCTTTCTCCGAAAGTGATTGTCTATGGACTTAGTCGAGACAATACAACTAATCGGTTCACACTTCGTGTGATCATCTATGGATACGAGATCGAGACAATACGACAAAAAAATTGTGTGATTTACTATGGATACAAGATCGAGACAATACAACAACGAAGTATGTTTACTTGATAATAGGTTCGTACTTAACCAAACACAATAGGATTGCTATCAAGTAAATAGGAATTAATGTTTGTGTATTTTACTTCTAATTATAATAAAACAATTATAATTGCGGAAATAGAAAAGTAAAAGACACATCAAGATTTTGTTAACGAGGAAACCCCAAATGCAGGAAAAACCCCAGGACCTAGTCCAGAATTGAATACTCTCAGAATTAAGCCACTATACAAAATCTAAACCAACTTCGTATAGTTGAGAACAAGCAACTAAACCTATATTTCACCTAGTTCCCTCAGTATCCCTGCACCTCCAACTTGTAATAAGTCACGCACTTGGAACAATTCCTTTGGTTCGTATTCCAAACAGTAAAGGAACAACAAATCTGTTCGGTAAAAACCCTTTTTCAAACATTGTGATATGAGTTTGACAAAAGTCTCTTCCGTTTATTCCAATAAAATCCTTTTTCAGGTTCTTAGATCTGTCTCTCAACAACTATCAAAGTAATTGTCTAGGCTTATGCAATCAATACTCTTAATCACAAAGAATTGTATTGATGCCGATCTACTCAACTAATCAATCAAGGTTATCACAAAGATAAACCGATTATAGTTGGATCCCCAGCCGATCAAGTTTTGTGCACACCAAAGATTATGAACTCAAATAAGAAATCTTATTTGTCTTCAAATCTTCTTAGATCTTCAATAAACACCTGCACACAAACAACTGGAATCTCTTAAGATTAATCACACACAGAACGGAGTTTGTTAACAATGGATTATCACAAGACGTCTTTAGATCTACAAACAGTCTAAAGATCCCCGTCGACAATTCGATCTAGTTTGAGTGAATCTTATATCAGAAGAGAAGATTCTCAAGCATAAACAAACTAGGTGCAATCAAAGTTCAACAACCGTTAGTCAATCAAATCAATCGAAAACTAAAATAAACCATAATTATCCAGTTTCCCACCAACGTTACTCGTAGATCGCTTCTTGATCCCAAAGAAGTCTTTAAAACGAGCGGTCGTAAGAGATTTCGCTTAATTAGGGTACTTTCCTCTCTGAATAGACGGCTCCACCAGTAACAACACAACTAGGTAGTTTTGCTGGCTCTGAGGATTAGTTTGCTTGAAATGCAAACTTCAATATTTATAGACCAAGGAAGTTTGGACACCAAGGAATTTCATAAACCGAATATTCTCAAAGATATGCAATAAAGTCCAAATCGGTTTTCATAATTCCTGGAAATGCACTGTCCAAATATAATGACCGAAATCTCAGTAGAAAATCTCCAATTAGTAAATGCACATTACTAATTTTTATTTTCTAAAGATATGCATTTAATTGCTGGAAATTAAAAGCATATAAAAACTAAAAACCTTAATTAAAAGATTCTCAATTTATTTCGATCTTGGATTCCCCTTTAGCTATTAAGGAATATCTTTGAACAATAAAAGATAAGAGTTACTGCACATGTTCAAAGTATGTCGACATCTTTACTTTGTAAATCTTTTTTCATATTTACAATCTTGGAACCGATTTGCCACACTTCCAAACAAGTTTAGAATTGGTTAATCTGACTTCCAAGAACTATGTGATTGATTATCCTATCAAATCACCAATAGTGGGTTTAACGGTTCTACCAAAATAAGTTTAGGTTCTACCTCCATGTAGGTACTAAGATTAGTCACGCTAGTTACCAAAAGTTGGTTGACTAGGTACTAGGATCGGTTACCACATATTTATGGTATCTAACTTGTATTCGGTTGCACAAGTCATAGGATCGGTTCCCCAATTACTAAAACCTTGTTGCACCTCTTACAAGTATCGATTCCCTCTTGTGATCGTTTGCACCTCTTACTAGGATCGGTTCTCCAATGTATAGAGTTGGTCATACCAATTACAACATATCGATCATACCATCTCATGTGATTACTTAAGATCGGTTTCACTAATAAAAGTCATACCAATACAAAAGTCAGGCATTGTGAATAGTTTTACCAAGATACATAAACAAGTTATTAGCGGATATACTAAACACACATATTGGTAATTCAAAGATTTGCAATGAATGGCAATACCAATAAGCCTAGCGATTTCCCTTTCGATTCACAAAACAAGTTTATGAATGTACTTCCTTTAAACGAATGTAAAACATTGTTTCCTATGACAAAATCTTCACCCATACCCATACATAATCACAATAGAATTCATACGATTATGTCGATGTCTTATATACGAAGTTCAAAAGATAGACGTTATACTTCGTATTGTAATTCCTTAATACTATGTATAACTAGAGTATAATCATTCACAGCTTCGCAGTTATGTTTTCAATATGCACGACTTGAAAGATACGTTAGGAATGAAACAGTTCAAGTCAAATATTACTAACCTCAAGTGGAAGGATGATGTCGTCGTTGTAGTTTTTTACTTCTTCACATTCTTCAAGTCTTCACGTAACACTTGTAAGTCTCAGATCCTAGCAACTTTCTAGCTAACCTATACGAAGTTGACTCTAGTAAATAATCAAGCGACTCTTTAAATGAGTTTTGATTCACTAAAATATGACAACCAAACTTGACATACCAACGCTTGGTGGGTTAAACCGAGCTATGCTCTAACAGTGCTGGTAACTAGCTCGCTGCTAGTGGTGGAGGTTGTATGGAGTGAACTTACGGTGGTGAATGGGTGTTTGGAGGTTGTATGGGATGAACTGGTAAGACAATTGCTATGTTAAATTTTGACATAGCAATTATGACTGAAACTTGAGAATCTTAAATTTTTTGACTGAAACCTGACATAGCAATTGCGACTGAAAATGGAATTAGAACTGTACTAATGAGTTTTATTCCTTTTTAGCTCATAATAGATTATGTTTCATGGGTATGTCCTAAGATTTCAGTTGAAGCGGCTATATATATGTGACTGAAAATTGTTGTTATTACAGGTGTTGATGGTGGTTTTTAGTTCAGGGATAAAATTGTAAAACCCTGTATTTAACGTGCTTTCATTCTGCAAAGAAACAGAGCCATTTAAAAGTGACTAGCGCCCAGGCCTCTTCACTTACAATGTATATTGAGAAATTCAGTATATTTATATGAAATTTATACAGAATGGTGCGTGTAGCAACAATCCCAAATATTCTATAAATTTATGAGTATCTATTCTATGCCATGTTCCCCAGCTGAACTCTTAATACTGACATGACATGACGACTAATACTTACTCCCAGCCAAGTAGCATGAATCTACCGAAGTGTCAGGATTAAGATGCGTGTGGAAGTACTCAATCAGAGGCATGCAAAGTTATGCAGCCCTTTGATATTAAATTAGTGATTTTTTGTATCAGTATGCAAAATTCACCAAAAATTGATTGATTTTGCGGCAACCCGCAAAATTCAGTACTTTAACCTGATTTTATCAATTTGCAAAAATTAGGTTTTTTGTGCCCTGCGCAATATCTCAAACCATATTGGTCGATACCAAACCTAGGTAAGATAGGAAATTAATCCGCCATGGAGCTAGTAGGAGCGAAGTCCTACCAGAAATCAGAAAACAATAAATAAAGAGGAGCCGCGGCTAATAGGAGCAGCAACAAGAGGAGGCATGGCCACGCCACTTGGCCGACCGATTTGCCTCAGCAAGCACCACCTGTGGCCGGCCGGCCATGCTCCATGTTGCTACTTTTCGGCCCCTTTCCCATCGACCAATCAGATCGTTTTAAACCCGCCACACGCACTTTTAAATAAAGTTGGAAGTTGGTTGGTCGATGCGCCTAATTCCTTAAGGAATCTAATCTAGGCTGCCCATGTAAGTCTAAAAAACAATCACGGACACACGATTTGGCCGGCCAACCTAATGAGTTTGGCTTCCTCTCAACGAGATCAAGCAAACTCCATGATGTCCACCGGCGGGCCCACTATCATTCCAACCAATTGGAATCCTCCTAGCCCGCCAGCAACATCCCTGATCGCTAGCAAGAGCTAGGCTAGTAGCGTTGTTGGAAAGAAGTTCAACAAGTTAAGACTGGCCATGATAGCCTCAAACTCATCGCATCCGTCCAACTTAGCCATCCTAGTTGGATGGCTTAGATTTCGTTTCAAACGACCAATGAAGTTCCGGTATGCTCGCCAGTAACCCATCTCCATCCCTGGCCAGTCGAACTACCCACGACATGCCAAGAGAACATCAAACCGATTGCTCAAAGTAGGCTGGCCGCGTGGGTTACAAAACCCTAATTCATGTTAAGCAGTAGTATATTATTGCCTAAAACGATCTCGTCCGTCCAACTTCGCCAGTTGAATTGACCGGTCTAGATTTAACCTCAATTGACGGGCAAGGTACAGATACGCTCTCCAGCAGCGCAGCTATTATGCTGGCCAGACGAACAAGCTCCCAACGCGGCCCCAACACCAAAAATATTGTCCCTTAAATAGGTTGGCCACAAGGCTTTTATAAAACCAAAATCAACGATAGCCATTAACTGCCGCAAATCATCTCGGCCGCCCAACTTCGCAAGATGAATTGGCCGGCCTAACTCCTATGTTAGGTAGCAACCAAGATGTAGCCATAATCAACGGCCACTCCCCTTCCATAAGCCGCGATCGGCCAAGCCACAGCCTCCCCATATAGCTCCCAAACGATCGTTCAAAAGGACTGGTCAAGCCGCTTACATGAATTTTAAGGAAACCATTAACTGCCGCAAATCATCTCGGCCGTCCAACTTCGCTAGCCGAATTGACCGGCCAAGAATAAATCTTAGGCGACCAATAAGATGTCACCATAGTCGCCAGCCATCACTCTCCTATAAAGACCGACCGGCCTGCCTTTGGCGCGCGTTAATGGCTCCTGGAAGCTTCCTGAAAATGGATGGTCATGCTCATTTTAAGAAATTAAGCTTCGCAACTGATTTAAGTGAGCTTTATACAACGATGCTTTACATGCATCGATTATTTTGAGCTGCTTGCTTAAGAGCGATGCTTTACATGCATCGAATACATATGATATTTTACGAATATCAGCTTCACAAATAACTCAGTTATATAACCTAATAGCGTCACATGCTATTCTTTGCGGAAAGTCTCATGACTTGGCTCGTTGGTCTTGCACACAAGACCCACTCAGCAACCCGCTGCATATTTTTCCATAAAAATACTCGAGACATCAAACATGTCACAAACTGGGGGATGTTCATCAGGGTATTGGTCTGGCGGTTTACAGCGTGCGGCGTGCAACACACCCGTTATAAGAAAGTGTCAGGAAAAGCGGACAGTTAGTGGTAGCAGAGAAGTTGTGGGTGTAAACTAATCGTCTTCTCTCATAGTAAGACGTGGTTTTAAACATTTTTACACGATCCCCACTTATGCATTACTCAACTACTCCCATTTCCTATGAGATTAGGGTGCGTGCAACTATAACTATATAAATAGGTTTTCAACCTATTTCAACCAACAACAGATTTTTGGTTAACAACATAGTATCCAGAAAAACACCAAAGAACTAATAGCTTACATTCTGCAAGCCAGTTCCATATTCTGATACAAGTCATAAAACAACCACACCTTCAGAGTTAACCATTTTTATCTCAACACCATCTTCGCTTCCCTCCCTAATATCAACCCTTCTCTTTCACTTTGTGACTGAAGCAAGGATGGAATGGCCATTTCTTGGTTTAGGCCAGAATTATACAAATATATCTCTCGAATCTAAAGTACTCCCGTGCAGTGCATTTGTTTAGGGTTTAGATTCGTTTCTCGGCGTCACACCCAAATTTACCAAAACCAGCAGAATCAGTTTTTACCCCAAAACAACTGGCGACCACAGTGGGAGATTGATATATCGATTACAAAAATTGTTTCTTCAACCATTTGAGAATAATGTTGATTTTAGGTCTAAATTCAGTTATTAACTAGAATTCATTTTCAATCACCCATCCCAACTTTCCACTTTATGATACACCCTTGTCAGCCAACTCTCCCAAAGCCGCACGAAATCCAGTCACCATGGAAGGCAGAGTATGTAGCCGTATCGGACAAGAGCAAAAAGGAACCCACCAGGTGCGTCACAATATCTGCAAGACATGGGTAAGGATCCAGCTTATGAAGCTTTGCTGGAAAACCTATATTTTAAGACCCTCACAGAAGTCCATAGAGTTGTCCAACAATCTGCGGCCACAACCGCTCTAACTAAAAAGAGAAGCACCCGAAGAAAGGGAAATTTCCCAAGGCATCCATGAATACGAGAATTGCGCCTGGAAACTGAAGATTCTCCGTTTTAATGCGGATCGACATAAAGACGTTGCAAAGACAATAAAAATGGCTGGGTACTTCTCATTGTTAAAGATGCGTCACACGATAAACCTAGTTTTGAAGCAATTATCCGGGAAAGTCCAGCTTCATTTGTTGGGAGGTCTCGTGAACAAGTTCAATAACCAATTCCAATTCTGGTGTTCCGTCGTTAAGAAGCTTCCCAAAAATTCTTTTCAAGCAATGCTACCGGGAATTCCTTGGATGGCCGAGCGTCAGTAAATCTCCCAGATGAAAGGACCAGAAAGCCTCGTGGAGACACAAGAAGATTACTACTTAGGAGGGCACAATGGCTTCTCTCGAGATCCGGATGGAGCAACCGCCTTTTCTACAATACCATAAGTGTTATATGGAGCAATCCGGAAACTCCTCAAAGTTATCACTAATATTAATATCGCCAGGGTCCACACATAAAGGGAAGATTTGCGTAGCCGCTGTTCCAGTATGAAGATAGTCGACAACAAATCTTGACACCAGTGGAGTCCTAGAGAGGCACCTGCAGAGATCACGAAAACAAAGGTCTATCTCTATTCCACCATTGCTAACATTTTATGGTCAGGAGTATCCGCTACTGCTCCATCCGTAAAACATGTAGATCCAAGCCACGGCGTAATTCCGAGAATTTGTACATCTACAATAACAAAGGAGGCTTGACACATCTTCAAATTATCATAAAGGAGTCCGCCCATTATGCCAACCCAAGCAAGAGCAATCCCAGGACATCTTCAGATCCACTGGAGCCGACACGACAAGAGAGCAGCCTCAAGAAGATAATGATGCCCGCGTCATCATGCCATGAAAGAATCCGTAGACGAGACAACCTCACACAGAGGAGATCCGAGAATTTGCTGCACTAAAAGACCTACGTCTCACATATTTCTTTTGCCTAGGGAAACTGAAGAGCCTAGGTACAACAACAACGCGCCGAAAAACACCTCCGATCGGTTCCAGATGGTGATGCTTCCTACCCTAAATATCTCTTCATTCCTTAGCCGATCGCCCTCAAGACTTGGACATGATGCTCCAGATAAATAATAGGCATATCGATGACTACGTCAAGAGATCCAGAATTGAAGCCCTCGACTTCCAGGTCTACTGCTGGTGCTAACACATGAAGAACGCCACCCACGGACATGATATGTAGTTAGGCAAGGTTACGGGTCATTTTGCAAAAATTCTGTCAGAAACGTTTTTACACTGCCTTCTGGAAGAACTGAATATACCGAACGATTCGCATGGAAGTCTTCTACAACATACTAAGAGGGCACTTTAATCGAATGAATAAGCTATAAGCGGCAGCCGAAGCTCTCGACTATGTGACAGCTGAAAATCTACATCGGATGAAGATTTTATGGTCGTTTTGGCAAGAAGACACAAATCTGAAATTTTCATCAAGTCAATACACCAAGGTCGCACTTACAATCAGGCCAGCAACAATAGGAGAGCTTATGCACGCATGGAATCAGAGAGGATCCGCATCACCGAAAAAAAAAAGGGAATAAACTCACATACGTGAGTTATTAAAGCCCATTGACGTTCATGGCCGTAGTTGTCCAAGGTTCGTGCTCGTAGCTGCCGCTCATTCCTTCCAAGATCCATAGTCGTAGCCACCACTCGTCCCTGCCGAGATTTGTGCCCGTAGTCACCACTCCTCCTTGTCAAGGATCGTTACCGTAGCCATCCTAGCTCCATCCAACTTTTTTTGTTCCCATGAAAATATAGTATCTTTTGATCACAGTTGCTAAGAACCGTTGCTTCTCTTTTGTTGATACCAGCCAGAGCTTCATCATAGCAACAACCACTATGGACAAAGGTAATCCGAACTTGTGCATATTTTAGTTTCCCATGGAGGAAGTAATAGAGTCACCAATACGAAGGCAAGATGGTGACATCTTTATCATGGTTAATCCACCGACCATACAAGATAGAACCACGAAAACCGCACTTGGGGACTGAGGCTCAACATGGAATCCCTTCACTGTCGAGAACCTTTTCAACTCAGAAGAGACAATCAACCAAGAAGTCATAACCGTGAAAAGGTCACCACTCTTCAAAGATGTAGCACAAGGATATCACCACCTCCTTGTATGGAAGGCGCCTGACCAACAAGCAGTATTTGGCTCAGCCATTCATACGCGTTGTTGTCAGTGAGGAATCAAAGAGGAAAGTCGTACCTCAGCAAGCCACGCATACCAACTACATTATTTCTGTCACATAACCTACTCAGAACTCAGTACCGCCTACCCAAGGTCTGCACGAAGCTGCGCATCAACAACCACATCGCCGACAAAGTCAGATTCGGTGTTTCCAAATTTCCAATTCCCTATGGAAAGGGTGCATGGGCTTCCAGAAGTTTGGATACAATACAGGTCTATCAAGTGCAACTCCCACCCATTGATCAACAAATGACGAATAAAAGATTGCCGCCTCCATCAATTCGTCAACCACCTTACCAGCAAGTGCAATGGAAGTACATCTTTCAGGAGAAAATAGGATCAGGATAATTACACCTGGGGACTTCCAGCACAGGATGCCTTCACGTCCCTCAACCAGGTTATTTCTGATATCAGCATCATCATTGTCAAAGCTTTACGAGCCGCAGTAATTTCTCAACATGAAGACGTACATGTGCATCAAAGACAACAAAAGTACGCCGCGGAGATATTTTCACATATCCGGCCACGTCATCGAATCTGAAGTGTAACTGGGGACTGCTCATCGCATCCCATTCCATATAACCATCCAAGATTCGGAAGGTTCAAAGGATGTCGCTTGGAACGAAGTCCTTAAAGGATTGATAGCATCACATTCTTCTTGGAAAGCACCTCCCGTATCCCGAAGAGCATCCTGCTTCAACATTAAGACGGTTTTCTCAACCACCACCTCTTTTAACTGACATGATCCCTAGAAGAGGTTCTGTCCATTTCAGTATGCAATTTTTGGATTTTGGAAATCGTTTCACGGACTGGGAAGCAATGAATCTGAAGGTGGCGCACATACCCAGTGACACTCCCAGTTTGCAATTACTTCTTCAGAAATCACGATGCACATGTCGTCAATTGAAGATAAGGCCTCTCTCATCCGTTTAGCTAACAATATGCGGCTTATTGGGTCTATAGATTCATGGTACAGCGTCCATGCTTCTACATACCTAACTGTCACGCCACGAATCTTCAAGAAGCGTGTAATCTACAAGGGGAATATCAAACAGAAGAATGGGAGAGCTCAGATTGAAAAATCGCGTTCGAGAAATGAATATCATGTACACAGGCTCTACTGTAACCCTACCGAAGAGCGCTACGTCTACAGTTTCAAGATATTGCGAGATCTTTCTAAGAATTTGGATTTTTTAGTCGGGAGATTTCATTCATTCATCCAACTGGAAACATAAAATCATAAAAGCAGCATAAATGAAGGATTATTATTCGATCACGCCCTGGCTCCAGCCGCATAAAACAAAAGACTACTAAACATCAAAAAAATGTCATCAACGCCAGGGCCAGTGGCGCCTTCACTGGAGTCCTCTCCATAAGCCACTTCAACATCTTCTTCGGAAGCTGCATCAACGTTCTCTTTGGGAGCTGCTTCAACAACTTTTTCAGAAATTGCTTCAGCATCCTTTTAAGGATATTCCTCATGATAGGGCTCGTCCACATAAAAGTCGGGGATTATGACGTCGTCATGAATAAGCCAGGAAAGCTTGGACACGCTCTCGGAAGATGCTCAGATGTACAAGGGACTTGGAATGCGGTTTGAGATCCCAACCAACTGTATGCCTGATCTACCGTGGGCCAACCGACGTCATGCTAGGGGAACGCTCACCTGGACGCCTCTTGAACATGCCCTGTTCCAAGGACATGCCGACCTATCTCTCCTGGTTACATCTGTCAATTTTTCCTCATAAGTTTTATCTTTATTTTTCACCATCTAGTGCTTACCCCACAACAATGTCACTGTTACGTACTAAGAAGGGAACTTAATGTTGATGGTGGTTTTTAGTTCAGGGCTAAAATTGTAAAACCCTGTATTTAACATGCTTTCATTCTGCAAAGAAACAGAGCCATTTAAAAGTGACTAGCGCCCAGGCCTCTTCACTTACAATGTATATTGAGCAATTCAGTATATTTATATGAAATGTATCCAGAATGGTGCGTGTAGCAATAATCCCAAATATTCTGCAAATTTTTGAGTATCTATTCTATGCCATGTTCCCCAGCTGAACTCTTAATACTGACATGACATGACATGACGACAAATGCTCGCTCCCATCCGAGTAGCATGAATCTCCTGAAGTGCCAGGTTAAGATGTGTGTGGAAGTACTCAATCATAGGAACGCAAAGTTATGCAGCCCTTTGATATTAAATTAGTGATTTTTTGTATCAGTATGCAAAATTCACCAAAAATTGATTGATTTTGCGGCAACCCGCAAAATTCAGTTCTTTAACCTGATTTTATCAATTTGCAAAAATTAGGTTTTTTGCGCCATGCGCAATATCTCGAGCACTATTGGTCGAGACCAAACCTAGGAAAGCTAGGAAATGAATCCTCCATGGAGCTAGTAGGAGCAAAGTCCTACCAGAAATCAGAAAACAATAAATAAAGAGGAGCCGCGGCGAATAGGAGCAGCAACAATAGGAGGCGTGGCCGCGCCACTTGGCCGACCGGTTTTCCTCAGCAGGCGCCACCTGTGGACGTCCGGCCACGTTCCATGTTGCTACTTTCCAGCCCCTTTCCCATAGACCAATTAGATCGCTTTAAACCCGCCACACGCACTTTTAAATAAAGTTGGAAGTTGGTTGGTCGATACGTCTAATTCCTTAAGGAATCTAATCTAGGATGCCCATGTCAGTCTCGAAAACAATCACAGCCACATGATTTGTCCGGCCAACCTAATGAGTTTGGCTTCCTCCCAACGAGATCAAGCAAACTCCATGATGTCCACCGGTGGGCCCACTATCATTCCAGCCAATCGGAATCCTCCTAGCCCGCAAGAAACATCCCTGATCGCTAGCCAGAGCTAACTGGTAGCGTTGTTGAAAAGAAGTTCAACAAGTGAAGACTGGCCATGACAGTCTCAAACTCATCGCATCCGTCCAACTTAGCCATCCTAGTTGGATGGCTTAGATTTCGTTTCAAATGACCAATGAAGTGCTGGTATGCTCGCCAGCAACCCATCTCCATCCCTGGCCAGTCGAACTACCCACGACATGCAAAGAGCACATCAAACCAATTGCTCAAATTAGGATGGTCGCGCGGGTTACAAAACCCTAATTCATGTTAAGAAGCAATATATTACTGTCGCAAAACGATCTCGGCCGTCCAACTTCGCCAGCCGAATTGACCGTCCTAGATTTAACCTCAATTAACGGGCAAGGTGAAGATACGCTTGCCAGCGGCCCATCTATTGTGCTGGCCAGACAAACAAGCTCCCAACACGGCTCCAACACCGAAAACGTTGGCCCTAAAATAGGTTGACCACACGACTTTTATAAAACCTAAAACAATGGCAGCCATTAACTGCCGCAAATCATCTCGGACGCCCAACTTCGCTAAATGAATTGGCAAGCCTAACTCCTATGTTAGGTAGCCAACAAGAGGTGTCCATAATCAACGGCCACTCCCCTTCCATAATCCGCGATCGTCCAAGCCACGGCCTCCCCATATGGCTCCAAAACGATTATTCAAAAGGGGTTGGTCGAGCCGCTTACATGAATTTTAAGGCAGCCATTAACTGCCGCAAATCATCTCGGCCGTCCAACTTCGCTAACCGAATTGACCGGCCAAGATTAAATATTAGGCGACCAATAAGATGTCACCATAGTCGCCAGCCATCACTCTCCTATAAAGACCGACCGGCCTGCCTTTGGCTGGCGTTAATGGCTTCTGGCAGCTTCCTGAAAATAGCCGGTCATGCTCCTTTTAAGACATTAAGCTTCGCGACTAATTTAAGCGAGCTTTATACAACGATGCTTTACATGCATCGATTATTTTGAGCTGCTTGCTTAAGAGCGATGCTTTACATGCATCAAATACATACGATATTATACGAATATCGTCTTTACAAATAACTCAGTTATATAACTTAATAGCGTCACATGCTATTCTTTGCGGAAAGTCTCATGACTTGGCTCGTTGGTCTTTCACACAAGACCCACTCAGAAACCTGCTGCATATTTTTCCATAAAAATACTCAAGACATCAAACATGTCACAAACTGGGGGATGTTCATTAGGGTATTGGTCTGGCGGTTTACAACGTGCGGCGTGCAACACGCCCATTATAAGAAAGTGTCAGGAAAAGCGGACAGTTAGTGGTAGCAGAGAAGTAGTGGGTGTAAACTAACCGTCTTCTCTCATAGTAAGACGTGATTTTCAGCATTTTTACACAATCCCCACTTCTCCATTACTCAACTACTCCCATTTCCTATGAGATCAGGGTGTGTGCAACTATAACTATATAAATAGGTTTTCAACCTATTTCAACCAACAACAGATTTTTGGTTAACAACATAGTATCCAGAAAAACACCAAAGAACTAATAGATTACATTCTGCAAGCCAGTTCCAGATTCTGATACAAGTCATAAAACAACCACACCTTCAGAGTTAACCATTCTGATCTCAACACCTTCTTCGCTTCCTTCCCTAATATCAACCCTTCTCCTTCACTTTGTGACCGAAGCAAGGCTGGAACGACCATTTCTTGGTTTAGGACAGAATTGTACAGATTGATCTCTCGAATCTAAAGTACTCCCGTGCAATGCATTTGTTTAGGGTTTAGATTCGTTTCTCGGCGGCACACCCAAATTTACTAAAACCAGCAGAATCAGTTTTTACCCCAAAACAACTGGCGACCATAGTGGAAACTCTAAAAGAAAGCTTACAAAGGGATATTTTGGTGAAGTAAACGTTGGTCATCGAGATTTTGGTGGAAGTGGGACTCTTGGTCATACATTTGTAGAGGTAACAAAACCTGCACACACATGGTTGAATTGTTTAACTATAAGTGTTGATGTTATTGTTTTGAATCCATTTTGATTGGATTTTTTGCAGGCGGATTTTAATTTTGTGTATAAAAATCTTAAAGGATGCTGTTATAGACCACCATACGAGTGGAAATTGGCAAAGTCTGATTGTTAAGGATCTCAGTTTTTAAATTTTGTGGATTCTCTGCCAAGGCTTCCATTAATTTTATGTGTTTGTTTATGGTTAGGATCTCAAGCGCATGATGAGTTTGATTCTCTGCTAGCATTTGCAAGCAATTTAGACTGTTTCCTTCGACTAGAAAAATAGCATAAGGATGAGTATAACGTAAGTGGACAGGAAATAGATTAAAGTTCTGAGACCCATAGTTGGCAGGGACAAGTATTAAATGAGTTTTAAGTTATGGATTATGTCGGGAGTATATATATTGAATGATTTTCTTTAAATTTAAAAGCATGATTCAAGAATTGGTTCTAAATTTCTAATTGGTTCATGTAAGGTTATGAATATGGATTTGTGGTACCTCATTTTTATAAGCCGACGCCGATTTATGAAAAATTGTATTTGATTTCTGTTAGATGTTTTAATAAGAAAATGTCTATGGTTGTTATTTGTTTGTTTTTTTATGGGTATCCAGAATAAGAAATGGTGAAAATTTGCCTGGACCTTGTCATAGCGATGACAAGTTATTTTACATTCCTTTTTTCTACCTGGTTGTTGTATAATTTCTGCAATAGGTGCATGGATCCTTTTAAACTTTGCAAGTGTGTTTGCTATATAATGATGGATGTTATAAGTTGGTCTTGGTTAATTTTTAATTTTTATGTCAACCATAATGGGTTGAAGATAAGGTGAGTATTTTTGCTTCATTGGTATAGAGTATTGCTTTCCCTTTTCTATATATATTTCTTACTTGAAGGTACTATGTTATCAAAAGCTTGTCCTTTCTGGATAGCTACTTGAATCCTGCATTCATGTCCATAAGCAGAGATCCAGATGAGAGACATAGAGAGCAAAGGGAAAAATTAGCGGCTTAAGTAAAGAGGGGGTTTACTTGTGGTAAGTTGCTTGGATTTGGTGAGCTTGGTGGTCCCTCTTTATCTGTTGTCGATGAGTACTCGTTTCACTCTGGATATCTAGCTAAAATTGCAGAAATGAGATTCGTGTAAGTTTATCATCCCTGCATTATGTTTTCGTATGCTAGAAAAACCATCATAGATTTTGACGTTTTTTGGCATTTCATTGATCGAAAACTGCATAGGTTCCTTTAAGTTGTAGCAGTTGGAAATAAAAAATTATTACCTCTACTAGCTCATATGTTCTTGTTTTGGCATACAAGTTATCGTTGTGGTGTAGACTGTGACGGACACCCTGTAATGGTTGTTCTGGGAGCCCACTTTCTACTGTGATGTGTTGGTCTGCAGCACTTCGTGCTCTATGTAATAAAGATTAAAAATTATGTATTTCATCCTTGTAGCTGTAGGGCTTATTGGTGTTTGAACCTTTGATACAAAAGACTTATTCCATCGCCTACCTTCACTCTGCAGCATCTTTTGGTGATTCTTTTGAGTATTTGATTCATTTGTTATGCTTTTGGGTTTAGCATTGTAACTGTTGGTGGTAGTTGGGTCTGCACGTGGGGATTGGGAGGTGGGGTGATAGATGATTCCCAACTATCCTTGTACAGGATGAGAAGAACATCAACAGACTTATAAGTTTTGTTTTCACATGTATTGTCGAGGAAGATAACTGGAAGATCCTTAGCGATGGCATGTATATTTAATATGTTTAGTGAGTATTGAGGTTGAAAAATATACTAGCTTTACTAGAATTTTTTTCTGGCTTCTCAAGGTTAGATGCTAAAAATGGTGGTCTGTACTGTTGGTACCTGTAGTGTGGTTTATGCTTTGGTATTGGTTCAATTTTAATTTTTTGTTGAAGGCTTTATTCTGATAACTCATTTTGTTGTTTGTTGTATGTAGATTCATAAATAGAGCTTGGGTTGGTCTTGGAGAAGCTCTTGAAGGTAGCATCGAGAATAAGATTCATGGGTAAATTCTCTAACTCCACTTTCTCCATTACTCGATTTTGTATGTTTGGTATATGATAACTACATGCTAGACTGTGTTGAACTCACGCCTTTAGTACGTTGTCGTTAAAATCTCAATGATGCTGTAACTGAAGAGCCTTATCTAACTTCCAAACTGATAGGTAGTTGAATGGACGCAACACCCAGTTGAGAGAGGCATTGAAGTCTGTCACAGCAAAGCAGAAGTATCCTTAAGCATGTGTTTCCAAGCATCGCCACTGTAAGGTCATCTCTCTCTCTTATATATATATAATGATAAATAGTTATTTCAATGTTGTATATAGATGGATATTAAACTTCAGGTATAACATGATAATTGGTCAATCATATACACCTTGTTCTGTGTTTCCTAGCCATTTAGTAGACTGTAGAGTAATCCCAATTATTGCGGAAAAAAGTTTCCTTAGGGCTGCAAAAATATTGCTTGGGATGCAGAGTATTCCCAATTATTTGAATGTACAAGTGAAAACTTCCGGCACTTGTATGAAGGTTGAGTTGTCTCATTCGAGGTGGAACTTAAATTGCTGGAAATTTTCCACCACAACATTCATATTGTATTGTGTATATAATTTGAATGTGCTTGTTAGATTTATGCTAAAAGGTTCATGTATCTATTATTTTAGTATCTACTATCATAAGTGTCTGGTATTGATATTGTGCACCTTTTGCTTTGACAGAGAAATCCAAGATGGGAAGCTCCAACACTATCTAAGAGAGTGGACTTGTTTGAGTTCATCTTCCGGCATTATTTCGTTTTGCTGGTTTGTAGTTGTCTGCATGAAGCTGAGAACTTAGATATGACTTGCATGAATTCAGATTTGATTACTTCTTTTTGAACTTTGTAACAAATACAATCATTTTTATTTAAATGGCCAATTGAATTTATGAATCCAAGTTTTATTTGAGGGTAATTTGAGTTTAATTTCATATTTATTTCATCCCTGCAGTCAGCCGGATCTGATATGGAATTCAGCTGATTTTTTTTTATATTATAAAATTAAATCAACAACGCATATTAGGTGCCGTACCTAACGACAACTTGAAAGTATCGTAATTGAAATTTATTATTAGTCAACTAGAAAGTATCGTTCCAGAAAAATACACTAAATTTACGAAACTTTTAGCGGCATCTCCAAAGTGCCGAATATAGCCCTAATACGACACTTTTGAACTGTCTTAAAATGGCCTTTTTCCACTAGTGATTCCCAGAGCACTAACTTAAAAGTGAGACTCAATCAAGAAAGATATCAAAGAGCTTTATCTCTTTCTCAACACAATCAGTAAATCAACTAGATAGAAATCCGTGAGACTGATTGATATGAGAATAACTTGGATGGTACCAAATACCAATGTCCGAGAGTCAATCAAGTTCTATCCAATAAGTAAGATCGGATTTATCAACTATGATTGAACTACGCACAACCTGTGATATTTCAATTATATAAACAAATATAATGCAGAAAAGAAATAACACAGACACTATAAATTTTGTTAACGAGGAAACCGCAAATGCAGAAAATCCCCGGGACCTAGTCCATATTTGAACACCACACTGTATTTAGCTGCTACAAACTCTAGCCTACTACAAGTTAACTTCCGACTGGTATGTAGTTGATCCCTAACCAAGTCTCACACCGATTAAGGTACAGTCGCTTTTGTTATGCCTTTTAAATTCCAGCAGGACTCTGCGCACATGATTCCCTTAGCTGATCTCACCCACAACTAAAAGTTGCTAAGACCCAAAGTCGAAGACTTATAAATAAATCTGTCTCCCACAGATATGTCTATTCTGGTTTTGTTTCCGTATTTAGATAAATCAAGATGAACAGGAAACCCAACTAATAATCTGGTTTTATACTCCCGAAGAGCAGCCTGGAAATGTTAGTCACCTCACAATAACATAACTGATTAACATAAGAAGTTATTGCGGAATCACAAGAGTTTGAGACGAAGAACTGTTGTGATTACTTTTAATATCTTACCTATCGGAGATAAATATCGAGTAAATCTTAGAGAAGATAAAACTCAATACGATAGGAAAAGTAAGATCAGAATACGCAACTACAAAGAAAATAGTTGGACCTGGCTTCATGAATCCCAAATGAAGTCTTCAAGTCGTTAACCTAATAGTGGTTTTGGAAAACCTAGGTTAAAGGAGAATCGACTCTAATTTGCAACTAGGACACACGAGAGTGTCGGGATTCGGTTTTCCATATGCTAGAGTTCTCCCTTATATAGTCTTTCAAATCAGGGTTGCTTAGAATCAAAGCTAAGATAGCTTAGTAACAAAGCAATTGATATTCACCATTAGATGAACTCCTGATTTAAGATTCAAGCTAAGTCTGCTTAAAACTAAGCAATCAATCTCCACCGTTAGATGATATTAGCTTGATACACAAAAATGAAATATACTTATATTTAGATATGGATGAACCGTACCCAAATGTGTATACCTTGTTGGCTCAATAATAGTTAACCGAAGTTAGTCACATGAACACTTATAGTTTAGCCACATTCATCTAACACTTCTCGGTCAAATATGATGATTAATCAATCATGATAGATAATCAAATGAATCTAATTGTGTTTCAAGAGAGTTGTTCAAATGTTCATCATCTCATAAAAATATATATGAACCATTTGAAACAAAATCGGTTTGGTTTGTAATTGTACAAAGTACTATACAAGAACCAATTCATGAACATAATACCACTACCTTATTTCATTAAAATTCCAGGGACTTTAGTTCGCAAACTGAGTTCGCAAACGAACTTGAGTTCATGAATATGTATTTCATACGTACCGATTTTAGAACTTAACCATTGTGTTCGAAAACAGAGTACGTGAACCACAGTTCCGGACTTTGGCCTTGCAGCGCCGTTCACAAACAGAGTACGCGAACAACAGTTCCGGACTTAGCCTTGTATACCCATTCACAAGCAGAGTACGCGAACTACAGCTCCAAACCTTTTCACAGGTAAACCCGTTCGCAAACAAGAGTTCCGGACCTGAATTAGAACTTCACAGTGCACATACAAAGTATACATATTGTGTTATATCCAGGAATTGGTAGTCATTCTAAACTCTCATCAAATCATTGAAACATCCTTAGAAGACGACAATGGTAATCTTAAACATACCACTAGATTCAAGTAATTTTCAAGTGATTAATCGGTCAATATGAAACTTCCCAAGTTAAAATCAAATGATTTTCTCACACAAATCATGTAAGATGTTCAAGGTAACTTTCACATGATCATCTTGACTTAATATTTAGTTTCCCACAAATAAATTGTCTCCAACTAGACTCGTCAAGTAGATGATGAAGTTTAAGCTAAAGCTAAAAGCTTCCAACAAGTATTTTGAGAAATATATAAACGAGATAAATTCGACTCAAAATTTCGATTGTGCATAATGTAAAAGTCTATATAGCTATACGACTTAGTCTCATTAGAAGATAGAATAGAATAGACTTCTGAGTGATAGATAAGTTTTAGTCTGCACATACCTTTTGTTGATGAAGTTCCTCCAAGCTCTTCAGTAGATCTTCTTCTTCAATTGGTGAACACCGTGAAGTCTAAATCTCAACTACACACTTCTATCCTAATCTGAGACCTAGCTATAAGTAGACTAGAAACCAAGTATATAGTTTTTATCAACTAAACTTGACAAACAATCTTGAGATAGCAACGCTTACTAGTTCGACCGAGCAATTCTCTAACAATCTCCCCCTTTGTCAATTTTAGTGACAAAACTATCAATACATATGGATTACAAAATAAATAAACTTTGTAGCTTCTGATCTATCATGCTTGATTTCCTTGGCTCTTCAACTTCCTTGAATTCCTCGTTACTTCAAGTTCTCTATCGATTCTGAATGTGTTCAACTCAGCATCATTGTTGTTGAAGATCCGTAGAAATAACAATACAAAAATTGAAAGTTCTCAATCATTGTTATTCAGTGTCATAGTATTATTATATAGAATCAAAGTCCAATTGCATCACAACTTTGAAATAATACTATAGTGATATGTATCACTCCCTCTTAGTCAATACTTCCATCTTAGAATGAAAACCACTCCCCCTTACATAATGATCCGTAAACCATATGTATGTAGTGTGAAATACTAAATAATTCTCCCCCTTTTTGTCAATATAAATTGGCAAAGATACGAAAACTAAGGGATCATAATGAAATTCTCAAAAGATAATTCATGACTAAAAGAAAACATAGCAACTTTGTTTCGATGATTTCACATAGTCGAAACTTAGTGTATTCATCAAAGAGTTTATTAAGATACATGATACCCCTTCAAATTCCACAACCGCTCTCCCCACAAAGATATGGAAATTAAGCACAAGTTCATTTAAGAACTCTCCCTCATTTGATGTTATTCCCAAGAACACAACATGAGCGACCTTACTTTTACGAGAAAAGAAGGATTTCTTTGGATATTAACAAATCTCATGGATTTGTATCCAGTAAACTCGAGTAAATTAACCACAAGAAGATCTTAATGATTAATTTAGTCGGAAGTCACTGAACATAAGAAAACTTACGGAGTAAATGCAGTACTTTCACATAAAAGTGGATCAGGGAAAGATCAATACTGCAGAATTTTCTCAAAAAGTTCATTTTATCTTTTATCAATATTTGCATAAAGACATAATAGACTTAACTTTTGAGCATATATGACATAAGAATAGTTCACGAACGTAAACACATATATATCTCATAAGTCATTTTCAATATATAAAATCAATAAGATTAAATACTGCAAGATCATCTTCCAAATAACTTAGAATTTTAATAAATAAATATAAAAACATTGCAAGATGAAAATCGTTGGAAATAGCTATGTGTAATCACAATATTTGCTATACCAAACCCTAGTTATCCTTCTTAAACAAAAGAACAAATTCTCATAAGAAATTTCCTAGACGTAAATAAAAACCTAAATAATAACGTACTGAGAGACTCAGATATAGTCAGCAATTAGAGATCGAACAAAAGCAAGATCATCAATTGCTTTCTTCAATTCAATCTTCAAAAAATCAAGGTTCTTTTTTGCAATGGAAAGTTGATCACGTACAACTGTAAAATCTCGGAGAAGATTTCCAACCAAATTAGATGACATCAGAACAGGTCTATTGTCTTCATGATCGCATGCATAGTAACAGGTTATGATGAGAGGATTCTCATGAAACTCAATAACCTTACCATCTTCAATTTCATCTTCCTTTTTGCATCCATTCATTGTACTGTCCATGAGATTACAAGAGGATTTCTTGAGGTTTCGGAACGTGCATATATATAAGATATTAGTAAATCAATCTTATATATATATGCGATTTCCTATAATAAAAACCCTAGGAGCACATATAGTTCTTCCCAAACAAAGTCGGTATTGAAACCATATGTCCGATCATGGACCTTGCACATGGGACGTTTGTGGACGTGAATAAAGATATTCAGTACTAACAGACCAATGGAGCCTAAAACAGAAACATGTTTTGAACACTTTATCAAAACAAGTTTTAGACAGGACATCTTAGCTCAATAAATAAATTTAGAGCACAAGAGTTTTATTGATAGACAAAACAAGTCAACTTCCTTTTAGACCCTGTTTTAAAAAAAAACTTATTGAAGATTTTCACTGCTCGCAACAAAGAGTATTAAAAAGTCACTGAGCATTCATATTAACGAGTGTAAATATTAACTGGAGCAAGGATCAATAGTAAGATGAACATTTTCTTTTTATATAAAAAGAAAAAATAACTCACGTACAACAAAGACCACTTTGTCAAGAAGAAGATGTCTTCTTGAGACTCGTGTGCATCCTCACGTGGTTTCAATGGAGGAGGCACAAACAAAAGTAGTCAAGTTGTATCAATAGTGTTGACTTTATTTCCCTTACTTTCTTGAGAAAAAACAAATGCATCAATAAAGTTATTCTCTAGAGAATTAATAGAAAGGGAACAAGAGATACCTGATGTTGCCGCCTTCTTTGCCTTCCGAATACTGTGTTTGAGTCTATTGATGCTGGTATTGAGTTCCGAAACACGATTGTTGATGTGAACTTATTTGAGAACAATTGAGCCTTTATTTCCAACGCATTCTTCAAACTTAGAAGGTGAGTTTGAAAAACTTCCTTTTCGCAGAAAAGTCTTTCTTCTTATCGGAGCATCGAAACACTCGTATGTCCTTACAACATTATCCCTTTGACAATTGTTGCAATTTTGATAAGGTTCTGTATTACCTTTACAAACAAAGGTTGGCTCATCACAACACTTTCTTTGTTTAAAAGTTGGACAATCACAACCAATAATATTAGATACAGGTTTGACCACTTCTTTAGACACCCATACAAGGATGTTCCGAAGTTTCTCATTCCGCAAACGAAAACGACATCTCCTTTCAAGGTGACCCTTATTTACGCAGTAATGGTAAATGAATGGAATGGTATTAGTTGATCTCATATGAGCTGTTTTTGGAGGTTGACGAACCTTGTTCTTTGGAACTTCAGCTGCTGGAGGTAGATCTTCACTTTTTCGATTAATAAGATTCTTCTGTTGGACATTGCTATTAGCATGAACAAAAATAATCTTACCAATACTTGGAGCGTCTATTCCTTTATATTCTAAACCTCTTGTATCACGATGTTTTTTACATGCTCTCAGCATAGTGGATAATTTGGTTGAGCTAGAGCTAAAGTTTTCCAAGTCTTCTTCCAACATGTTGACCTTATTGTGAGCAAAGGTTAGATCAACATCTAATTGTTTTTCTCGAGAGACAAAAACGTTTTCTCTATCACTGAAACAACTTTGTTGAGAGTTACACCTTGCTTCAGATTCTGCAAGTTTTTCTTTCAACACAAAGAGATTTTGACGAAGATTTTCACATTCAGAATTTTTTGAACGCACATCTTCTTCACGATCTTTAAGAAGGGATTATAAGAGATTATATCCACAATCATAAGCATTAAAGAGTTTTCTTATTTTCTTGTTTTCTAGAAAAAGAGGAGTCAGAAACTCAATCAGACATGACGTTGACTTCTTTTTCTTTATGAGATGGTCAAACAGCTTGATATATTACGAGACTTCTTCATCAACATCTGAATATATCCAACTGTTCCTCCATGCGTGTTTCCCAGTTATACATAGTTTTAGGCAATGATAAAGATGTGAGAATTTCCTCAAGTAAATCCAAGCTTTGAACCACGTTTGAATTTTTCTGGACTGGTAATGCGTCGTTGGAGATAGCGCTTCTGTCCATAGATTAAGATTGCTACAAACACAGACTTATGAGGTCTTAGCATGTTTGCCGGCTCTGGTACCAATTGAAAACGCGGGGGTATAACAACCAAACCCAATATTTCGTTCAACAATCTGTATGGACTAAACTCCAATATAATTTCGAGAGCACAACCTTAAAAGTGAGACTCAATCAAGAAATATATCAAAGAGCTTTATCTCTTTCTCAACACAATCAGTAAATCAACTAGATAGAAATATGTGAGACTGATTGATATGAGAATAACTCAGATGGTACCAAAGACCAATGTCCGAGAGTCAATCAAGTTCTATCCAACAAGCAAGGTCGGATTTATCAACTATGATTGAACTACGCAAAACCTATAATATTTCAATTATATAAACAAATATAATGCGAAAAGAAATAACACAGACACCAAATTTTTTGTTAACGAGGAAACCGCAAATGCAGAAAAACCCCGGGACCTAATCCAGATTTGAACACCACACTGTATTAAGCCGCTACAAACTCTAGCCTACTACAAGTTAACTTTAGACTGGAATGTAGTTGAGCCCTAACCAAGTCTCACACCGATTAAGATATAGTCGCGTTCCTTACGCCTCTTGAATCCCAACAGGTTTTCTGCGCACGTGATTCCCTTAGCTGATCTCACCCACAACTAAGAGTTGGTACGACCCAAAGTCGAAGACTTATAAACAAATCTATCTCCCACGGATATGTCTATTCTGATTTTGTTTCCGTCTTTAGATAAATCAAGGTGAACAGGAAACTCAACTAATAATCCGGTCTTATACTCCCGAAGGGCATACTAGAAATATTAGTCACCTCACAATAACCTAACTGATTAACAGAAGAAGTTATTGCGGAATCACAAGAGTCTGATACGAAGAACTGTTGTGATTACTTTTTATATCTTACCTATCGGAGATAAATCTCGAGTAAATCTTAAAGAAGAAAAAACTCAATACGATAGAAAAAGTAAGATCAGAATACGCAACTACAGAGAAAATAGTTGGATCTGGCTTCACGAATCCCAAATGAAGTCTTCAAGTCAACCTAATAATGGTTTTGGAAAACCTAGGTGAAAGGAGAATTGACTATAGTTTCCAACTAGGACACATGAGAGTGTCGGGATTCGGTTTCCCAGATGCTAGAGTTCTCCCTTATATAGTCTTTCAAATCAGGTTGCTTACAATCAAAGCTAAGATAGCTTAGTAACAAAAAAATTGATAATCACCGTTGGATGAACTCCTGATTTAAGATTCAAGTTAAGTCTGCTTAAAAACTAAGCAATAAATCTCCACCGTCAGATGGTATTAGCTTGATACACACAAATGAAATATACCTATATTTAGATATGGATGAACCTTACCCAAACATGTATACCTTGTTGGCTCAATAATAGTTAACCGAATTTATCCACATGAACACTTATAGTTTAGCCACATTCATCTAACACTTCTAGATCAAATATGATGATCAATCAATCATGATAGATAATCAAATGAATCTAATTATGTTTCAAAAGAGTTCTTCAAATGTTCAACATCTCATAGAAATATATATGAACCATTTAAAACAAAATCGGTTTTGTGTGTAATTGTACAAAGTACTATACAAGAACCAATTCATGAGCATAATGACACGGTATAAGTTCCAGGGACTTTAGTTCGCAAACGAAACTGAGTTCATGAGTATGTATTTCATACTTACCGATTTTTGAACTTTACCACTGTGTTCGCAAACAGAGTACGCGAACCACAGTTCCGGAATTTATCCTTGTCGTGCCGTTCGCAAACAGTGTACGCGAACTACAGCTCCAGACCTTTTCACGGGTAAACCCGTTCGCAAACAAGAGTTCCGGACCTGAATTAGAACTTCACAGTGCACATACAAAGTATACATACTGTGTTATATCCAGGAATTGGTAGTCGTTCTAAACTCTCATCAAATCATTGAAACATCCTTAGAAGACGACAATGGTAATCTTAAACATACAACTAGCTTCAAGTAATTTTCAAGTGATTAATCGGTCAATACGAAACTTCCCAAGTTAACATCAAATGATTGTCTCACACAAATCATGTAAGATGTTCAAGGTAACTTTCACATGATCATCTTGACTTAATATTTAGTTTCCCACAAATAAATTGTCTCCAACTAGACTCGTCAAGTAGATGATGAAGTTTAAGCTAAAGCTAAAAGCTTCCAACAAGTATTTTGAGAAATATATAAATGAGATAAATTCGACTCGAAATTTCGATTGTGCATAATGTAAAAGTCTATATAGCTAAACGACTTAGTCTCATTAGAAGATAGAATAGAATAGACTTCTGAGTGATAGATAAGTTTTAGTCTGCACATACCTTTTGTTGATGAAGTTCCTCCAAGCTCTTCAGTAGATCTTCTTCTTCAATTGGTGAACGCCGTCAAGTCTAAAGCTAAACTACACACTTCTATCCTAATCCGAGACATAGCTATAAGTAGACTACAAATCAAGTATATAGTTTTTATCAACTAAACTTGACAAACAAGCTTGAGATAGTAACGCTTGCGCGTTCGACCAAGCAGTGCTCTAACAAAAATAACCTGACGTTGTATTCTCATATGCATAGACCCACTACGATTGCAACATGAAGGTATATATATCGCACTCGCAAGATATGACCAGGTTTAGCTCGGATAATGTTCATCCACCTCTCGTGTGTGGGTCGCAGCTGCGAGTTTTCATTAGTCATTGCTAAGCTCTAGTAATACGTTAGAAATTAAACGATAAAAAATTCCTTATCTTCCATTAGTTAGGCCCATTCCTATGCACATGGCTAAAAAAAATTGTTTGACATACCAGGTGGCATGGAAAACGAGTTGCGCCACTATGGGAAAACCATTGAGCAATAGAGTTTCTAGCGAACAAAATAGATAATATCGCCAACGATAAAGTCTGTCGTTATCTCCAGCGCTACCATGAATATTGCTCGATATAAAGTCTAGCGCCAACGGCTAGTTTTTTGTCGCCTATAAATAGGTATTTCCAAACTAAAAATTTACACCAATTTTTTTTTACACAAATTTTATCTCTAGTTCTCTATTTCTCAATCTAATATCTCTATTTCTCTCTTCCTCAATTAGTTTATTTTTTCTAATTTTCCCAAATGGAACAATTTCAAACCCAACCGGATTCGGCAACGCAACTTGATTTTTCTGGAGTAGTGCTTGAAGGTGCCGTTAAGAAGATATGTGATAGTTATAAGAAAATAGGTAAAAAGCAAAGGAGTCTTCAAGTTTTGAATATTAACCAAGTCAAAACCGCAACTAAGAAAAGGCAAAGAAAATTTCAAGGCAAGGAAAATCAAGGAAAAACAAATTTGAAGACAAAGAAGAAGATAAACAAAGGAAACTCGCGCATTGATTAAAGAAGATAAACAAGATGAAGAACATTGTCCCATCTTGTAAAATGATTAATTCGAAGTTTAATGAATTTTAAAATTTAACTCGTACTGTTGAAAATTAAGCTTATATTCTATTCTTAATTCAGTCTTACATTTTAATTAAAACTAATAAAATAAGAAGAATATTAAAACTTAATACTCAGACTTAAGTTGACAATTAAGAAATTAAAGCATAAATATTTGATTATATTTGGGAAACCTTCTTAAAATCTCAAAACAACTTCTAAAATGGAAGTCTTTTCCGTGGATGCGACGATATTCCGCACGACACCTTTGTTCAAGTTCCACCATGGTTTCACCATCCCTCATGTTTGGACCCTCTTGCCGAAGTAAAACAAGATACATACTAATTTCCTTATTAATTACTGTGAAGCGATGAGACAATCCTGGAGCATTACGATTGTTGGGATTCATTGCCTGTTCTTGAAATTTTCCAAATATCCTTTCCCAAAATGTTTGGAGATAGAATGCATCAGCGAACAAAGTCTCAGTAAAATAAACATAATTCCTGCAAACACATTCATCTTCCTTAGTAGTAAATTTTTGTAATCGCCTCCTAATTCGACTTCACACATTGACACGATTAGCAACTCTTTGATTTTCGGTAGTATATTGGTTTGTTACGAACTCAGCCATATTCATATTATCAGCCATGCTCTTTCAAGAATTGGAAGAGTGATGAAAAGAATTGGAGAATGAGATATTCTAGAGAGATTTATAAATTCAGGTGTGAGTTTAAATGAGTTTGAAATAGGGTATTTATAGAGAAAGAAAATTTTAGCCGTTGGATGAGTAACTGATGAGCGATGATCATCTCGGCGAGCGACAGAATGACTATCGCTGGAATGACCAACGAGCGATGTTTTGATCATATAGATATGGAGACTCTATCGCTCGTTAGAGACTCTGTCGTGTATACCTATCTGCTATTCTTGGAACATAGGCAGATATGTTTGGCACTTTAGCATACCCATAATGGGTATTAAAGTGGCAAAATCACCTGCTTGACATGTGCATAGGAATAGGCTTTATAGAATAAATTCTTAAGCACAGGTCACTTCTTAAGCAAGAACGATGTTTTGGGGACTACCCCAAAACAGTGGGGGACTACTCTTCCAATTTGGGGGTGGATATTTGAAGTAATTTTGGGTCACCCCTTATCTAATATTTTTTTTAAATACCAAATTTAACCTTGGTAATTAAATTAGTTAGATTAGTTAGTGTTAGTGTAATGATTAATTAGTGATTAGTTAGTGATTAGTGAGTTATTAATAGGATAGTTTTGTTAGAATGAGATGAAGAAGAAGGAGAAGAAGAAGAAGAAAAGATGAAGAAAAAGAGGGAAGAACCCAAAAAAAAATATTTTGAGTTTAGTAAATATGATATGAGTGATTCATGTGATGATACCTCCTCCTCAGAATCAGAACCTCCTTCATCTCCTAAACTATTTGTCAATACTTCTAACAATCCGGGTATGAGTTATTTCTTAGATGATGAATGCTTTTTTCCCCAAACTCAAGCTAACGACCCAAATAATGAATTTTATCAGCCACAACCAGAATATGAAGTTATGGTTACTCAGGTATGTCTCAAATTTAGTTAATGTAGCTTGAATTGTGCAAAAAATTGGCCAAATCGAAAATTTCAGGAAGAAATTTCAGCTAGGTGATAGTAGTTCGGTTAGCAATTCTGCCAAAAAGGTAGCCGAACTCTCCTGTATGTGCATTTCGGTTACTCATTTCAGCATACACAGGTAACCGAACTCTGTTTTAATGGAGGTTTTTGAGAGTTCGTTTATCTTTTTCCAGAAAACGTTGCCGAACTAATTTTATAGAGTATACAGTTAATGGTTCGGTTAAGTCGAGTTTATTCCTTTTGTTACCGAACTTTATGTTCGGCAAGCTCGCAAATCACCTTCATTGAATAGATAACCGAACTCTATAGTTCGGTTTAGTCGATTGTATTAATTATGTTGCCGAACTATAGTTTTGAAATTTCCAAAGAACAAGTTCGGCAAGATCGCAATTTTTTTTTCATAACCGAACGTTTTGTTCGGAAGGATCGCATATTATGTTTACATTGCCGAAAATATAAGTATTTCTTATTTTTAGTTGGTATTGACGTTGTGTTATTACTCGTAGGTTGCATCTGATCCAATAGAACCAATGGAAAATCAACCTACCCCTGTTGATATTTTGTACGATGACACATCCCATCACTACATGAATGACTTGGTATTCAAAAGTCCTTTAGAGTGTAAGAGTTTGGCTAGAAAACATGCACTAAAAGACATGTGCGTATTAGTATTGAATGGGAGAGAAAGCAAAACCCGTTTTGAAATGGTGTGTGAGAGAAGAGGTGATCCCGATAAAAGCCACAAGAGGAAGGGTTATGTTTATAAAGGAAAGACAAATAGGAAGAACAAAACTTTCTCAAAGAAGATTAAATGCCCATCCAAGCTTGCATTTAATTACAACAAAGAATTGGGTGGATGGGTTCTCTACAAGGTTATGGAAGGTTGTCATAACCACCCTCGTCCGGAGCATCTTGAAGGACATTTCATGGCGGCCAAGCTAACTCCTGAAAAGATGGACAAGGTAGCTAAAATGAGGAAAATGGATCTTTCACCAATTAAAATGCTCCAAATACTAAAGGAGGATAACAAGGATAACCACTCATCTTTGTCCACCATTCATTATCGAGTTAATGCTAGTATTCTATTGAGTTGACAGATAATAGTTCGGCAACCTGTATTTTTGTGCAGGTTCGGTTACCTGGTGAAAAAATACAGTTTGCCGAACTCATGTTTTATATGAGTCTTCAGAGAAAGTTTCGGCAACCATTGATATTATACTTTCCTAACTGAACTAGAAAGTTCGGTTACAAGCTAGAAATTTAGGTAACCGAACTTTTTACCTGAAGCCTCAGGGGAGATTTCGGCAACCAGTTTAAATGTTGCGAGGTAACCGAACTCTGTCTTCGGCAACCTTGTAGTATTTAGCTGTTCGCCGAAAAATCAGTTCGGTGACGATTAATTAGTTACAGGTTACCGAACTTAAAGTTCGGTAACCTGTGTTTAAATTTCAGGTTGCCGAAAAACATCATGTATTCAAAATTTCTTCCATATAAAATTAAAAACACAAACCCAATTAAAATTAAAAACAAAAACAAGGTTCTAAAACAAATATAAAAGTTGTTATACATACCAAACTACGAAATCCTTAACTAATTGTTTAAAACACACAAACATACGAAATTAAACCATACGAAATCCATAACTAAGAAGTTTTTTGAAACTAAAACCATACGAAATCACTAACGACCACCACGACGAACCCTTTTACCACTTCCTTGTTTACCACGAGTTTTAGGTTGAACTTCCTCATCACTTGGGGTTTCATCTACTCGTCCGGTTTCCTCCATGGAGCGACTTGAACATTCTCCTTGTTGTCGACCCCTCTTCAATTGCTTAGACCTACTTGGCTCCATCATTCTTTTAGTTATAAGACCCTCCCACTCGCCGTAGTAGTAGGTTTGTTCCTTAGTCGACATCGGCTCTCCACTGCGGATTTTAGCCATCAATTTCTTCAATAATTTCATACCCTTCTTCACCTGATTACAATTTTAAGCATAAATAAATATATTTTCAATACTTTCAAACAACAAGGAAGTATAAGAGAAGACATTTTCTTACCACATTATCCCATAACATTTTTGATTCTTCTCCACAAATAGGCATCTCCTTCTGAGCTCTCTTAGTCTCCCTCTCCTTTGCCTTCCCCTTCGCCTTATCAGTCTTAGCTTGTTGTTCTCTATTTATCACAAAAGGATGACTAATTTCTTGATAAAACACCATATAATCTTCATCACATGCATTTACATCTCCACCACAAGGTACACAATCACCTAAAGGTAAGTAGTAGTTACGAAGTGCATTCCAATGTCCTACCGTAGGAGTTGGTTCATGTTTTGGAACAAAATATTTCTCGGTGTTCTTTGTTCCTTGAACCACCAAATTGAAATTTTCATTCTCCATGTCGGGATCCATTTGAACACAACAAATTTGTCTTAGTATTCTCCTTGGATTATATATTGCGTATCCATTAGGATACCAAATTGGTCCATAGTAAGCCATGACGGTAGAGAAACCATTCAGATCTTCTTCATCTACAGAGACATCATCGGGTACGGCGTATGGGTGAAATACCACATCGTTCACCGTAAGTTTATCCAATTTCTCCCTCAACGAAGTCAACTGCTCTTCTTTAGACTTCTTTTGTGCGTCCAAAAACAACCATTTTCCCGTTGTAGGTTCGTCATAGGGATAAGCTGTCTTTTCCCTAGCCAATCCCAATGAAGGGAAGTGGTCATAAATCCAAACCTATGCGAAAATACGAAAATATTAATCCATATACATGAAAATTGATTTGGAAGCATAAAATTTAGCCGAATATTAATCCAAATGGAAGATGCATTGTATATGTCTCGGGATAATACCTCTCGAGAAATGCGGATACGGCAACAACGTCAAAATCCACATGTGCATACTCAATAGCTCTCCATAACACACACTGTTTCACCTTTGCTTGAAAATCGTCACACTCCAAAGAAAGATCCCATTTGGACGCCTTTTGACGCCGAATAAGACGAACTGCATCATTATGTTCCTACGAAAATAACATAACACTATTAATACTTGACGAAACATGTCCCAAAAAAAATCGTTTTGTTAGTTAAGAATGAACTTAAAGAATACCTTTGTCGCGTAGATCTTCGCAGCCCATGAGTGTTTGTATCCAAACAATGTGGCCCCTCCATCATTTGGAGTACCATAAGTTGGGTTCACTGGTGGCAAACACAAATTATCAGGGGGAATGTGTGAGTATCTATCACAAGGCGGCTTCCGCTTCTTTTTCTCTTTAACAGGAACTATTTCTTGCTCTTCTTCCTCTTCCTCCAGTTCATCCTCTTCTTCCTCTTCATCCTCTCCCTCCCCCTCCTCCTCTTCTTCCTCTCCTTCCTCATCCTTCTCTTCCTCTTGTCCTTCTCCTTCTTTGCCCTGTCCTTGTTCTTCATCTTCTACATTTTCAACGTGTTCTCTTCATTTCCTTGGTCTTCATTTCCTTTCTCTTCTTCATCATCATTCTCTTCTTCAATAACATTATCAATTGTATTCTCCATCACCTCTTGATTGACTTCCTGTAATGATCCCCTTCCATGTTTTGCATTTTTAGTACCACGGTTTCGGAAATCCAGGTGTATCCTACCGCGAGGGGTTGGAGTTCTCAAATCTTCGGCTACGTGGGGATTAGATTTTTTCCCTTTGTTCCTAACGAATGAAAACCACATTATTAGCTAAACAGAATATTGTCTTATCAAATAAAGATGAACATGGGATTACATCAAACACAAAATGTTAACAGGCTAAAGTTCGGTTATCTGGTATAAGTTACGAGGTAACCGAACTACAAGTTTGTATGTGACAGATCAAAGTTCGGTTACCACATAGAAAGTGCGAGGTAACCGAACTATATTTTATCAAAGTTCGGTTACCTATATAAATTTATCAAGGTAACCGAACTCATATTTTTCATATAAAGAAGGAGTTCGGTTACGTTATTTTTAAGCGAGCTTACCGAACTTCATAGTTCGGTTACCTTAAAATTACTAATTGGCCGAACTGTTCTTCATATTGAAAGTTCGGTTACCTATATAAATTTATCGAGGTAACCGAACTCAAATTTTTCATATAAAGAAGGAGTTCGGTTAAAAAAAAAAAATTGCGACCTTAAAATTACTAATTTGCCGAACTGTTATTCATATTCAAAGTTCGGTTACCAAATTTTAGGGTTTTAAAATTTTCTCCTAGCCGAAATCTCTACTGTAACTTTCATTTTCAGTGGTTTTTGATGATTTCTTCAACAAAAAACGATTCAAAGGAATGGGTATGAAGGAAATTACCTGCGGATTTTCATTTTGATAGAATCAGACTCCTTGGTTGATGTTGGATGCTTCAATTCGTCTCCCAACTTTGCTTGAAGTTGTTTATCAACTTCAAATTGATTTGGGAGATTCGCTATGCTAGCCAGTCCCGGACTCAATCCTGGAATTCCTGGTGTCTGCTTAGAACGCATTGTTTAAAAAGATTGATTAATCGACGATGAATTTTTTTCGAATCGACGATTAACGTCGATGTCTACGAAGAAGAAGAAAAGAAGAGAAGAAGAAGAAGATGAAGAAGAAGAAAAGAAAAGAGGGGTTTTGAAATTGATTTTAGTGGGTTAGATTAGTGGATTTTGTTAAATTAGTGGGTTATTAGGATTAGTTATAACCTTAATTAGGATAAGGGCAGATTAGTCTTCCCGAATCTTTTAGGACACCCCTTAAAATTTTGGGTGGACATTTGAATAACAAAGTAGTCCCCCACTGTTTTGGGGTAGTCCCCAAAACATCGTTCTTAAGCAAAAGTGATAAACTCAATCGGAGCCCATAACCAAGTTTATCAACCGCATGAGGAGCCCAGTTTGATACTGCGCAAAATGCCACCTAGTGTAGCAAGAGATTCCAAACAAAGCAAAAAATTTGGTGTCTACGAACCTAAGCAGACCTTTAAATCATTTCTAATTACTCCTGGGAATGATAATTTGTAGCTGTTTTACCATAACCAAAGAAAGAAGAACCTAGAAGTAGGATAACATTTGAAGGATAACATTTGGCTGCAAATATACTAATGCATTCAGGGTCACATGGTGTGCATAATGAGCTGATAACATTTTCAGCTGCATTCATAAAATCCTTAAAAATAAAACTTCTGAATAGAACTAATTTTTCCTACAGAGTAAATCCTCCATTGCCTCCATGTAAACAGGAATCCTCATACGTTGGTGCAGGATTCTCAAAACATGGACTTCTCCATGGATGAGGTACTCCAAATGAAGGTGAAACACTTTCAACATGTCCAGGAAGTACTCCTGCTGATGCAACATTCCCAGAATGAACTTAAGGTGCTCCATACGCGCTGCCAAAGTTCCCATTAAGATGAAATTCGTGGTGTCCGGAACTGTATCGTGGCATTTCCTATGTTTCTCACTCTTTGGAATTCGGCCAAGTACTATAAACATTTATAAAAGAATGTGCAAAATAGAAATGAAGGAAGATCCCTTACATGTTTATTCTCACACTATCTCACATATTATATGTCATTTTTGCAAATAAAAACTAAATAATGACGGATCCCAAAATATTAGCTTCAAAACCGATACTGTTTGGTTTGTGTTCACAAAAAAAAAAAACGCGTAATGTGTAAGATAATGTGAGAACAAAAGTGTGAAGCGATCCTCCCTCCTAATAGAAATATCAAGACTAAGTTTACCATAACTTAATTCTCTAAACCAGATCGTCTAACTAAAAATTGAGTCGCGGAAGCATATAGGAGTAGCTAAGTAATGTAATTCAACACCAAATTAATCCGAGCGCCAGTACTAACACCTAGAATAAAAGTATATTAGAAACAAAAGCTACTGTTTCTCAGATAGCAATTTATCCAAGTAACCAATGAATACATTAAGAGAAGTAAACAGTAATGATGTGTCCCAGCATCATTACTGTTTAGGAGATTCCAGTACAGAACCATCAATTCAAAATCTTAAATACGAACCAGCTCCGCCTAACTATCTAACATAGGAACAACGGGTTCCTTATTGTTTCTGAACAACAGATATAACAGGTCCGATACGGAATAATCACACATATATGCGTCCACAATGTCAAGTACCTACGAAGTAAATTAAAATCATGCACGATAACTAACTATTGGCAACAAAATATCTACGCCAATACACAAGAATGAACAACTTGATTCATGTGACATTATGTAATTCTCTAAAAAACTTTGAAGCAAAGTAAAACGATTCAAGACTTACTAGTAACTGGTTGTACTCTCCAATATTAAGATTATTGATTTCAGCTCCGCACGATGAGAGCATCTCCAACAGAGGGTGAGAGTTTTATTTTCTTTTGATACATAGGATTTTAGACCCTCATTTATATTAAATTCATCTCCAACAGTAGATCTTATAAAGTAGGAAGGGTATCAAAATAAATATGAAGGTCTTTGAGAAAGTCTTATTTAGACATTGGGAATGACCTCCATGTCATCTTTTTGACTATTTTTTAATTATTATTTTTAAATAAATTTTTCTAAACCAATACGAACAAAGGAATCACTTTTATCTTTATCCCAAAAAACAAATCCTAAAACTAAGACCCCACACTACTGGAGATGGTTCACGAGAAAAACATTACTCTTTTTGTTACATATATATAACCTCATAAATAAGGATCTAAATAAAAACTCCACATAGGATTTGTAGCACCCACTATTGGAGATGCTCTGACTGAAATGTTAAATATCATACCAGAATAATAGTGAGAAAAGATCACCTGAGAAAAAAAATTTATTTCCTAAAAACTCAAGCGAGCGGAAAAACCTGAAAGGAGAAAGTGCAAAATCGCCAACAAAAAGTCAAGTCAAATGAGCGCCACATCAGCAGTGGGTTTGACTGGTGGGCTAAACAGAATTACTAATTTTTGTCCTTCCTTATTTGTGTTGGTTCAAATTTGGAAAGAAAGATATTATCATTCTTTATTAGGAAACTGACCTATACTCAAGAGGTTTCTAATATTTAGATTTGCGGCCTCTATAAATACCAGCAGCAGTTTGGCCAGTCATCATACTTAATCACTTGCATCGATTTCGCTCTATTTCTTTTTGCTCAACTTCATCAATCAAAATATTTACGAAGTTCTATAAGAGCGGTTGCTTCCACTGTTACCCCGATGGCAATAACAACAAAATCTTCTGAATTGGATTTAACTAACAACAAAATTTGTAAAGAATCTAATGGAACCTGTGAAGAATTGTCCATTGATTTGCCGAGGTACACACGTTTAGGACACTTGGCATTGAGTCTCCTGGGCAACGTTCTCGCATTACAAGTCTTGGTCATCGGTATCCAATTAGGGTTCTTGAAAAGCTTTCTCCTAATAACATGTCTAGGTATTATATCATGGTGTGTGCCACTAATAACATGTCCTTGGATTATACGACCACTAGAATATATGACAGCATCGATAGAAAAATATGAGAGGATTTTATCTAGACATATGGAAATAAAAGTTGATTCTGAATTGACGACCCAAAACGTTGAAGAATCGTCCGTTGATCTTTTGTTAATACTCTTTGCCATCATTCTCTTGAGCACGATTCGCTTATTACGATTCTTGCTATTATTTATCATCGTTGTGGTCATGATTCTCAAATTAGGCCTCTTGGCCACCGTTTTCCTAAATTTTAGTTTGATTGTGATGCCACCATCTATAATAAAAATGTCTACGGATTCTACCCAGACTACACATATGCAGCAATTATAATGTTATATAATAACACATTCTCACCAAGACGTATGAAAGCGTCTGTAAGGAAGGAGACTTATTATGCCGGAAGCGGAGTTGCAATTCTTGAAACAGGAACTTCTATTTCATACAAAGGTGACAGGTCTTTACTGGATTTCCTTGGGGAGGAATTTCTTATTTTGTTTCACCAAAAAATAAAGTTATACTAGTTTTTAAAATTAACATGTTGTAGGGCCTTAAGCCCATGTATGTGGCCCATATAGATGTAACCAGGGTTTACCTCATAGACTATATATATAGAGAGAGAGAGAGGCTTAAACCTAAGTAACTTGTAACTTATCTCTAATGAATAAGAGTTCTCCTTCTTCTGTTGTTCCATATTCTATTTCTACTTCAACATGTTATCAAGCACGACTCTACCAACTTGTGCAAATTTATTTATTTTTCGTTCAAGATTTCTCATGGATTATTTCTTGAAGATTTGCGTTGTTCTGATCTTATTTTTTTATCATCATGGATGCATTACCAAGTATTTCTTTTGAACAAAGAAAATTTTCGTTTTCATCTATATATTAGAGTTTCAGGAATGTATAACTATCAAACATAGATATTTCACCGATAGATTTTCATGAAATTTTAATATGTTCAACCCAATTAGGTATTACATATTATGTAAATATTTCAATCGAATATGAATATGATGCAATTTCCAAAATCAGATTTTAATGAAACTGTCTACGTTCAGAAAAACCCTAGTTTATAACAGCGTAATAAAACTTAGGTGTAAAGAATTACCACCGTTGGATTATGCTGTATTTTCAGTATTATTTATATATTGTCTTTCTTGACGCGATGTAAAAATTTCATAAAGATCCAACCATGGAAAATACTCAAAATTACGTGATATTTCCAGCTGTGTCCACAGAAATGTGAATTGGAACAATCATACGGCATCATGTATATCTTTTTATATAGACGTTGGATTACTTTGAAAGTTTTTTATATTTATGGAAACATATGAATTAATCTTCTGTAAATGTTTCATCATCATCGGATATGTTTACAATTGGTTTCTGATCATCACAGTTGGATGATGAAATTTCCAATTTTAGGGTTAACAATATATTTGGGCCTCTATGATTTGGAGTTTGTTATCAATGGGCCTTAGTACTTCATATATAATGGACCATATATGTGCATTTTGTTAACCATGAACTAGTCAACCCAATGGATCGGGCCTTGACCAAACCGTTTACCGGGTTTTGACTAAACCAACTCGATTAGAATTTGACCTTTTGAAAGTAAGGATCCTATGATACAAAAGTCATTTGTGTTCAAAAGGGATTTACAAAAGGTGACATGAGTCATAAAAATCTTTCCATTTTTATCTTTTCAACTTCATCCATTTTACTAAAGTAACACTAGATGCTAAAGTATGTTAACAAGAGATCTACGGTCTTTAGTAAGCTATTCAACCCGATGTAAGTGGTTGGAAGGCATATGAGATTCTCTTAAACAACAATGTTTACATTGGGATAAAGAAAATTTTCAATTTGAGGTAATTGTGCCAAGGATAAATATGGAAAGAACCTCGAAGAAAAGAGGGTTAGACGTGCAAAATCATACCAATATTGAAAGAGTTGGAAATGAACCTTGTTATAGGTATTAGTACAAGCAATGTAATGCGGGTATCGTAAGAGCAACCAATTGCCATCTATGTAGGGAGTTTTAAAGAACCACAAACTCATTGTATGTTAGAGGAAGGTCATACTGTAGACATTAACTTTAATGGTAAGAAGAACTTTGCCTTACCAATAGACTTACCCAAATTTGATTATCATTTCCACGAGAAAGAAATACTCTAAAGCACTTGAGGTATAAGGATCATCATGTGCATTTCATCCATATGAATCATAACACTCTAAAGTACTTGAGTTAAACCTCACTTTTTTTTTACGTAATAAGGCTACACCACTTATTAAGTCTATCAAGACTCGATATCTAGCAGATAGTGGTTTCCCTCCCACTAACTTAAGGAATGTACACTAGTTGTTGAACTAGTTCCTTATAGTGTGACTACGATGATTGGATCATCGAGCGAAGCACTGCTCAATTTTTTTTTAACAAGATGGAACAAAGATTAAAAGTCACAAGATCTCTATATGTATCGAGAGCTAATCAAACCTTGTTAAATTCCAAAGAAACCCATGCAAGTGGATATCATGTGGAAATTCACAGTGATGAGAATGTAATTGATTGCATCTTTTATAGTCTCTAATATATTTGGAAGGAAACATATTTTAGAGAAACTAATGAGTCAATCTAGTGAAATGTAAATCACTATAGTATTTGGATTATTGAATCCATATTGACTCCGACGATGAAATGTTGGGAATTGACTCATACAGGCTTTGACATAACCATAAAGGAACTTTGGTTGTGACATGATATTTCATTTTGAAAGGACTCATACGTATATCACTATGTTTGAGTGGACAAGACAACGGGAAAAAGATTCACAAAATGCGAAGTAATGACATATCTCTCAATAAGTGTTTTCTAAAGTAATAGATGCACCAACCCCCTTCCCATTATGCTTTTAATTAAGAAAGCATATCACTCATTTTACAAAGTCTTCGGTAAAACAGGATCGACACCATCCTAAGATGCAAATGGTAAACAATCCATATTACAAATAAAACGAGGTGATATTTAATATAAAAAAATCCATGCAGAATGCGGACCATTAAAGTGACTTATGGCTCTCGTGGATGTTTTGACATTTTGGACTAGTTATAGTTCCCAAGTAATGTTACGTTTAGAAAACTACTAGCACATATTATACATGTAAGGACTCACCACCCCTTGTAAATGCTAGAGAGTATACATCAAAAGGACTTGATGGTTATATTGCATGTTTAATATGATCAATGTAAAGGATCTTATACCACATGGTCTCGCAAAGGTATCATCAAAGGTTATAGATGGTCCCTAAGGCATGGTTATGCGTACAAACCTACCTTTAACTTCTTGGGGAATATGAAATATTACACGCATCTTCACTTATTCATTTTAGACCCACTATTGGTCAACCATATTCTTTGTGTACCAGTTGGTAACTGGATATAAGCCTGACATTTTGTGTTCTTACGCATTTTTGGTTGCACTATATATGTGCCTTTACGACTCCACATCATACTATGATGGGTCATCAAAATGATTAAGTGACTATGTTGGACAAGAATTTCCAACAATTATTCCCATTTTTAAACCTTTTGACAGGCGATCTCTCAACCGCTGATTTACGGATAGTCACTCTAATGGGATAGTCTTCCCATCGTTAGGGGGAGAAAGGAAAAAGTATTTTCCGAGGGAACGACAGGGAATATCGTGTTGTGTTCCCATTTTGTTTCATATAGACTCATATACTCCACAAATGGAAATGTGAAGTGAAAAAATGATTATCGATTTTCGGAATGTATACTGATATCGCTAGACTGACGAGATCACACATACCAACTGCAAACGTGCCAGTAAGGTTAAAAATCCTTAGTAAAGGATATGCACCGTAAACTATGGTGTTACAACTACACTTGGTGGAAGTGTGGTTGAGGCCGTGGCTCCATAAAGGAAGATGGAGAGACCACTAGGTTTGATCAGTGCTATCCTAGAAAGGAAATATGTGAGTTAGGCAAAACCTAATTATATCATATGAAATCATCTCATAAGATTGTCTCTAAATATGTCCATGAATCAAACGATAGGACGCTCCGAAGTTTTAAATGATTCTAGAGAACAATGAAATCTTGATGGATTATGAGAATGCACATGAGTCAATGGAGCAGTGATGATATAATCCATAAATAGTTTCTCCAAAAGTAGAGCACAATGAGATCGAACCATGATTTATTTTGATTAATTTCAATTAAAGAGCATATTTGGCCTATGCAATCCAGGTAGAACTTAGTTCTTTGAAAAATATACGGGTATTTGGTGTGGTAGTTCTAACCAACCAAGTATAAATCCTGTGGGATTGTCACAGAGCATAATGAGAAGAAAGCAGTCTTAAAGTATAAAGACTGGCCTTGTAGTGCGAGGTTTCTCACAAAGCCCTAGGATTGTTCTCTTGTAATGAACGTTATAGCGTTCCGCTACTTAGTTAGCTTGGTAATTTCAAAAGGACTTGAAATGCAGCATATGCATGTGGTTGTTACGTATCTATGAAAGAATCAAGAGATAGCAGATATTTACAAATGTACTTGATGCCCAAATCAAGTGACTCTAAACCACGGAGTGCGTTTGCAGTTAGATAGAACGCTCACTTATAGATTTAAGCAATCAGGCGGATGTGGTATACCCGTCTAATGGCTATTTGATTTGGAGGGGATAGACAAGTAAGTTATTTTTCCTTGCGTATTCACAAGAAAGTTCCTGATTTGGAATTATAGCTATCTATGTCGATGGTACATACATTATGGGTACTCTTGATGTAATAAGAGACCTTAAAAGTTATTTGAAATCCGAATTTGAGATGAAAAATCTTGGAAGCTCGACCGAATACTGAGTTTGTGGTATATTATTCCACCAGTTTGCATCTATCTAAAGTTGTCAGGCAATTTAACAAAGACATGCATCCTGATAGCACTCTCATAATTAGTCGAGGTTCAAATATAAGTAAGTGACTATTTCGTCTAAAGGAAAATGACGAAGACGTGTTGGGAGATGAAATTCCATATCTAAGTACAATAATGTACTCGACCAAATATTTCATCCTCAGTGAACTTGTTAGCTAGATATATCTTAGCGCCGACACGTCTTTGGAATGGTATAATGAATGTAATCATATACTTAAAAGGAACCATTTACATGAGTTTATTTTATCCCTACAAAGACATAAAGAGGACTGCTAATGGAAGTGCAATCCAAAAGTTGTTGATTATAAAGGAATAATAGTCTCTTCTCCCATGAAAGTAATCAGGGGGAGACATGATTGACTTATTTAATAAGTCATTTCCTATATTCACTTTTGAAAAGTATATGACTAAAGGAACTGTCTGGAAACTCCTTTGAATGGAATCAGGGGGAGATGCCGACATCAGGGGAGGATCCAAGGATATGATGTCGACCTATTTAACTCCGAAATGTGAAGTTGTGTTGTACTCTTTTCCCTTCGATCGAGATTAGTTTTTTCCCATAGGGTTTTTGTTACTCGGCAAAAAAAATAGCGAGGCAACCCTAACTACACCAACTACATGATAAATGATGAAGACCTGCAGATTGCATTGATATAATTGCTTGAAAATATCAGAATCAAAGAGATGTAACTCGATAGTTTGTCAAGTGAAACCATTGCCATAACCAGCACAACAAAGCAAGGAGGCAGAAGTCAACTAGTAGTATTGATACTACTATTGCGTATCAATACTAGGTGTTCATCAATATTATGTATGGGTAATCAGCAAAGGCATACTTTCGGACTTATCGCGTTGTACTCTTTCCCCTTCCTCAAGGTTTTATCCCACCGGGTTTTCCCTTGTCAAGATTTTAACGAGGAAACATATGCGAGTTCAACCCTGTCTAAGTTTTCGTAATATTGTACTCTTTTTCCTTAGTTCAGGTTTTGTCCCTCTGGGTTTTCCTGGCGAGGTTTTAATGAGGCAATAGACTTAGATACGGTGGTCATCGAGGAGAGAACTACATTTGAAGAACTATGTCTGAAGCACTATGTGAAGCACTACATATGAAGCATTAATATTGGACCACACAAGGGGGAGTGTTATAGGGTCTTGAGCCCATGTATTTGCGGCCCATATAGATGTATCCAGGGTTTACCTCATAGCCTATATATAGAGGCTTAAACCTATGTAACTTATCTCTAATGAATAAGAGTTCTCCTTCTTCTGTTGTTCCATGATCTATTTCCACTTCAACATAACATTTATTTTATGATTTATTAGTATAGGAAAATATCTCGTCTTTGTTAACAAGTATTAGTTCTAAAAGATATTATTTGGTCGGATTTATTATATAAAGAGCTCTATGTTTGATGTTATTTGGCCTCAGATTAATTAAGAAAATATTGTTTCTTTGAAGATTATCTTAAAAATATTGTACTACAATTACACAGGCAAAATGCAACAATTTTGGTTCAACAAATCTATTATCAACACCATGTACAAAAACAAAAACAGACTACAGTGAAAGAAAAAGAAAGCTACACCCACTTGAGTTACTCAAGAGGGTTATTAAGTTGGGTATATTAATTAAATACCCTTAGTTTTGACAACCAACAAATATACCCTTATACAACAATAAATATACCCCTATCATTTAAAAACCTTATCCATTAAAAACTAGATTACCTTAATACCCTCACTTATAATATTATTTTTTTCATTTAAAAACCTTATCCCTTGACAAATTTATTTCTCTATTACTTCACAGCCACCACCACCACCACCACTCCGCCACCACAACCATCGCCACCACCACTGCCACTAATATTCCACCACCACCGCCACCACCATTATCGATGTTGTCACCGCTGCTGCCGCCACCACCGTCGTCACCGCCATCAAAATTCAGTGTCAACAACCGAAGTTGATCCAAAAATTAAAAGTTCAAAAATAACTTTACTAATACATATTCCAGTTTTTTGTGTGTGTCAACAATCGAAGTTGATCCCAGTGAATGGAGTCAACAACCAAAGTTGATACAAATAACTAGAAAATATTCCAGTTTAGTTGCTTCAACAATGGAAATTGATCCCAGTGAATGTGGTCAACAATATAAGTGAGATCAACAATGGAAGTTGACCCAAAAAGGTGGAACTCATGAACAATGTTTCCAGATTATAGTGTCAACAACCAAAGTTGATCCCTTTAAGTGGGATCAACAATGGAAGTTGATCCACAAAAAATAGGATCAACAGTTGGAGTTGACACCATTTATATAAGTTTGCTTCCTGTAAAAATCAATAAACCTGGAACCTGCAAACTGACATATCCTTAAGAAACACAAGAATAACATTCATAAAAATAAATCATAATGTATGTTATTACAAACATAACAAGTCCAAACAAAAAAATCATTAAAAAAAAACATCCAACTACTATGAAACCTAAAAAAGATGCAAAAAAAGATGTAGTGAATCAACTTCAACATATCAAGCCCTTTCGTGCTAGAGCAGTGAATCAAAAATCTCTGCAACAACCAAAGTTTGACACAACAAAAAAATGACATATACGGATGAGTGAACTTGGCGTGAGTCGAACACGCATCATCTGACGTGGTGTCCGTCATGCTACCATTGCACCACAAATTCAACATTTGAAGATTTTTACAAGGAAATTAAGCTAAATTTTTTTAGCAAACATGATTTAAACTACAAGCATGACTATACTAATCCAAGGAAATGCTGTCAACAAATAGGAGTTGATCCCATACATGAGATCAACAACAGGAGTTGATACCATAAATGGGATCAACAACTGTAGTTGATCCATAAAAACTGAAGACCTCTATTACCTTCACTGCAACTATACCTTCCACAATCACCACCACCACCACTACAACAACATCCAATACCACCAGTACTAAAACCAGTCTTGATCTTCAACAAATCAAACATGCAAAACTTAAATATCTATATGAATCATGTAAAAAACGTCAAATATCACTTTTGGTGTAGACTAGGGAGCAAATCACCATGCCCAGAAGTTAACAGAGTGGCTAAAAGTAAAAGATAATAAACTGTAATGACATACCCAACTTATAAAATCACCACCAACACCATCATCTGTATACGTTTTTTCTTAGGAAGCAGGAAGTAATCACCACCACCACCATCTCCCGGTAACCACCACCAACACATAGAGATTGTTAAGCACAATTTGCAAAAATCTATGTGTAAATCAACAATTTAAAGATTAATAATCGACACTAATTACAATGAAAATCAGAGATAAAACTTACCTTTTAATTCGTTTTGATGATTGAATCTACAGATTTACCGGTGACGATTTTCATCATCTCTTCCCAATTAATACATACAGTTCTTTAAGAACTAACATTGTTATCATCGATTTTAGGTAATTCGAGATGGATCGAGTTGAAATCATACTGAATTTAATGATCTAACTCACAAATTAGGTTTTGAAGATTATTTTCTCATTCACCCATCACAGGTTTTCGTAACTAATGATAGATCTGCAGTTAATAGTGGAGGACGTGGTGGTGGCGATAGCGGCGGCGGAGCTGGTTGTAGTTGCAGAAGCTTCGATGGTGATGGTGGTGGTGTTCTAGGGAGAGAAGGAGAAATAAGTTTAGATCTGGAAAAAAAAAATGAAAATAAAGAAACAAATTTCTTTAAAACAGTATTAAAAGAGGAAGGGTGAATATGGAAAAAAACAATGATTGTTAATGGACCTATGATGAGCTTATAGATGGAGAGGGGTATATTTATTGTGTGACAAGGGTATTTGTGAAGCCTATCAAAACAAGGGACATTTAAGTTTGTATATTGCATTTTATGTTGAAGTAGAAATAGAATATGGAAGAACAGAAGACGGAGAACTCTTATTGATTAGAGATAAGTTACATGTTACATAGGTTTAAGCCTCTATATATAGGCTATGAGGTAAACCCTAGTTACATCTATATGGGCCGCACATACATGGGACCAAGGCCCTACAACAGTCCCCCTTGTGCGGTCCAATATTAATGCTTCATATGTAGTGCTTAAGACGTAGTTCTTCAAATGTAGTTATCTCCTCAATGACTTTTGCCGAAATCAATTGCCTCATTAAAACTTTGACAAGTAAAAACCCAATGGGACAAAACCTTGGTATAGCTCTTCACATGTAGTGCTTCACATGTTGTCTCGTATTTTACATGTCGTCCATCATATGTAATACGATCTTCAAAAATCGTCGAGTCTAAGTTAATAGTCTCGTTAAAACTTCGCCAGGCTAACCCAGAGGGACAAAACCTGAACTAAAGAAAAAGAGTACAATATTAAGTAAACTTAAAACATAGTTGGATGCGTATACGTTGCCTCATTAAAACCTTGACAAGGAAAACCCAGTGGGATAAAACCTTGACGAATGGAAAAGAGTACAACGTGATAGATGCAAGTAAAGGTGATCCGTTACAGATGATCACTTTGCTCCGTTGAAGTTGACTAGTTGCTTCACAACTCTTAAGGCATAAAATCCTCTTGGGAAAGACAATAGCCTTAGATGAGAAATTACATTCTCGGTGTTTGTTGTTGTCTCATTAAAAACCTTGCCGAGTAACAAAACCCCATGGAAAAAAGCAACCTCGGTGAAGAAAAATAGTTCAACACACCATTGGATGCTCCCCCTGATGTCAAACAATTTTCATTAGTCTAATGCATTCAAAAGGAATTTATCACACTTTACTTTGGTGACTTGAATGTTTACAAGACCCTGTTGCTGATGTTGGAAGTTAAGTTGCTTAATAGACTATCGTGTTTCATTTCTTTGATTCATATATTTTCACTAATATCAACGCGATCTTTATGTCTTCAAAGTTCAACATACTTGATTCCTTTCTAATGTTGTCTCGCTAAAAACCTTATCAATTGGAAAAACCCTTTGGGAAAAACTATTCTCGATCGAAGGGAAAAAGAGTACAACACAGCTTCAATTTCGAAGTAAAATATGTCGACATCATATCCTTGGATCCTCCCCCTGATGTCGGCATCTCCCCCCAATTACTTTTCGAGTTTTTCCAGACAGTTCCTTTAGTCTGTACTTTTCGAAACTGAATATCGGTAATGACTTAGAGAATAGTCTACCATATCTCCCCCTTATTACTTTCATTGGAGAAAAGATTGTTGTTCCTTCATAATCAATAGCTTTTGGATTGCACTTTCGTTAGCATTCCTTTTATGTCTTTGCAGGGATAAAACAAATTTATGTCAATGGTTACTTTTAAGTACATGATTACATTCACTATATCATTCCAATGACGTTGCGTTGGCGCTGAGCTATATCTAGATTACAAGTTTCCTGAGGATGCAAAATTTGATCGAGTACATTATTATACCAAGTACGACAATGTGTCTATTGAACTTAGATATGAGAATTTCATCTCCTAACACATCTTCGTCATCTTCCTTTAGACGAAATGGTCACTTACTTACATTTGAACCTCGACTAATCATGGGAGTGCTACCAGGATGCATGTCTTTGTTAAATTTCCTTACAATGGACATATGCAAACTGGTGGAATAATATAACACAAGCTCGGTCTTCTAGTTCAGAACATAGATAAGATCTAGATTTCCCAAGATTTTCATCTCAAATTCAGATTTTAAATAGCTTGTAAGATCTATTATTCCATTAAGAGTATGTATCATGTCCATACCGTCGACATAGGTAGCCATAATTCTGAATCAGGAACTTATTTAATACACATGGCACAAGACCTTACTTGTTTATCCCTTCACAATCAAATAGTCACTTAGATGGGTATACCACATCCGCTTGATTATTTAAATCAATAAGTGAGTGTTCCAGTGTAATTGCAAACACACTCTGTGGTTTAGAGTCATTCGACTTGGGAAGCAAAAGGCCATCATGCAATTTTGCAAATATCTTTGAGTCTAAATCTCCAGAGATATAACCACATCTACTATGTTTCAAGTTCTTTGGAAACTACCAAGAAAACTAATTAACTGAACCTTATGATGTTCAAAAGAATAAGCGATCCAAGGGTTTGTGAGAAACCTCGCGCCACAAGGTGATTCTTTATACTTTAATACCTCATTATTCTCACTTGACTTTGTGACAAATAACCACATATGTCCCATAGGATTTACACTTGGTTGGTTAGCACTACCACACCAAATACCCGTATATTTGTCAAAGAACTAAGTTTTACCTGGATTGCGTAGGCCAAATATGCTATTTATTTGAAATTAATCAAAATAAAGCATGGTTCGATCTCATTGTGCTCTACTTTTGGAGCAACTATTTATAGATTATATCATCACTATGCACGCATGATCCTTCCGTTGACTCATGTGCATTCTCATAATCCGTCAGGATTTCATTGTTCTCTAGAATCATTTAAAACTTCGGAGCGTCCTCCAGTTTGATTCATGGACATATTCAGAGAGAATCTTGTGAGATGATTTCTAATTATATTAATAATTTGTGCCTTACTCACCTTCTTCCTTTCTAGGTGAGGATTGATCGAACCAAATAGTCTCTCTAACTTCCTTTATGGAGCCATGGCCTCAACCACACTCCACTAAGTGTAGTTGCAACACTTTAGTTTATGGTGTATATCCCTTATTGAGGATTCATAACTATGCAGGTAGGTTTGCATTTGGTATGTGTGATCTTATCACTTTAGCGATATCAGTGTACATTCTGAAAATCGATTATTCTTTGTCACTTCACATTTACATTTGTGGAGTACAAGAATCATTATGAGACACGGTGGGAACACACCACAACAAAACCTGTCGTTCCCTTAGAAAATACTTTTTATTATCTCCCCCTAACGACGAGACGACTGTCTCATTAAAGTGATAACCCGCAAATATAGCGGTAAGAGATCCCCTGCCAAAAGTTTAAAACTACAGATAATTGTTGGAAGTTCTTGTCCAACATAGTCAGTTAATCATTTTGATGACCCATCATAGTACGATGTGGATTCGTAAGGGCACATATATAGTGCAACCAAAAATGCGTAAGAACACGAATGTCAGGCTTAAATCCAGTTACAACCTGGTACGCAAAAAATGGTTGACTAATTGTGGGTTCTAAAATGAATAAGTGAATATACGTGTAATATTACATATCCCCCAAGCATTTGTAGGAAGGTTGTTATGCATAACCTATCCTTAGACATCATCTATAACCTTTGATGGTAGCCTATGCGAGACCATGGGGTGAGGATGTTCTACCCTGATCCTATTAAACATGCAATATTCATTAAGTCCTTTTGATGTAAATATCTAACATTGACAAGGTTGGTGAGCCCTTAAATTGGATAATATGTGGAAGTTTGTGTACACAAGTATAATACTTCCATCATAAAAAATAAATATATATATTCTACCTATAACGAAGCATCGTTCAAACATGAAGCTGAAGTTTTTACGTTTCTTAGGCGACATATTAACTTTTCAGATATGCTCTGAATGAAATTTTTGAAACATTCACGAAATTTTTCCCTCGAAAATTTGAATGTTCAGTGAGATGGATTCCACTTGCTAGACTACAAAGATAGGTTACAAATTAGCACCTCAACTTTTGTGGAAAAAAATTCACAAAATGTGGCATGAGTCAGAAAAATCTTTCCATTTTTATCTTTTCAACTTCATCCATTATACTAAAGTAATAGTAGATGCTGAAATATGTTAACAAGATATTCACGGTCCTTCGTAAGATATTCAACCCTATGCAAGTGGTTGGGATGCATGTGAGGTTCTCTTGAGTAACAATGTATACCTGTTGGGATAAAAAAAAATCTCAACTTAAGGTAACTGTGGAAAGAATAATTATGGAAAGAACCTCGAAGAACAGAGGGTTAGACGTGCTAAATCATACCAACATTTGTATACTAGAACATGTGAAAGAATACACATAAATTATGGTAGAAGATATAAGCCTTTTTCTAAACTAGGACCAGAGATGTAATTCTGGCTCAAGTAATAACGATACAAAGTAAATGTGTCTACCTTGCATGAGACAGAGATGTAATTCTGACTCATTCAAACAGGAGTTGGAAACTTGGTATAAACATTTTACTGAGAATGGTACAAACAATGAAATGCAGGTATCATATAGTAGCAACCAACTACAAGATATATAGAGAGTTTAAAGGACAACAAACTCACTATATGTTAAAACAAGGTCATACCCATGCTTATCAACTTCAGTGGCAATAAAAAATTTGCCCAGTTAATAAGAATTAAATTCATTGTCTACACTTATGGAATGAAAAGTATATCATTTCCATGAGACTGAAATACTCTTAAGCATTTGAGTTATAAGGATCATTTGTGCTCTTGTACATTATGAATTATCTTCATGAACTGTAACACTATAAAGTAAATGAGATAAATTTTCTTTTGTTACGTAATAAGGCCACACCACTTGTTACACGAAGCTTTTAAGGAAATATATTAAACTGATTGTTGAATTATTTCCTTATATAATACCGTGAGATGATTGGATCACTACATGTAATAGCCAAGCGAAGAAATGCTCCATCTTTGTTGCCTAATTGGTATAAAGATTAAAAGCTACATGAGCTTTGTAAGAACCAAGATCCAATCACACTTTGTTAAGTTTCTACGAAGTCTGTGCAAACGATTATTGTACAAAAACTAACTGTGTGAATGGGAATGCATCTATAAATTACCTCAAATGAATGTGAAAGGAATCACATTTTAAAGAAAATAATGAGCCAATTAGTCTAGTGAACTGTAAATCACTAATACTTGGATAATTGAATCCATATCGTCACCGACAATGTAATGTTGGGAATTGACTCATTCAGGTTTTGACATAACCATAAAAACACTTTGGTTGTGATATGATGTTCTATTTTGAAAGAACTCAAATGGACATCATTTTATCTGAGTGAACAAGAAAATGGGAATTACAAAGATTGACTAGAAACACCACCTCCCCTCCCATTATGCTTTTAAAGTGATAAAGCATGTAACTCATTTTACAAAGTCATTCTTTAGTAAAAATGCTTGAGACCATCCTAAGATGCAAATGGTAAAAAACCCATTCTTTCAAAAAAAAAAAACACAAGGTGATATTTGTGAACATATCCATACAGAATGCTGACCATTCAAGTGATTTATGGCTCTGGTGGATGATTCGAAGTGTTGAATTAGTTACTGATCACAAGAAATAATGCATTTTTGAAACAATCCTAGCACATAATATACAATTTAAGGACTCACCAACCTTGTCAATGCTAGATATTTACATCAAAAGTACTTGATGGATATTGCATGTTTAAAAGGATCAGTATAGAACATCCTTACCCCATGGTCTCGCAGAGGCTACCATCAAAGGTTACAGATGGTGTCTAAGGATAGGTTATGCGTAACAACCTTCCTATAAATGCTTGGGGATATGCAATATTACACGCATATTCACTTATTCATTTTGGAACCCACAATTAGTCAACCATTTCTGCGTACCAGTTGGTAACTGGATATAAGCCTGACATTTGTATTCTTACGCATTTTTGGATGTGCTATATATGTGCCATTACGACCCCACATCGTACTATGATGGGTCTTCAAAACTTTTAAGTAGTTATGTTGGAAATGAGTTCCCAATAATTATCCGCATTTTAAAACTTTTGGCAGGATATCTCTTACTGCTAGATTTGCGGGTTATCACTTTAATGAGACAGTCTTCCCGTCGTTAGTGGGGAGATAAGAAAACGTATTTTCTTAGGGAACTACAGGAAATGTCGTGGTGCGTTCCCACCGTGTCTCATATTGATTCTTGTACTCCACAAATGTAAATGTGAAGTGACAAAGAATAATCGATTTTCAGAATGTACACTGATTTTGCTAAAGTGATGAGATCACACATACCAGCTGCAAACCTACCTGCAAGGTTACAAATCCTCAATAAGGGATATACACCATAGACTAAGGTGTTACAACTACACTTAGTGGAAGTGTGGTTGAGGTCGTGGCTCCATAAAGGAAATTTGAGAGATCACTTGGTTCGATCAATCCTCACCTAAAAAGGAAGTAGGTGAGTAAGGAACAACTTATTTATATCATCAGAAATCATCTCATAAGATTGTCTCTAAATATGTCCATGAATCAAACTGGAGGACGCTCTGAAGTTTAATGATTCCCGAGAACAATGACATCCCAAGTGGATTACGAGAATGCGCACGAGTCAATGGAAAGATCATGCGAGCATATTGATGATTAATTTCTTATAAACTTGCTTAAGGAAATAGAGCAAAATGAGATCGAACCATGCTCCTCGTTGCTTAACGTCAACGAAGAGCATATTTGGCCTATACAATCCAGGTAGAACTTGGTTCTTTGACAAATATACAGGTGTTTGGTGTGGTAATGCTAACCAACCAAGTGTAAATCCTATTGGACATACATAATTAATTTGTCACAACGAATAATGAGAAGAAAACAGTCTTAAAGTATGAAGACTCGCCTTGTGGTGCGAGGTTTCTCTTAAAGCCCTGGAATTGTTCTATTCTAATGAACGTTATAGCGTTCTGCTACTTATAGTTACTTGGTAATTTCAAAAGGACTTGAAATGCAGCATATGTATGTGGTTGTTACGTATCTCTGAAAGAATCAAAAGATAAAAGATATTTAAAAGAGTACTTGATAGTCTTTTGTTTTCCCAAATCAAGTGACTCTAAACCATAAAGTGCGTTTACAATTAGATAGAACGCTCACTTATAGATTGAAGCAATCAAGCGGATGTGGTATACCCTTCTAAGTGGCTATTTGATGTAGAGGGGATAGACAAGTAAGTTATTTTTACTTGCGTATTCACAAGAAAGTTCCTGATTTGGAATTGTAGCTATCTATGTCGATGGTACAGACATGATGGGTACTATTGATGTAATAAGAGACCTTAAATGTTATTTGAAATCCGAATTTGACATGAAAAATATGGGGAAAGCTCGACAGAATACTGAGCTTGTGGTATATTATTCCACCAGTTTGCATATGTCTAAAGTTGTCGGGCAATTTAACAAAGACATGCATCCTGATAGCACTCCTATGATTAGTCGAGGTTCAAATGTAAGTAAGTGACCATTTCGTCTAAAGGAAGATGACGAATATGTGTTGGGAGATGAAATTCCCATATCTAAGTGGAATAGACGCATTGTTGTACTTAGTATAATAATGTACTCGATTAAATTTTACATCCTCAGGGAACTTGTTAGCTAGATATAGCTCAACGCCAACGCAACGTCGTTGGAATGGTATAGTGAATGTAATCATGTACTTAAAAGTAACCATTGACATAAAAAAAAAATTATCCCTGCAAAGACATTAAAAGGAATGCTAATGAAAGTGCAATCCAAAAGTTGTTGATTGTGAAAGAACAATAATCTCTTCTCCAACAAAAGTAATCAGCGGGAGATATGGTAGACTATTTTGTAGGTCATTACCGATATTCAGTTTCGAAGAGTACATGACTAAAGGAACTGTCTGGAACAACTCTGAAAGTAATCAGGGGGAGATGCCGACATCAGGGGGGGATCAAAGGATATGATGTCGACATATTTTACTTCGAAATTGAAGCTGTGTTGTACTCTTTTTCCCTTTGATCGAGAATAGTTTTTCCCAAAGGGTTTTGTCACTCGTCAAGGTTTTTAATAGGACAACAACAAACACCGGGAATGTAATATCTCATCTAAGGCTATTGTCTTTCCCACGATGGTTTTCTTCCTTTGGAGTTGTGAAGCAACCAGTCAACTTCAACGGAACAAAGTGATCATATGCAACGGATCACCTTTACTTGCATCTGTCACGCTGTACTCTTTTCCCTTCGTCAAGGATTTATCCCACTGGGTTTTCCTTGTCAAGGTTTAAATGAGGAAACGTATATGCATCCAACTATGTTCTAAGTTTACTTAATATTGTACTCTTTTTCTTTAGTTCAGGTTTTGTCCCTCTGGGTTAGCCTGACGAAGTTTTAACGAGACAATTAACTTAGACTCATCAATCTTTGAAGATCGTATTACATGTGATGAACTACATGTAAAGTACGAGACAACATGTGAAGTACTACATGTGAAGAGTTGTACTAAGGTTTTATCCCATTGGGTTTTTCCTTGTCAAAGTTTTAGTAAAACAATTGATTTCGGCACAAGTCATCAAGGAGAGAACGACATTTGAAGAACTACATTCAAAGCACTATATGTGAAGCACTATGTATAAAGTTTTGTTATTCAACCGCACAAGGGGGAGTGTTACAGGGCCTACGGCCCATGGATGTGCGGTCCATCTAGTTACCTAGAGTTTACCTTTACATGTATATATATATATATAATAAAATAAAAAAAATAAAAAAAATTGCACAAGTTGGTAGAGTCGTGCTGATAACGTGTTGAAGTAGAAATAGAATATGGAAGAACAGAAGACGGAGAACTGTTATTGATTAGAGATAAGTTACATATTACATAGGTTTAAGCCTCTATATATAGACTATGAGGTAAACCTTGGTTACATCTATATGGACCTCACATACATGGGCCCATGGGTCGCATATACATGGGCCCAAGGCCCTACAACATTTCAATATAATTAGAAAGGGTTTTTGAGTTTGCCCCCTAAACAAATTAGTGATTGAGCTTTCCCCCTAAGTTACTAATAGTAGTAACTTTGCCCCCTAAATTAATATTTTGGACAAAACCCTTTTTATCAATCGTTTTCACTGTAATTAACAGAAATAGCAAGAATTCTTTGGTTAAGATATGTCCGCACCTAAATTAATATTGTGGCCGACCCAAAAAACATCACAGATTGATACAACTTGGGAAATAGTACTATAATTTCAGTGACCAAGTTTAACCATTTCTTACAAACACACCTGAATGTAAAGAAAATGCTAATAAATATCACCAGCCCTTGCCAATAAGCCACTGCCAATCAAGTGCTATACCGATAACCAAACCTCCAAGAACAAAAATTGTAAGCAAATTCCCCAAAGCATTTTGCTCTGGCCCCTGCAAACACATTTTAGTCATATGATGAGAACGAACTAGAAAAACATAGGGTTCTTATCATTAAGCTAAATCACAAAATTTACAACTCACAACTAACCTTATAACCTCGGGGTGCAACAATAAAGTAGCAAACAGTGAGATAACCATGGCTTAATCCTAGTAAGGATGTCAAAAGTATCATCCAACCTTGGTCCCCATATTTGGCTGTGAAATAGAAAGCTGGAACAAGTGCAAAACGAGATACGGTCGCAATCATAAGGCCTCTTCTCGACTCTAACTTCAAGGTTTCTACCATGGGAATGTATCTCCCGAGTAAATCCAACACATTAAACATTGCTAGTAGAACAAGTACATACCTGAAAATTTTAAACATCTTCATCTAGTAAACGAGTGCTTATGCTGTTTATCTTTTTTCGGCGGAAGTTTGAAATTGATATTTTGTATTGCCACCACTTTGCAGGAGACCAAAGAATGAAAATGCTTGGAAGAGAAATTAGAGCTATTGCCAAGTGCCCAAGCCATGCTTCCCGGTATCTTCTGCTAAGAACCCAGGGAAAATTGAATACGTCAACACGGATTCCAGAAACGCAATAACTGCGTAGTCTTTGTTTTCAAGAAGCAACTGCATACGGTTCAGACGCTCTACTTTATCATTAAGACCCTCTTCAGACTGCACAGTGATAGAAAACTCAGAATCTTATTTTGCGAAAATTTCAGACGTTATTGTAATGTTACTTTTGAATCAAAATGCAAATGATATACCATTTCGTTTTCTTGTCTTTTGACACCAGCAGAAGCTAAATCAGCCACAACTGTTTTTGATCCCTCTGAAGCCACCTTTGAGCGATAATATTTGACAACTGGTATTTTTGCAAAGACAAATGCGTAGAGTAGTAGACATAGCAACTCAAAAAGTGCGGAGATCACAAGGAACATTACTGCATTAAGAGATTAATTGATAAAGATTTAATAGCATCACGTTGCAGCCACAACATACCAACACTGAAACAGAATTGTTTGTGTTTTTGTTTAACAGTAGGAATGAAATAAGTGTAACTGATAGAATTGATTGTACATACTTGCTCCCTTGCGAAGACCATTCTTCGAGTTCTCAAACACTCCTTTGGTACTGAGCCTCAAAACCGATGTCAGAACCCCTGACGCAGATCCACCAGCCAAGGATGACTGCAAGCATTTCCATCAGCAAGACAAAAAACCAAAAGAAGCAAAGTTGAATAATTAAAAAAAAATAGGAACCTCTTACTTGTATGAACTCAGGGCACATCAAGGAGAGATCCCCAAGCATTCCACCTTCAACACATCCATCGCCAAGTCCAAAAAGGACGACAATAGAGCATAGGCCAATAAATGTCGCAAGACCTCCATCCCCAGAAGTAGCTAAGTCAACCTATAAATAATATGTCATGCAAAACTGAAGTAGGCACAGCAAAAAGAAGAAATGAATTACTCCACAAATGAGAAGAATAGAATCGAGTACTCACAATTGGAATTGACAGGGCACTTAAAAAGAAAAGGAGATAACCAATTAAGTTTCGCTTTCTTGTGTTTACTGTGGCCTCGTTGTATGCCAAAATTGAGCTTGTTCCGAGAGTAAATAGAACATAAACAACTGTGAAGACCCTAGTAGGATGATACCACTGCGGAGGAAGAAAAAAAATTATAATCAGTCTAGTGTATTGTAGAATTTCTTTCTTTACTCTATGATTTACTCTTTGGGGAGTGTTTTAGATGGTTTTTAAAAATCATTGTTTTCCAAATGTATAAAAAGAACCTTAAAGTCATCTCCAAAGCAATTGCAAAAAGGTTAGAAAACGATGTGTACCGGGAACAATGTGAGGTAGTAATCTACAGCAGTTAACATGCTGTTCCAAACAAAAAGGCTGCCATTTCCTAGAAGCCAACATACTATCATGGCACTAGTCTTTCCCTGCAGCTGTTGTTGATTTTGGAAGACAAGAAAAAAATAAAAAACAATCAGATACCAGGTAAAACTAAAAAGTAAGTTGCATTTAGAAAATTGTGATTTGGCTTCCAAGCCACATCATGTGTATCATTTTTGGTGGTGGATGAGGGTGAACTATTAGAAGAAGTCAATAAGATGAAGATTATACCTCAGCTCCGGTGGTTACTGGTCGGGTCATCTTCTGAAAACATAAAAGAAAATGTAAATGAGTTTTATACTAAACCCTGATCATCAAGAACTTCAACTTTAAAATTCTAACCTTGAAAGGTTGGAAATGAATCCAATTTGGAGTCTTGGTTATGATTTGAAATGAACTCCAGTGAGTAGGATTTTATAACCAATTCTGGTTTTTGTTAAAGTTCTAAGGTTTTTGTCCTTACAATATAATTAATGGTTATGAGGCTTGCAATTTTCTTTTCCGATTTCAATTGTTCTTTGTTTTGGTCGTAATAAAAATGGAAATTTCAGTACTTGACATAAGCTCCTCCATAAACGTCGACATTGGTCGAATTTTCATTACTTTTCTCTAAAGTTTTTTTTTAATGGACTCCAACCAAACTAGCACCGACATTCGTTAACTACATGAAGTATGAGCCATGGCTCAATCAGCCCAAAAAAAAAACGGGATAGGCAGAAAAACCATCCTACCCTCACCATAAGACATGTCAAACTTATAAAAGCTGCATATAAAATCAACTAAGGACCTTTTGGAGGTTGAAGAATAACTTCTATTTTAGCTAAACACAAATTGGTTCATAGGGATACTTTTTGAAACCATAAAATTGCAACTGAAAGAACTGTCCACACCCTAGTTAGCAATTCGGGGTACGGGTAGTAGTTCGGGACGGCATACGTATGGGAATTATATGGATTCGGATAGGTCGGATTCGGTCAAAAATCCGGTAAACGGTTCGTTGTTCGGACAATAGTTCGGAACGGCATACGTACGTGCGTATTCGTTTTATAAATGTGAGTTCGGCACTTAAAATTCGGCTTACATATGTGATAAATTGATAAGTATTATGACCTTATTACGAGATTAATTTTATTTGTATATGATTTATAAGATGGAAAAAAAACATTGTAGCGTGATTATTTAACAAGAAGTAAACAATTTAATCGCATAAATGTATTATAAAACGAGTTTATAGACTTTTAAACAAAAATCAACACATAAAACACTGGTTAAACAACTACCAATAGAAAATTTTAACTGAATAATTGTATTTAAATATAAAGTATATACAAAATCAAACAAAACCCAATCAACAGAACTCTGATCAGAGAGTTACCCATGGGAGTTCTAGTTCGGAAATATCATTCGGATTCGGTCAGTTCGGATACGTTCGCGAATCATTCGTGAGGTCCATATAATCCGCGAACTAGGTTCGGAGTTCAAATAGTTCGGAAGTATCATTCGGATTCGGTCAGTTCAGATACGTTCGCGAATCATTCGGGAATTATTCGGAGAATTACTAACTAGGGTCGACACTAAGAGCCTGTTTGGTTGGATTTTCGAAAACTGTTTTCATAATTTGTTTTCCTTCTGTTTTCAAAATATTATTGTTTTTGCTTTCTTTTCAGTTTTTTAAAACTCAAAATCGTGTTTGGTTCGAAACTTAAAACTCTTTTTTTTTTTGCTAGGAAAAATAAGATATATTAAACCCAAAAGAAAGTTTTACAGGCGACATAGGAATTGGGGAACTGTACCCAGACATTCTCCTGAACTATTGTGCTGCCTACAATGTTTGGCAGCGGCATCAGCAAAAGATAAAAATTCAGAATTACGACTAACATGTCTGACATCATAAAAGCTGAAATTATTTAAAATAAAAATGCTATCCTCTAGGATAGAGTTACTGAACCAGCTAGTCTGGCTGTTGATGCATATTGCTTCAAAATTCAAATTCCTTTCCCAATCAGCAGTAGCAAGAATTGCAAGACTCTCGGCTTCTTCCGAATCTCCAGCTATCCCTGTAATCGTTTTGCATCCTCCATAGTTCCCTGTTTCATCAACCAAGTAGATGCCAATACCAATCTTATTAGAGATAGTAATGTGGGAATCATCACAATACATAATAATACAATTAGAAGGCAGAACCACGGGATTATGTTGTGGAATAATAGCTTGGGTAATTGTGGGGTATGGGTACTGGTAGCTGACTGTATTGTTTCTCCTGCAAGTTTCATTGCATAAGAAGCGGTAGCAGTAGCAGTTAGAGATTTTCCTTGAAAATTCTTGAAGCACTTGTCTCTCCAAATGGTCCAAGCAGTTATAAGAATTTGGCACATCATAGTCTTATCTTTACATGAAGAAATCCACTTACATATCCAAGTGTGAATATCTATACCAGCATTAGAATCTTGAAAGACTAAGTTTCCGCCAGGAATTATAGCCCAGACAGCTTTAGAAAAGGAACAATGAAGTAAGAGATGTTCAGCAGTTTCAATCATACTGTCACCAAAAAGAATACAAAGATTATCTTATTCCGTAGTAAACCTAAAAACTCTAGATTTAGTAAGGAGAATATTTCTTATGCATTTCCACAAAAATAACTGAACTTTAGGTAAAACAAGAGTATTCCACATGTATTTATAAACTTTAGTCTGCTGTGTAGAAAGTTGAGTCATATTCTGGCTAGAAATGACTCTATAAGCTGTTTTCACGGGGGGAAATTCCTGATTTAGCATGAGGCCATATTAATATATCATCCCCTGTCAAAGGTAACCTAGTATCACTAATTTTTTGACAATTATCCTGAGTGAAAAAACACTGAATCAATTGAGTGTTCCACTGTTTAGTTTCATCTATGATAAGGTCAGAGACTTTTAGGTTGGGGTTAGGATAAGCAAGGCATAAAGGCTCGATGGCTTTATCAATCCAATTATCACTAAACGCTAGAATTTTATCTCCTTTCTTAACTTCCCAGAAGCAATGCTCTTTGATCACTTTTAAACCTTTACAAATACATTTCCAAACCCAAGACGAATCCTTGGGTTCAGGATGATGAAGAGCATGAACATGTCTAAAATACTTACATTTAAGAATAACATCCCACACATCATTTGAGTTGTGGATAAGATTCCAAGCAGTTTTGGCTAACATGGCCAAATTGAATTGACTTAGGTTTTTAAAACCTAGGCCTCCTTGAAGTTTGTGACAACAAATATTGTCCCAAGCTACCGGATAATTACCACCTGGTTGGTTTTTACCCCACCAAAAGTCTCTTTACATAGGACATCATCCGGAAGGAGAAAAGTATTCATTTGGTAAATAGGGGAAGTTTTTAGAACATGATTGACCATAATTGATCTGCCAGATTGTGTCATATTTTTACCTTTCCATTTAGCATCTCGTTTATCAAAGTGATCAGCAAGGTGAGCGAAAGCTTCACTCTTTGATCTTCCTATGAAAAGAGGAATATCAAGGTGTAATTCATTTAGATCAATTTTCCTAATGTTGAGCTGCCTAATGAGAGATACATAAAAATCTAGATTGCAATTCTTACTAAAGAATCATCCATATTTTTGAAGATTAATGACCTGACCAGAGCAAGCACTGAAATCAGTAATAAGGGACATTAAACTATCAGCTTCATCATGGGATGCATTGCTAAATATAAGACAATCATCTGCAAAGAACAGATGAAAGATGCTAAGAGCATCTTTAGTAACCTTAATCGCATGAATAAGACCGATAGATTCAGCATATAAAAGATATCGAGAAAAAGACTCCATACAGATGATGAAAAGGTAAGGAGACAGAGGGTCTCCTTGCCGTAAACCTCTAGAAGGTTTAAAAAAAGAACAAGGAGTACCATTAAGCATAATGGAGATATTGGTTGTACTAATACATTGATTGATAAGCTCACACCAGGTATTAGAAAAGCCAAATCTTTTAAGGACGTTTAGTAAAAAAGACCATTCAACTCTGTCGAAGGCTTTTGACATGTCTAATTTAAGACCCATAAATCCATTTCTACCCTTTTTTGTTTTCATGGTATGAACCAGCTCATGGGCAACACCATATTGTCATGAATATGTCTGTTAGGAACATACGCAGCCTGGAATGGTGAAATGATTTTTCCAAGCAATGGTTTCATCCTATTAACAATGATTTTAGATATTATTTTGTAACTTGTGTTACAGAGAGAGATGGGTCTAAAATCTGCAGGGGTAGAAGGATTATTTATCTTTGGTATTATACTAAGGAAAGTATGGTTCATTTCTTTGAGAATATATTTAGACTCAAAGACATTCTTAACCATTAGCCACACATCATTTATCAAAAGATCGATATTTTTCTTATAGAAGCCTGGTTGGAAACCATCAGGCCCTGGTGCACTCCATGAATTCATTTGATTGATAGTGTTTTTCACTTCCTCAATAGTTATAGGACTCAATAAGGAATCATTGTCCAGATCACTGATGCAAGGTTCAATGCAATTCATAAAATCTCTATTAGGCAGTGGATTAGTAGAAGTACTAATGCCACTGAAATGGGATATTAAATGGTCTTCGAGGATTCTTGTCACTAGACCATTTCCCATTACTAAGTTTAAGAGCATTAATGTGATTGAAATGTTTCCTTCTATTAGCATACGTATGGTAATAGTTAGTATTTCTATCATGGATCTTAATGTAATCCTGTCTGGATTTTTGGGCATGGAACTCTTCTTGTATTTTTTGCCAATGTTCAAGAGAGTTTTAAACATTCTTAATGGAATCAGCAATTTGAGTGTTAAGAGTTTGACAGTTGAGAGTATGAAGTTCAGATTCTAGCTCTCTCACTCTATTATCAATATTGCCAAATTGTTCAATGTTGTATTTTTTCAAACCAAACTTGACATTTCATAATTTGTTTGTAAACTGATAAGCAGGTGAGCCCCTTACTTCTAAGTCATAGGCATTTTTAATAACCTCATGAGAAGTTGGGTCTCTAAACCAACACTTATAATATCTATATGGTCTTTTCCCTTGGTTAGAATTAGGATTTGTAACCAAGAGAATTGGTAAATGGTCAGAGCCTATAGAGTTAATATGGATAATTTTTGAATTACCATAATGATTCAGCCAATGACCATTTACCAAACCCCTATCAAGTCTGGCTTTAATAAGATTAGGAGAAGATTGTTTATTAGACCAGGTGTACTGACAACCAATAACACCAAGATCAGATAAGTCAGCACAATCAATAATACTTTTAATCTCAGGTATGGTATCAGTTGTAGGACTGGAGAAGCTAGACCTTTCATGGGCAGCCATGGTGATGTTCAAATCACCAATAAGAATCCATGGGTTGTTAGCTTTATTTCTTATTTCTTTAATGTAGTTCCATTGCTGCATCTTTTCTTCATAGTATGTTGAACCATAAAGGAAAGTGCATAAGAACTCTGGTTTAGAAGGGTCAAAAGATATAATGGTATTAACCATTTTATCTGTATTGTGGACAATTTCAAAATTGAAACCACTCTTTCACATAAGGGCAATACCTCCTGAGATTCCAACAGATGCAAAAACCCAATTGTTAGGGTAGTTGAATCTTCTTATATAGTTGCCCATTTTTGTAGAGTCATTTTTTGTTTCACATAAGAACACAATGTCGGAGTTTTGATACCTAATTATATTCCACAAAGCAGTTTCTAGTTGAGGGATTGCTGAAACCTTGACAGTTCCACGAAAAAAATTCTCATTGTTATTTTAGGGGAATGAGCTATGAGAATCTCTTTTTCACACTTAAAACTGTTTTGTAGATTACCCACGAATTGAAAAATGGACTCAGACAAAAGATAGTTAGGAGCTAAGGCTCTAGTATTGACTCTATCTAAGCACTGAAGTATACCCTGACTACTACTAATCAGGATACTCTTACCAGTACTACAATAATAATGGTAAATCTGAAGACAGGAAGCAAGCAAACCAAAGACAATACTAAAACAGCCAAGGGAATAACTTCTAATTAAAAGAGGTGAATTTATACTAAGCAAAACCTTAATATCAATAACAAACAAGTGAATTTGAAAACCAAGAAATGATAAATCTAAACAAACATGCACAAGAAAAGCAATTAAACATTCAATTTGGCTAATAATTTCAGAGCAACAAAAGTTATAAGGAAAAGAAAAATTAGGAATTAAATTAGGGTTTCGGATTAAAACCTGTTGAGAAGTTGCAGGGATTCGATAGTGATTCTGTTTAGCCCCCATGCGTACAGAGTCCGCACTATCAAATGCTCTGGAGTTGTTTGTCACATCATAATTGTGCTGGTATTCCATCCTATTATCTATGAGAGGATTATCATACTCGATTGCTATCTCAGATCCGTTGGTAGTGGGTTGATAAATTGGATTGATGTGTGTGTTGATAGAGTTGAGGTGGTTGATTGAAGGGTTGATAGAAGTACCTTCTTCTCTAGTTCGTTTGGTTTTTCTCTCATCTGAATCTTCCATGATCTCTTGTTATACAATTGAATCCAATTGAGGATTAGGTAAAGATAAGTCTGTTGAAGGGATATTAGATACGCCCCTATTTGTTTCATCCCCAACATCCATACTATCAGCACCCCTGTTTGTAATATAGGCAGCCAGAAACCTTTGTCCCTCTTCAGTTTGGCTCCAAACTGCATATTCCTCATCTGTCTTAGCTTCAACTTTCTGTTCCAGTGCAAGTCTCTCACAAGCAGCATCAACATGATCTACAACCCATCAATCCTTGCATATTTTATATGGTTTCCCTTCAAAATGGTAGATGACCCAATTCCTTTGACCATTTGGTTTGTCAATCCATCCTCCTCTTCTCAAAGGTTCCTTGAGATTGACCTCAACATAAACTGTATTAGTTAAACTACCTCTTGGTAGTCTTTTCCTCCACTCCGGTTCAAATTTCTTTCCAATATCTGTACAGATACCCTTGATTAGATTATCATTCAAGATGATATTACCTAGATTTCCCAGCTTAACACTCCAAATATTGTTTATAAATTTATGATCTTTAATAGGCACATTAGAATCATATGGAATCAAAGACAACAAATGACCCATAATATACCACGCCTTTGAACGAACTCCATCATAGGACTCTTTTTGTTGAAATCTAAAAAGGAAAATATTAGTTCCTTTTTTAATGATCTCATATCTTCTATAGCTTCTCCAGCGAGCATTGATTTCATGCTTCACATCTTCATGATCCAGAGGTTTTTTAAAGATGATTTTTCCCAACAAGTTAAAATAATAATCATCAGCATCTTTAAAAACTTGAGCGTTTGTAACAATTCTTCTTAGTGGCCTTGGTGGAACAGTTCCAATACTTGTCGTCTGCATCCTTGAGTTGAGGTTTTCAACTTGGTTGGAATTTTGAGAAGACATACTTTCACAATTGTGTTTGTTGAGGTAATACTCTTTGTTGAATAAGGAACGGGGTTTAGGGTTTTGTATATAAGCAGGATATATCTAATAGGGTTATAAAAAGATTTGGAGTGCTAAGAATCTTTTATTTCCAAATTTGTTGTGATTGACACTTGATATCCGGAACCAGTATATTGACTCTATTTTTGAATTTGAAAATGAGGAAAAGTTTCCTAGTGAGCATGCGATAAGCACGGTAAGAGGTTATGGCCATTAACGTGAGCTGTGTTACTGAGTCAACTCGGTAAAATATGAAGAACTAATGGATATCTAAGAAAGGGAAGAGCACAGGATGAAAAGAAAAGAGATAACTGGGTAAAGAATAAAGATCTATGGAATACCAGTGAATCAAACGACCTTTGAGTCCACAATTATGATGAGGAAACAAAATAACACCAATGTTATATTGAGCAAACACTACTGTGAAAAACTACAGAAGTTCTGTACGATAAATAACCATGAATGATTACCACCACTGGGAGCTACACATATTCGACTATGGAACCTGCAAAAGAGATTAGAACATCATCAGCAAGTTAAAAGATTTAGATCCAAAAAAATAAATTGAGAAAATTAATGAAAAAACTAATGATTACTGTATTTAAAAACCTTCTACAAGCGTTAATAAGTTATAGTAATTAGATCATCATGAGCCAGAGAAGAAATAATAAAAAGAAATCGATAAAGAAAAATCATAAAACCCTTTTAGCTACCAAAAACAGACTATACTAACTTAAAACTCGTTTCTAAGTCAAACTGATAGTTCTCATCCATCAAGAAGAAAATTTTATGGCCTCATCTCTTATGCAGATAATTTGAACAAATTTTAGCTACCAAAAACAGACTATACTAACTTGATTTTTCCACTATCAACAACTATCTTGGCCAAGAACTGAGGGTACAAAACCATTGTTGAAATCAAGTTTTCATTGAGAACATATATCAAAAATTTGGTCTACACAAATTACAAAAACAGAGTATACCCCATAAGAATTCTTTCATTGTCTATAAATTCTAGTTACAGAAAAGAAATGCAAGAAAATTTCACCTTCATCAATCAAAGAAAACATAAAAGAGAAAATAAAGAAAACTGTTATGTAAGCATCATACATCTGGGCCTCAAATTACTCGAGCAAAAACAAGAGACTTCCCACCTTCTTTGAAAGTAAACTATACGCATACACATTGCTATGGTATGTAGTGATGAGCCTGATGAAACAGATATAATAAAGTGTCCATTCCATGTTCAACCGACTTGCATGATGTTAGGCTTTTTTTTTTATTTTTTATTAGCCATGGGCATTATTCAGCAGCCATCCGTATTCTCTCATCTGATGGTGTGGCTCCTTCCAATCCTGACACCTTACATGAGCTTCGAAACAAACACCCATCAGCACCGTGTCCCACCATCCCCTCCAACAGTATTCCAGTGGATGCATTATCTGTTGATGCGGCAGCTGTCCACTCTGCAATTAGGAGTTTTCCAAAAGCACCTCATGTGGAAGGGACGGCCTAAGATCTCAACATCTCTTAGACGCCATGAGTGGCCTTGCTGCTGCCATAGCTGAGGATTTATTGTGATTAATTGCCGGAGTTGTTAACTTATGGCTTGCTGGAATATGCCCTTCCACTTTTGGTAAATATATCGTCAGCGCGCCACTCACCCCATTGCTCATACCGGGAGGGGGCTTAAGGCCTATAGCATTAGGAACCATATGGAGACGTCTCTGCTCCAAACTTGCTGCAACTGCAGTAAGCAAAGACATGATTGCATACTTAGGCACACACCAATTTGGGGTTGGCATACCGTGTGGTGGCGAAGGCATCATGCACGCGGCTAACATACTTTTAGAGTTAAAAGGCAGTGAATCCAACATGACAATGTTGCTAATCAATTTCTCCAACACCTTCAACTTGGTGGATATGACTACCCTAATTAAAGAGGTACGAGCTCATTGCCCTAGCATTTCAAGATGGGTTGAATTCTGCTATTCAACACCAGTCAAGCTTTATTACAATGAATTTTCCCTCTCTCCCGCTCAAGGAGTACAACAAGGAGATCCCTTTAGTCCACTCTTATTTTCCTTAGTTCTCCATCCTCTTACTGAGATGATTGTAGCCTAATGTTCTCTGGATCTCCACGCATGGTATCTAGACGATGGAACCATAGCTGGGGATACCATGGAAGTTGTTAAGGCCTTAAGGATCTTACAAGTAGAAGACCGAGTAGAGGGCTGCACTTGAATATCTCCAAAACTGAAATCTTCTGGCCATCTCATGACCCTAGAAGAGATATTGTTGACATTTTTCCAGCGAATATTGGAAAACAAACCGTGGGAGTGCGACTGCTTGGTGTGCCGATCAGCTTGGACCTGCAGTTTTGCAGCAACACAGTGCAATGTAGAGTTGATAAAGCCGTACATCTTATGGCCAAAATACAGCAACTACAGGATCCCCAAAGCGAGATGTTGTTGCTGCGTAGTTGTAGTGGTGTTTCTAAACTCTATTTCACGTTACGGACCACTTGCCCAGTAGCTCTACATCCTGCAGCTACAGCTTTTGACACACATCTCATGGAATACCTGAGAAGAATTATAGTAGGAGATGGTGCAGGTTTCACTACTATTCCCCAATGTTTGGTTACCTTACCAATCAAGGACGGCGTCCTGGGAGTGCTTACAATGGCTGACATGGGCAAGTACTGTTATCTTTCCTCTGTTGCACAGACCCTACGGCTGCAAAGCTCTATTTTATCCCTCCCTGTACTATTAAACTATTGCCCCAACTATCAACACGCTGTACAGATTTATACGGAAGCTTGTGGAATACCCTCGTCTACCTTCAACATCAACGACGCCGCCCCTCAGTACATGAAGTCAATGGCGGTTAAATACTTTGGTGTTGTTAAAGACACTCTTCCCACTCGCTTCTCACTATCAGAACGTGATATGTTTTTATGGCACAGTAACAGGATCCCACACTCTATGGATTTCCTCAAGTCTATCCCAATCATTGGGCTCAACCAAGCTATCGGGCCAAGACATTTCCGTGTTGTTCTCAAGTACCGTTTCGGCATACCACTCTTTGATAATGACAGTGTATGTTCTAGCTGCAGCCGCCCCATGGACATCTTTGGAGACCATGCACTACATTGTGCTAAGGACGTATGGCTTAAATTTCATCACGATCTCGCTAGAGATGTCTTGTTTGATATGTGTTACAAAGTCGGTGTGCTTGCCAGAAAAGAAGCTTTTTTAGGATTTCTCTCCAACTCCGCCAAAGAACTAAAGCCGGCTGACATCCTTGTTCGCAATTGGGACAATGGGAAGGATGTTTGTTTAGATGTCACGGGGGTTTCGCCTTTTACAAGCGCTGGGACTCGCATCTTTACTCCGGGACATGCTATCACTATGGCAACCACGCGTAAGTGCAACAAATATCTCGACAAATGTTCCACCCATGGCTATGGTTTTGGAGTTTTAGCCTTTACTACTCTAGGGGAACTAGGTGCAGATATGATTACATTCCTGAAGAGATTACAGAACTGCTTTATCAGTCAAGACGCCAATCACAAAGTAGGCAGTTCCCTATTTCATAGACTAGGTATTGTTATTCAAAAAGGAGTCGGCGCCCAGTGTAATACCCCGATATTCGGCAGTGGTTGGCCGAATGGAATATAAGTAATGATTTGTCCTTTCCTAACACCGAGACCTGATGGGTTCACTTGACTGAGTTTTGGAAAAACTTCTCAGTTAAGCGTGGTCGGCCGGGAGTAGTCACAGGATGGGTGACCTCTCGGGAAGCTGCTGCTGGATCACCGCAGTAGTGCCGTTAAAAATCCCACACTGCTGGATAACCGCAGTGGGTAAGTGGGAACAATATCGATGTTAGTTGGGATACAACTAGGGGTTGTTCGCTTGTGCTCGGGTGGGGGATTATGCCAGATACTGCTCTCATAGGAGACAAGGAACGTCTACATTATACCGAGGCCTTTTCAGCACAATTGGCTCTAGAGTTGGCAGAAAACTCTACAGTTAAGCGTGCTCGGGCGGGAGCAGTCCAAGGATGGGTGACCTCCCGGGAAGTTGCTGCTGGATAACTGCATCGATGCCCGTTGAAAACCCCACGCTGCCGGATGACCACAGTGGCTAAGTGGGGACAGTATCGGTGGAGGGACGGGTCATTACACCCAGCTTGTTGCTCGGTTGCCTACTACCGCTTTGTAATGACTCTCCATATTTCAGTATTTTTTTATAGTAAAAAAAAAAAAAAAAAATTATTTATTTTTAAAAAAGAGGCTAACCTCAATACATTAGATAGAAATCCGATTTAGGAGACTGGAAACCTTCTAAAGATTTTTCAAGATCACACTACATCCATACAAATTGTAGTATCTCCACCAATTATTACCTATCAATTCCATCCTATCGGAACTAAAAACAGTTTCAGAGGACCTTCTCTCTCGCAAAAGAGAGGACCAAACAACTAGGGTCAAACTGATTTTGAAACCAAAACCCATGACTGGATCAAATCCAACCCAAAGTTCATCAGGACATGTAATAACATGAAATGGAGTTTTTAAAGTTTAGATTGCCTAATGCAATCAAGGTAACAGTGACCCAACTAGTAGTAACAGTAGCCAAAAAGTAACCAAAGTGTCTCAAGTAACCATGGTAATCTGAATCAGTCTGTAAGTGTCTATAACATAAAAAATCGGGTTGACTCAGCATTGGAGATGCTGTAACAATTGTAGTTGAACTTGATGATGATCTTGGATGAATTAATGCTGTCTTTTCCTTCATTACAAAGCCTAAAACAAATAAACCTAAAGCTAAAACAAGCAAGGCATGCCTATTAACCTTCCGTATAAAAGATAAATCAAAAACTAAAATCCTAACAACAACACAAACATGAATTAATATTAAACTAAGAACACCATTACTTAGACAACCAGATCTAATAAGATCACAATCTGTTAAGTATCCTAACACACGAAAATAAACATAGGTCCGAACCGAAAACGACCGAAACTCAGTCAGAAGTGGTGTCTGGATCAGTGCCTTAGAGATAGGTGTCGCTGCTATTTTTGTTGTTGTTGATGTCGATGATGTTTCCTCTTTGGTTTCTGCAGTTAATCTTAATTCTTCTTTAGTTGCTGCTGCTGAAGAAATACTTGATGTTGATCTTATTTTTGCAGAAATTAGTGCTCTTTTGGATGCAATCTTTCCAGTGAAATTAATCCACATGAACATAATAATTAAAAGCAATAGAAATAAACAAGATCCTTTTAAAATCAAAACCCCTCAACTGAAAACGGAAGAGAGATAAGAAAATCTAAGTATACAGACAGGATTCAAAACCTAAAAATAAGATAAATATTTCAAAAACTTAAACCTGGCTTAATCCTAGAGAACAATTAAAGGGATTAGAGATAAGAGGGAGATCTCAGAGACTATGATCTTCTCAGATCTGCTTCAAGGGTATACAGGTAAGACTCTTGTGTACGAATAGCTAAATGAATGGAGGTGTTTAAAGTAAAACTTTTTATCTATTTTATTTTAATGTAAAGCTGGTTAATTGGGGAAGAGCTATTATAATAATATGCCAAAGGTATGCAACAAGAGTTAATGAAAATAAGTAAAGGAAAATGAGTTTAGTGGCATATTGCTATTGGGTAGTCGCGTGAAAGTACAAAAGCATATTGGAAGCAAATTAAAAGTACTTAGCAACACATCAAGGTGTGGGAATAAATCCGTTGAACTGAGTTTTCCAAAGGGTGAACACGTAGATGTTTAACGAGGCATATCACTTTCAAAGGCGCGGCAAAAAGAACAATATACAAAGGCATGGGACAAAACTATGTTCTAAACGAGTTAGACATGACTGAATGGCTTTAGTTATGCATTTAGATCTTGGTAAGTAAGCAAAGAATATAAAAGTGACATTTCTTTGTCTTGCAAGTTGCTAGTATGGATAATAAAGGAAAGTCTACAGTTAAGTCCTTGTACGTTACATAATGCAATAAACAGCCGAGAAAAAAAAGGAAGTACGCTAAAGTACATATCAGGGTGATATAGGATCAATGTTCGTGTACCCTTAGGCACGAGATGATTTGAAAGAAGTTGATGAGGATTAAGATAACGGAACTGCAACAAATTCTTGAGTTTGCATTTGAGCATTGATGTATGGCTTGAATAGCATTGAAACGTAGTCGACAACGTAACAAAGAAGCTTGAGCTTGTAAGATCAGTGATAAGGCAGTAAAGCTAAATGGATTTTATTTGAAGGAAGGTAAGATAAGTAGTGAATCATGGAAAGTGTATCTTTAAGTCCTCGAATTGTAAGTTAAAACGTCTACAACCTGCTTTTTATTGCCAAAAAACCCCGAGTTAGGGGCACCAAATGGGTCATCCACTGCAGACATGTCAATTATTTGATCATAAGTTCGTCGTACCTAAAAGGATCATGAATATGGGAACATAAACTTCGGAGTCGCCTTTCGAGCAGCTAGTCAGGAAAGCTTTCCTATCATTGGGAGTGAGGTCGGTCTTGAACCCGCTTCATCTCTTTATCCACGCCTTGATTATCTTCCCGAAAGCATTTTATCTACACGAAATAGGAAAGGAAGTGACATTTGTAGCAGTCCAAGAATTGCTCTATCCCTGAGGTCAGCTGATTCAATAGCTATAACAAAAATAGAAAAAATGTCTCCTTTTAATTGACGACTATCAAATAAATCAGAAAATGTTACGAAATTCATATTAACTACATTCAATATAAGCTCAAGACACATAAGTGCTCTAACCATATTTCGACTTGGGGATACTGGTACTAAGCTTAAGATTGGCAAGGACGTTCATTGTGCCAACAAGTTGTTAAGTAATTCATAAACATATTAGTTTTCTGATGGCGTACGCAGTGTCCAGTTCAATACAAAGTAAAATTGAATTGGCAGTCGTCGAGGACGATGAATGTATTAGGTGGGGAAGGTTTATAACCGGTACACTCAGTGAAGCGCCTTCATGGCACATCATGAAGCGTATTGGCCGACAAAATGTAGCTTCATAGCCAGAGACAAGTAATGTCATTGGCATATGTAGCATGCGATATTTCAATGATGTATGTCCGAGAATTCTGAATTGTCTCATCTCAAGGAATGAATTAAGGATCCGGCACAGTCAGGGGATGACTTAGGCATTGACCTAAAGCTTAGCCAAGGCCTTGGAAATGGATGCATAACAGTGGCATTGCGAAATATGTTATTGTTGCATATCTATCGGCCAAAAGAATGCGAATGATGCATATACCATATGAGCTGAGCCAAGCAACTGTCTAAAGCTTGGAGTAACGTGAGTTTACTCATATGGTAGTGTTCAAGCGAGTAAAGTGCACGGCCAGACCAAGTATTGCGACATCATGGTGCAAGAATGGCTCATGTTGACGGTTACAGATCAATTATGTGTATCACACACAGGCCAGAGTTTGGAGATGGATATGAACATGGTTTATAACCTTAATTTGTTTGGCATGTTTAACCACCAAGGACAAGTATAACATCAATTGGAGAACATCACAAAAACGTAGCAGTTGAAAAACATGATTGGTAGTTATAGAAAGTGCCTATGGACAGATGGATGCCCATAAGCCTGTGCACCTATTAGGACACGATTTTTACATTATAAATAGAGTAGTAGAATAAAGAAATCAGTAGTCTTTGTCTGAACCACTTGTTAGCAAATTGAGAGTTAACCTTAGGTCAAGTGAATAATGAGAGTTAAGCTTAGTTCAAGTGAATAAACTTGTAAAGTTCCTTGTTGGGCAAAGCTGTTAGCTTCCCATTTATGCAATAAAATGGATCTTGTTTGCATAGCTTTGACATTTGTTATTCTATCTTCCCCTTAATCTTGTGAAATACTAGCATGCAAAATTGCAAACCCTCTAACACTGTATGGGAAGTGCTAAGAGTTGAAGAGAGAAAATCCCAATAATTTTATTGCTAATATGAAGGATTGTTGCAATTTGTACTTGGTAGAGCAAAATTATAAGGCTGAAACACTTGTGGCTCATAGAATTGCATATAAAACCACAGAAGCATTTTTAAGTCGTGGCACAAAGTAAATCGAAAGGTTGGGTGCATTAAAAGTGTTGGTAATAGATAAGAGACCATTTTATAAAGCTCCCGCCTTTCATCTTTCGGTGAACAAATAAACGAGGCACTATTAATTCTGAGAGAGTCGGAGGGTTATTCCCAATCACGGAATTTCTGATTTCTGGTTTCCGCTCGACTGTCCGATGTCGTATTTCCAGCATGCGGCTACACACCAGGTTGTTGAGGAGAAATATGCGACCTTCAACGTGAGGGCCATGACTGATGTTGATGAGGAGGACTCCTTTTCGACCTAGTGCGTTCTTCACATCCGGTAAATATTTTTATGGGTTCCTTAAGTGAATGGACAAGCAGCCCAACGAGGATATCAAAGTTCAAACCCAGGTCCAAAATGTTTAAACAGTAGTATTTTGAATCCGGTCCCCTAATTTCAACCTGATCAGCTTTGTATTCTTTCAACCTAGACAACAATCGCACTAACTTTTCTACGTGTTCCATGACCATATCGACTCTTGCTGCCATCTCTACAAGCAATGACACAAAGGCTGCAAAGGAAGTGCTTCAGAGAATTCAAATTTAATGAAAAGTCGAGGTTGAGATTTGATGACCAGCAGGCATTGTCGATAACATCCAGAGAACTTGCACAGAGCATTCGAGCAAAAAGGCGTTTGTCTCAAATGCTATCTGATAGCTACGAATCATCCATTTTTTTTTAGGAATCATTTGTTTTGGAGTAGTTGAGATTCTTGAGAATCTTCATTATTTTAACATTTTTCAGGATCACAAACATTATCATCATGTTAGGGCCATAGAGATTAAAGCTTACAATGTTTAACTCAGGCAACCAAACTCAAAATGATGCTGAAAGCTTTCGTTGTCCTTACTGGTTTGGTGGACATTGGCCATCTATTCCAGTAGAACCATTCAATATCCCTCGGCGAACCTCTCATTATGGAGGCTCAGTTGAAACTCGGCGAACCTCCACTTACGAGATGTCTTTGTTACCCTTTCACCAGATACATTTCCACATACTTAAACCTGTCCACTAAGGAAGGCATTTGCAACATATACTGATATACAGGACAACATTACTGACAACTTACATGGACCCTTAATACCACAAATGTACACACTAAAGATTAAAATATCATAAAGATTTGGACTTTATAATTTTTGACTTCTCCAAATTGTCTAAGGGCAAATAAATACCAATCGTAACAGTGAAGGACAACATCTTTCTACAGTTTTGAAGCAACCCTAGCCTTTTATTGAAAGAGCTAAATTTCCAATTCAACTTTTACTAGTTGTGTTGGTACTAATGGTGTCTAAGCCCCCACTTAATCATGCTTAATTAGAGGTAATGGAGGTCTTGTAGATTGCCATTAGTGGTACATATGGATCACAAAAGCTCATTTTGACTTAGTCTAGAGTCTTTGTTAAGTAATTGTTATTTCTCCGAAAACACACACAAGAGTACGTATTTGGAGGCAGGCCAAAACTGGCATCAGATCTCATACTGGATGTTAGATCTTCTGCGACTTCTTTAATCATAAAATGATGACACTTTCTGTTGGCTCCTTGAAAATTCATTCCATTGGGAGGAGAGGAGTCCCACTTGTGCTTTATGCGGCATATTTTCTTGCTAAAGTGTGTCCATATTCTTGACTCTTGAGTGTCTGTCGTCACTAAGATCTTGCAGCACTCTTTTTATAATGGCTCCGGTTGAAATACTTTGGAGAGAGTCTGGATTCAGTATCTCTATTTCCTATCAGTTCCCATTTATCCATGTGATAAATAGGGTTCAAATGTACCTAGAAGGCTAAAACTCTAGCAAAAAGGGAAAGAATGGAGGATTAAGGAAATATCCTTCAGAAAGGTTGAATATGTCCCACATTTTTCCTTAGCTTTACAGTGCCTATTGGTGGAGGTTTTTCAAGATATACATCAATAGGTAAGTTTGCTGTCACGGGTACCTGGAGTTGGGGCCTTCCCGGATTAGTGGGGTTGCAGGGGCATTGTCTCCAGGTTATCGGTGAACCAATTGGAAGTCAACAACTAATTATTCCAGACTTGGCAGATATCTTGATGGAATCCACACCAGGCAGTAGAATTATACATGGAAAAGCCAGAGATACAAAGAGAGCCACAAGTGTTCTAATGGTGGCAAATTGAAAACTAAATGAGATAGCCACGTGATTGGTTAGTTGTCTAAATGGCAACTAAGAAACATATGCACGTACTCTGATGCATGTCCACACAACGCAGTGTACAAATATCGCATAGGAAGTGCGTATTATGAAAGAACCTGACGAACATTACTATACTGTTTTAGAATGTCTTTGTTTTTTAGGATCTAATTTTTTGTCCAAAGACATGTGCATTGTTTGTTAGTTTTTGGCTCGAAAAAGATAGAAATTACCATGAGGTAGTTGTTTCCAATTTACCTCTTGTCTACAATGGTTAATACTCCCTCTGTTTCAAAATAATAGACTGGTTTCATGTGTAATTTATATATAAAACCAGTCTATTTTTTAAAAACGGATGTAGTAATAATTAGTAAATGCTTATCATATGTGAGGTCGATTTCGAAAGTAGACAGGTGGGAAAAATTCTACCAACCCATGTTTTAAAAGGGGATCGACATGCCACATGCGTTTGGGATGGCAAAATAATCAATATTGTCTTGCTAGTAGGTTGTATGTGCCTCTCCTCGAAGTAAAATGATGATTAGCCTTGTAGATATATACGTGGGCTAGGAAAAAAGTGGTAGTTGTATGGGCCATTTAGGAAAAAGAATGGAAAATTTCTGCTTCAAAAGATAAGGAAAAGGCAGCGAAAAAGTGCAAATGCAGCAGTGTATAAGCTAGCAAATAACAGACTCACGCAAAAGCGATTTCTTAACCAGGATTTGGATTGGATATTATAGTGCTTGGCCGCCGACCACTTTATCTTTCCATTTGGATATTGTTTTGTTAAGATACCGACTTGGTTTTGTGATGTAAATATTCATAAAAGACATGTTGAAGAATTTCATAAAAAACAGACATTTATGTCTATTCGATCAGACAACGTTATACTTTTACCCCCTCAAGAATGTGTTTTGGCTCGCAATTATGCAAATTTTCCGACACGGAGGTAATGGAACCATCGTGTTATCAGATTTTGTGTCACAATCACAAAATTTAGGTTATAGGATAATTTTATTATTTTTGGCTAAGTAAAGAAGTTCTAGAAAATCTTGGGCCAGATGCTTATCCTGCTTTAAGGTAGCAGATTATATGTAGGCCAAGATGCAAATTTCTGATTGCTAATCACATTACATCAAGCGGCAATATTTGGGTCACTGTGAAAACTTTCGGTTACAAATCCTAGATATCGAGTCACTGCCTAGTAGACTAGCAGGAGTAGGACTGGGGAGTAACACCAGCTAAAAATTATGGTAACCCCCTAACTGACATTCTGTGATACATTGTTTGAGCTGCACCTTGTTTGACAAATAATTTGGTAGCAATTAGAAAATCATACGACTAGGATTTACTGAACTCAGATGCTAATTTCATATCCTTTTGAATAGGACTACTCTCAAGCAGTTGGTTTGGGTCATCGTTGCCTTAATATATGGTTTAGCTCATTTTCTGCAAATTCATAATGCGCCAAACTTTTTCTATTTTTTGTTACAGGAGTCGGTGCCTAACAGTATCTAGTTGGACTAAATACGACCTAAACTTAATATACCCGCTTGCACAAGGGGTTATCAGTCTTGCCAATAACTAGTCTTGCCAATATCGACCCTCTGGAACATAGCACAAGCATATGCACGTAAGAGTCGTTGGGTGTTAGCATCCATGACATAATTTGAAATTAGGATGGCTACAAAAAGACGGCACCCACTGAATGAAAGAAAAACATGGCAACATGCACTTGGTATTGTTCATTTTTTTAAGGGGCCAAACACTATATTTTACCACTTTCTTTAGAACTGCAACAAAGCAAGAAATGAAATTTGTGCATCATAATTAAGACTTCAGATAAATCTTCTTATCTCGAGAACCTATTTCAGAAAATATAAATCTTAAGAACCAATTTAACTAGAATTCACTTAATTTGAATGATTTTTGTCAATCAAGTGAATTTAACTACTAACAAAATTATGACGATTGCCAACTAAGGCCTTCATTTACACCTTTTCTATTGTAGGGTTAATGCGTTGATATCCAAGACACGTAATTATGTAAAGATTTACTAAAATTAAGTAAAAAAAATCCTAATTTAACCACACTTATCTTATCTTAAGACAGAACAGTTTAACTATTTTCCTCTGTACATTATACATTTTTTTTAGCATTATAAATACAGGAGCAACATAACTGATTTCACAATAAATTTGGAAGAAAATAAAAACTTCCTTTCTCACTTTCTCTCCTCTATCTAAAGCTTAATCAAGAATGACAAACTCATCATCATCAACATCTCGTGAAAATCTTGTTCACAAGGTGAACTTCTCAAACCCAAGAAGTTTTTCAACAACTGTTAAATCAGATCTTAAAGAAACATTTTTCCCTGATGATCCGTTTCGACAATTCAAGAACGAACCTTCGGCGTATCGTAAGGCGAAAAAAACAGTACAATATTTCTTACCGGTGTTCGAATGGTTACCGCAATATAGTTTCAAATTGTTTCGGTATGATTTGCTAGCAGGAATCACCATTGCTTGTCTTGCTGTTCCTCAAGGAATCAGTTATGCCAAGCTTGCTAATCTACCTCCAATCCTTGGCCTTTGTACGTAAAACTTTTCTTTCTTTTGTTTACTTTCAGAATAATTTTTCTTCATTTGTTTCTTGGGCCTTTGTTCATTTTCAGAATATTATTATTAGTTTTTTTTTTTTTTTTTTTTTAATCTTTTACATGCATCCTTTTTTTTTTTTTTTTTTATTGCCGAAGTATATTGCAAATTTGTGATAAAAATAGAGATTAAGAATTAAGAAATACTAGCAGCGGCCAAATAGATGAACATAGAAATAAGAAGCAGGCTAACTGTTCCTTTCTTTTCTGTTGCAGATTCAAGTTTTATCCCGCCATTAGTTTACGCAATATTTGGAAGTTCAAAAGATATTGCTGTAGGAACAATAGCATCAGCATCAGTACTTCTTGGTTCAATCATAGAGCAAGCAGTTTCACCCAAAGATAATCCAACTTTATATCTTCATTTGGTTTTCACTGCTACATTCTTCACTGGAGTTTTCCAATTCGCATTGGGATTTTTTAGGTAAATTTTACTGACATTTTTAGATTAAGGCAAAAAGAAAGAAAATCCATGTATGTTCATAAAGGAAAAATAACACATGATTAATCTCTGCAGATTAGGAATACTTGTGGATTTCTTATCGCATTCAACAATCGTTGGGTTTATGAGTGGAGCAGCAACCATAATATGTCTTCAACAACTGAAGGGGATGTTTGGACTGACACATTTTACCAGTAAAACTGATGTTATCTCTGTATTGCGCTCAGTTTTTAGCCAAACACATCATGTAAGTTTTTAGTTTTAATTTCCATGGTGGAATATAACAAGCCAAATGACGAAAAATTTCTTCTGATTTTTTTTTTCCCTTGGCAGTGGAGGTGGCAAAGTGCTCTTGCTGGAGTTTGTTTCCTTGTTTTCCTCCTCGCCACAAAGCATGTGGTAAGCTCTTTGTTGAGATTATCTCTTTGAAAAGAGCCTCTCTATGGCTCATTTTGAAATTTGAAGTTAGAGCATAGTTAGTAACTTGGTTATTATTTATTAGACTGGATTTATTTAATTATTTTTGATATTACAATAAATACATCATTATGACATCATTAATTGGACTCCCACAAGGCCACAACCATCGTTCTACAGGATGATTCCTTTTGACTGGATGCATGACATATAATAGGTCCCAACATGGATCACTTTCCCCAAAAGAAAAACAAACAAACGGCTTTTTATTACAAGGTGTTGTGTCGGGTCGGCAAGAATTTTTTATTTTGATAATATTTTTCTTTTCTTTAAATTAGAAAGAACTGAAAAAAAATATTTAATTGTTGTGTACAGAAAAAGAAGAAGCCAAGTTTATACTGGGTATCAGCTCTAGCGCCCATGGTGACTGTGGTTATTGGCTGCTTAGTTGCATATTTTGCTCATGCAGACAAACATGGAATTCAAATTGTAATCTACAATCTAACTATGTTCATTATACTTTTCAAAACCAAAGAAACTTCCCAATTTTCTCTTACATTCCCACTTAAGCTAAATTAAGTGTCGCATTATGTGTTGCAGGTTGGTCATTTGAAAAAAGGAATAAATCCTTCTTCGATTCAATTCTTGAACTTTGATCCTGAATATCTACCCTACACCATAAAGGCCGGTATCATGACAGGATTTCTTGCTTTAGCTGTAAGTTCTATGATCACTCAAGTATGCACGTCAATTCCAGATTCTCCAGAATTTTGTGGATAGCATTTTTCTGAACTGTCCATGCATATACAGGAAGGTATTGCAATAGCAAGAAGTTTCGCCACAATGAAACATAATCAAATAGATGGAAATAAAGAGATGGTAGCTTTTGGGATGATGAACCTTGTCGGCTCATTCACCTCTTGCTATTTGACCACTGGTATGCTTAGTTATTAAGTTCACCTTGTGTTGGATGTTGCAAATAACAATAGAAATTCGGTTGATATGTTTTTTTTTCTTTTTCAGGGCCATTTTCAAAAACTGCTGTGAATTATAGTGCGGGATGTAAGACAGCAATGTCTAACGTAGTAATGGCAGTTTGCATGATGTTAACATTATTATTTATCGCTCCTGCCTTCGGTTACACTCCTCTAGTCACGCTTTCTGCAATCATCATGGCCGCTATGCTTGGATTAATCGAATATGAAGAGGCATATCACATTTACAAAGTCGATAAATATGATTTTTGCATTTGTATGTCCGCATACTTAGGAGTAATCTTTCTTAGTATGGACGTCGGCCTTATGATATCGGTAATTTTTTTCTCTAGAAAACATCAAAACTTACATAGCAAGTGCAGTATATGAGGGTGTTATAGAAATTTTTTCTTCATTTTTACTTGTTTGCTTTTGTAGATAGGATTATCCATCATCAGAGCACTTCTATGCGTGGCTAGGCCTCCAATATCCAATCTTGGGAATGTGGCGAACTCAGCAATGTACCGTGATATCGAACAATATCCTTCGGTGGAAAAGGTTCCCGGTGTATTAATTCTACAGTTGGGATCCCCCATTTACTTCGCTAATTGTACATACGTACGAGAAAGGTAAATTTTGATGTAAATAGCATCACCTCACATTTATGTAAAAACCGCAATTATTTTAACTTTAATCTTCGAAAATTATTACTAGGATATCGAGGTGGATGGACCATGAACAAAGCATAAGTGAATCCAAGTCTGCTGACATCGAACATATTATTCTAGATATGGGAGGTAATGAACTTTTGAATTGTTGATATTTTTAATTCCATTAAGAGTAATACCAATTGATGCCCCCTCTTGGTTGTTGCTAAATTAAACTTTTGTTAATTGTAGGAGTTAGTGCTATCGATATAACTGGCATCGGAATGCTGACTGAAGTTCTGAAGAGTATAGAAAGAAAAGGAATCAACGTGTTAATAGCCAATCCTAAGATGGAAGTAATGGAGAAGCTAATGTTATCAAAACTTGTCGACACAATAGGGAAGGATTCAATATTCTTGTCAATCAATGATGCAGTCGAAGCATGTCGTTTCACGCTTAGAAGTTCGAAGAAAGGAGTAGATAGCAAAGTAGAGACTAGTGATGTTATTGTGTAGGACAAAAATATGATGATACAAATGTTTTTCTTTTTCTGTGTCGCTCTATGATTATCATGTCAGGCTGAACTTGCCTACCCGCTAATGTTCTGCCTTCAGCTTAAGAGCTGTGTGTAATTATTTCATCGTTAGAGAAGATTGAGGTTAGTGATTATGGGTTTCAAATTATGGGTTTCAAATTCAGTTGTAGTCATGTAGTAAATCAACTTATTCCTAGTTAAGTGTGCAATAGAACTGCACAGCCGTGAGTAGGTTGACTTGTGACTAGAAATTTAAGACGGCAAAGAACGTACAGAGGAGTGGTTAAAGAGGTCAAATATAATTCAACTCGGTCACACTTGACTAATTTAAATTGGGGCCCACTGACATGTAGTTGGGACCTTGGGTAACTTGGGTTGTACAACATGCTAATTGCAACCATTCAAGTGTGAATCAGATAAAGAAGACTCCGGGTTGTGAAAACTACTACTAGGCCCATTTCTTCATTGTTTTTCACTCACAAACCCATGGGCGCGGAAGTTCACGCGCGCACCCAATTTTTCGGAGAAAATTCCTCCCAGGCCCGTAATTTCCGAAATTGTGTTTTTGTTTTTTCGTTAATCCCAAATTGTCCTTCCATATTCTTATTTCTTCGTTTCTTCGTTTTCTTCACGAAACAGAGAGAAGCTGCTAATTTTCTTTGCAAGTGAGATTCTCTCTAGATTTCAACTTCCAATTTTCCTTTCTAGGTTCTGTTCGATTTCAATTTTTCTCTTTTCGCTTTTATATATTTGTTTTTGTTGTTTTCTTAGGATTTTGAAGCACATGAGATTCACCAACGTTCACAAATAACTCGCACAACTTGAGTCATGTGGTTTTTGCCTTTCATGAAATATAAACGCTGCCAAGGATATCTTTTCAAGGATTCTTGAACGGGTTCGGGGAGTAACCCAAACACTTCGGTTAGCTCAGACCACCCACCTCTTACTTTAGGTAACATAACTCGCTCGGGATGGATACATAAATGCGTAGATGCCAGGTCCAACCAGTTGCCTAACATTAGCGAACTCTTGTTGTTTATCCTGAACCCATACGATATTACTATCTGCAACAGTTTTTCCTTTTTCTTTCATGTTTCTTTTCCTTTGTCTATTTGTCTTGGAACTACTCATTTTTAAGTAAAAAATCGCTCTGGTCTGCTCTCTAGAGAAGGGAAGAAAAAAAAATTCTGAATGAAAACTTAAGGGAATGGTGGTATTTATAGGCGGTAGAGCACCGACCGTGGACGGTCGAGTTTAAATCGCTAGCGGTGTAAACTAGACAGGGCGATCGAAATGAGACCGCTAGCGGTATAGTCTCGACCGCTAGGTGAAGATTCGATCGCTTATCTTTTTTCCCATAGTGACGCGACCAGTTTGCCAGGCCAGCTGTCATGGCAAATGGAGGGTGTAGCCAACCCCATAAGAACTGGCCTAAACTGTGCAAAATGTTGTCATTCTTGGAGTGGTGCGACCGTGTCTTAGCAATGTGTGCCTAGAAACAGATAATATCTTAAAGGCTGCAACAATGCATGCCTACCACGTAACAAAGTTAGGCACAGAAAAGAAAAGCATGAGCTAGCTCCACTTGTACATTTTGTATACGCGTCACTTACCCTTTTCTTCCTCTCTTCCATAAAACCGTTCACTACAGGAAAAACATACTTTGACAACCCCTGACAGGTGTTGTAGTAGACCTACGACGACTCTTTTTCATGGGTTGTGGAAGGGGGTTGTAGAAGATCCTCGATTTACTACGACATCGAGCTAAGAGTTGTAAACGTAGTTGTGGTTCAAGTTTGGACTACCTTGTGGTTCAGTTGTGATTTAGATTTTATTTTGGAAGCCTAACACAACTCTTATTTATATTGTAAGACTTGATTTCACAACATGTGTAGTAAAATTCTATAACACAACTTCTTTAATAGTTGTGAATAGCACTATTCACTATACTTTTTAGAGTGGTTGTAAAATCTCGCACAACTCTTATTTATATTGTTGTACTTTCACACACAACTTTTGTCTAGTGTAGTCATAATCTCTAACACAACATCCTTAAATGTTGTAATATTTGAAGCAACAACTTCTGTTTTCTGTAGATAAAGCATATTGGTGCAAGTATTTCATTCTTATTTTTTATGTAGATTCGTTTTCCCAACAAAAGTTAGATCCAAGTATATCCTACTAATAGAGAACCTAAGCCATGTTAGCAAGATAACATCCTAAGAATCCTGATAAACATCCTAGGAGAAACTAAGCTTTGACAAATTCCTCCTTATACACATAAGAAGGCCCTCGCGGACAATTTTCTTTACGAACTTCAAAAATACCTTTGGGGGATTGAAAGGAGAACCAAGACAGGACATGTACAGTTCTTTATGTTACAAAAGCTATACCTCTTTTATTTCTCTATCATGCACAAGAACAATGTGCTCCAACTGGCTGAAACCCAACAACATCGGAAAGCACAGATGAGATATGTGCAGCAAATTCCAAATTACTACCAATAAAAACTAAATGAATTCTAGCATAGCATAGATACAAATTAGAACACCACTTCATCAGGGTAAATGGTAGGTTGTATGCACTGCCTAAAAGAAACAATAAATAACAAAAAATGCCAGTGCAAGAACTACTCAGCGTATTAAGATCCATTTCGTTCAGTATGTCTCTCACTGTAGTGCGCATCTCTTCTCAGATAGGTTCTTCCTTTAGCTTAGCGCTAGCTTTGCCTTTTCCTGGATCAAAAAACAAAGGGCCACTATATATTAGATGAGACGATTCAGAAATAGTGCACCTTTGTTTTAAATATATTCAATCTCAGCTTAACAAAGTATTCAACATTTCACTAAAACAAATGAAATCTAGGACAGAAAAACTAAATCCAGTAAAGCCTCTCAAACATTTTTATATGTGTTGGAAAATCGTACAAACTCCACAGACATCTGTGAGTAGCCATTAAGATCCATTCAAAGTAGAAAGCAAATATGCCCAAGTATGGTTAGAAAGAAAATCTAATCAACTAGAATAGCATTCCCAAATCCTTATAGTTGTACTAAAATTGTACCCTCACATAGGCTTCGTTGGAGATCAGAAATCAACATATAATATCGTCTTAGAAACTGGAGACATTCTTATTTCATAATAAATTGACACAATAAAATGTTGGGTAGGAATGATATATTGCTCAAAAGTCTGCACATAGTTCAATTTGGAATCGAAATTCTGCACTACAGTTCTCTGTGAATACCAATCTAACAAAAAAATTCTGCACTACAGTTGGAAGAAACACCCAAACATGATACTAATCTTACAAAAAAATACCAAAATCAAACAAATTCAAAGTAGAACTAACTAGTATATATAAAATCAATCTTAAGCAAAAACAGGATAAGAATTAATCAAGGAACCAATCAATAAAAATTGAGACCCATTGAACAAATCAAAGATTCCTAAGACAACCATAACAACATCAAGGAACCAATCAATAAAGCCGGAAATTTGGTTCCTTTTTGGATCTTGTATATGAAGTAAATTTGATATGTTATTACAACAAATCGTTGAACGCCATTAACCAGGGGGGGGAAATTTAAGTAATAATCTACAGGTGAGCTAAATAAAACCAATTTCTGAAAATCATCAAAAACAACAAACAAAACCACCCAAATCAGAAATACAAATTACAGAACATTAAAAAAAAAAAAATGAACTATATGAATTAAACGCAAGGGAACTCACATCACATGCAAATTTCTGAGAGTATGCGAAGGATTTCTTTAATTTTCTACAAAATCAGAAACCCATTTCTTCCTCTCTTTTACAACTTCCAGAATTATCAAAACAACCATCTTCTACCACAACTGAAACCAATCACCAAAACCCATCTCGAATCTAACCATCACAGGACCAACAAGAATCATAAAATCCTCCTCTGATATTCAAGCAAACCCTAATTCAATTTCTGTCATTAACGACCACCACCATCTTCGTCACTGCCAACATCAACCACCGATCACTTCTACAAACTGATTCTCGGCTTCAAACCCTAACTCTCTCGATCTGTAATTTGCAGCACCAATCATCTTCCATCACAATAAAAATCAAACTCATCTTCAATTCGTTCTCAATCATCCATGGCAGCAACTCAGTTCAATTTCATCACAGGAACCCCATCAACTCTTCTTCATCTTTATTCTTTGTTAAAAAAACCAATAATCATATCTACTATCCTACTCGAATCGGGATGCATCTGGTAGATATGATTTGTTAATATTAATTGGAAGTTGTTGGGAGTAAACTGAAAGCCATCCAGTAGATCTGGTGAATGAAGGAGGATGAAGGAAGAAGATAGCCGCAGCTAGAGAAAGAAAGAGAAAAAATAGAAAGGGAAAGTGAAAGTGAGCTGAAAAAAATCTTTAGGTTTTGTATAAATTTTTGGACGGTGGATAAAGAAGCTAAAGAAGGTCCTACAGATTGTGAAAATATTTAGACGGCGTAGATTTAGTTTGGGAGCCTCATACGGATTGAGAAGAATATGTGTTTTCTTTTGTGTTTTCTTTGTGCTTTTGTGCTTTCTCTTTGTGCTTCCGGTTTGAATTTCGACTAGTCATGCAGGTCATGAAGTACCTTTAGTTCACACTGGAAGACTCGGTTTAGCAGGATACACCATTGAAATTGATAAATATGAAGCTCTTTGTGCTTTCTCTTTGTGTTTTTGTGCTTTCTCTTTTTGCTTCCGGTTTGAATTTCAACTAGTCACATAGGTCATGAAGTAATTTCGACTAGTTATACAGGTCATGAAGTAGATTTAGTTCACATTGGTAGACTCAGGTTATAAGATTACTAGACTAAAGATGGACCACGAAGCTTCGGATGGGTTCTGACTTCAAACTTAGCAAATCGATAAATATGAAACTCAAGTGTTGATTTGAACTTCAAATGTGGTATAACGGCATAAAAACTATGAACCAAGAAGCTATGGGTGGGTTCTGACTTCAAACTTAGCAGGATACATCATCGAAATCGATAAATATGAAGCTTTGTGTCGATTCGAACTCCAAATGTGGTATAAGGCATACAAAATATGAACCAAGAAGCTCTAGGAGGGTTCTGACTTCAAACTTAGCATGATACATCATCGAAATTGATAAATATGAAGATCAATGTCGATTGGAACTTCAAATTCGTTATAACGACAAACAAACTATGAATCATGAAGCTCTGGGTGGGTTCTGACTTGAAACTTAGCATGATACATCATCGAAATCGATGAAAATGAAGCTCAATGTTGGTTCGAACTTCAAATATGGTATAACGGCATACAAAATATGAACCAAGAAACTCTGGGAGGGTTCTGACTTCAAACTTGGCATGATACATCATCGAAATCGATAAATATGAAGCTCAGTGTTGATTCGAACTTCAAATTCGATATAATGACAAACAAACTATGAACCATGAAGCTCTGGGTGGGTTATTTCTTCAAACTTAGCAGGATACATCATCGAAATCGGTAAATATGAAGCTCAGTGTTGATTCGAACTTCAAATCTGGTATAACGGCATACAAACTATGAACCAAGAAGTTTCGGGAGGGTTCTGACTTCAAATTTGGCATGATACATCATCGAAATCGTTAAATATGAAGCTCAGAGTCAATTCGAACTTCAAATATGGTATAACGACATAGAAACTATGAACCAAGAAGCTCTGGGAGGGTTCTGACTTCAAACTTAGCATGATACATCATCGAAACCGATAAATATGAAGCTCAGTGTCGATTCGAACTTCAAATTCGGTATAACGATAAACAAACTATGAACCATGAAGCTCTGGGTGGGTTATTTCTTCAAACCCTCTTCTGGCAACTTCGAGGCATAACCTGGCTTCGAGATCGAAACCTGGCCGTGAGTGGATCACTATAAGACGGAAACTTGGTTCATTGGATTATAAACAATTACAATAAGACTATTATAGGAATAAAATTTAAATTCTAGTGACTTAATTAGAAACAATACGACCATTTAGAGGAAAGATTATATTCCAAGATCGAAACATGGCCATGAGTGGACCATTATAAGCCGGAAACTTGGTAAGAACGATGAATCCATTAATTTACTAGTAAGATTCCGTCGGAATATTCTCTGAAACCTTAAACAAACCCTTATCTGGTGACTTCGATAAAGAAAGTGGCTCCGAGCTTGAAACCTGGACGGGAGTGGACTACTATATATAAGTCAGAAACTTCGTAAGAACGACCATTCATAGGTAAGATCCCATCAGAATATTCTCTGAAACTTTAAACAAACCTTTTCTGGCGACTTCGAGAAAGAAAGTGGCTCCGAGCTCGAAACCTTGCCGCGAGTGGGATACTATAACTTGGAAACTTTATAAGAACGATGAATCCACCCATCTACATGTAAGATTTCATTGTAATATTCCCCGTAACCTTAAACACACCCCTTTTCATTAACTTCCATACTGATGGCTTCGAGCTCAAAACCTGGCAGCGAGTGGACTACTATAACTCAGAAACTTCGTAAGAACGATGAATCCACCCATATATAGGTAAGATTCCATAGGAATATTCCCCGAAACCTTAGACAAAAGCCTTTTCGCCGACTTCGATACCGAACCTGGATCCGAGGTCGAAACCTAGCCGGGAGTGGACTACTATAACTCGGAAACATCGTTAGAACGATGAATCCACCCATATATAAGTAAGATTCCATCAGAATATTCCCTAAAACCTTAAACACGCCCCTTTTCATCAACTTCGATACTGAACCTGGCTCCGAGCTCGAAACCTGGCCGCGAGTGGAATACTATAAGTCGGAAACTTCGTAAGAACGATGAATCCATCCATTTTCAGGTAAGATTCCTTCAGAATATTCCTCGAAACCTTAAACAAACCCTATTCTGGCATATTGTATGCATACCCTGGCTCTGAGGTCGAAACCTGGCTGGGACTGGACTACTATAAGTCGGAAACTTGGTAAGAACGATGAATCCATCCATTTACAGGTAAGATTCCTTAGGAATATTCCCTGAAACTTTAAACAAACCCTATTTTGGCATATTGTATGCCTACCCTGGCTCCGAGGTCGAAACCTGGCTGGGAGTGGACTACTATAAGTCAGAAACTTGGTAAGAACGATGAATCCATCCATTTATAGGTAAGATTCCTTCGGAATATTCCCCTAAAAATTTAAACAAACCCTATTCTGGCATATTGTATGCATACCTTGGCTCCGAGGTCGAAACCTGGCCGTGAATGGACCACTATAAGCCGAAAAATTGGTAAGAACGATGAATCCATCTATTTACAGGTAAGATTCCTTCAGAATATTCCCCGAAACTTTAAACAAACCCTATTTTGGCATATTGTATGCATAACCTGGCTCCGAGATTGAAACCTGGCCTTGAGTGGACCATTATAAGCCGGAAACTTGGTAAGAACGATGAATCCATCCATTTACAGGTAAGATTCCTTCAGAATATTCCCCGAAATTTTAAACAAACCCTATTCTGGCATATCGTATGCATAACCTGGCTTTAAATGTGGTTCAAGGGCATATGAACCATGAACCCTCAATGTCCGAAGTGGTTCTCACTCCAAATTTAGGAGGATATATCATAGAAACTCGTAAAGATGAACCATTTACAGGTAAGATTCCATCTGAATATTCTCTAAAACCTTTAAAAAAACCCTCTTTTGGATATTTCTACCCAATCTCGAAACGCCTAAATTTCTAGAATTTAGTGGGGGGTGTTAGAGAAAATAGTTTTTAGCAGAAGTGAGAAAAATTTAGCAGAAGTGAGAAAAAATTAGCAGAACCGGAGACCAAAATAATTTTTAGCAGAAGTGAGAATTTTTTTGCAGAAGTGAATAAAATTTAGTAGAAGTGAGAAAAATTTAGCAGAAGTGTTTATACCTCTACAACAACTCTTATAAAGGTTATGAATAGTGATGACAAAAAAAATTAGCAGAAGTGAGAATTTTTTTTAGCAGAAGTGAGAAAAATTTAGCAGAAGTGTTTCTACCTTTACGACAACTCTTATAAAGGTTGTCAATAATGATGACAATTTTTTTTAGCAGAAGTGATAAAAATTTAGCAGAAGTGAGATTTTTTTTGCAGAAGTTAATAAAATTTAGCAGAAGTGAGAAAATTTAGCAAAAGTGGGATTTTTTTTGCAGAAGTGAATAAAATTTAGCACAAGTGAGAAAAATTTAGCAGAAGTGTTTATACCTCTACGATAACTCTTATAAAGGTTGTGAATAGTGATGAAAAAAAGCACAAAACGACCAATATTGTGAATCCGGAAAGATGGTTGATGACTTGTACTATCACATAGTAGACTTCGATACTGAACCTCGCTCAAAAAAAATTGTCGTAAAATTTTACAAAAGTGAATTTTTTTTAGCAGAAGTGCATAAAATTTTGCAGAAGTGAAAAAATTTAACCACCCGTTACAAAAATTTAACAGAAGTGCATTGTCATTGTAGAATTCTGTGATTGTTTACAGAGAAGGATTCCCGCTGTTTGCGGCTCAGGTGACTGAGCCTTATTTTTGAACATCATATTTTGTTATTACAACTCTTATAAAGGTCGTCAAAGGTTGACATGAAGTTAGTATTACAAAAAAACCCACAAACCTTATAGAATTGTGATAGTGTAGGCATGGATGATGGTGTGGACTTGCACGCAGGAGGCTCAGGATCAAATCCCTGCAACCTCATTTTCCAACATCCTATATTTTTACTTAACAACTCTTATAAAGGTTGTTATACATTGACATAAAAAAATAACACAAAAAACCCAAACTTGTGAAGTGTAAGGATGGTTGATGTGTTAGACTAACGCATAGTATGTTCATGTTCGAATCCCCTCAACATTATTTTTTATTATCATATTTTGGTTGTCAACAACCCTTATAAAAGTTGTTATACATTTCCATAAAAAATAAAAGGCATAAAAAACCCAAACTTATGAAGTGTAAGGACGGTTGATAGGTTAGACTAACGCATGGTAGGTTCATGTCCGAATCCCCTCAACACTATTTTTTATTTTCATATTTTGGTTGTCTTCAACAACTCTTATTAAAGTTGTTGTACATTTTCATACAAAAATAACACAAAAACCCCAAACTTGTGAAGTGTAAGGATTGTTGATGCCAACTCTTTTTCTTAAAGGGTTGTCGTTTGTTTTCTTGTCGCAACCCTTTGGTCTTGGGGGTTAGTAGTGATGATGCCATTCTACGACTCTTCCTTTGAAAAAAGTTGTAAAATATGGGATGCTCTACGACTTTTAGCAAAGAGTTGTAAAACTCCAGTTATAGATGTATATTTTTCCTGTAGTGATTCTTTAGTTGCTGCTTAGCTAGAGAAAGGATTCACATCACATGAATGAATTGAATAGAAATAGAATTAAGATAGAGAGAGCTAGCTAGCAAAAATGCCCGCGACTACTAGTACTGTTGCGTTAATGTCTACAAACATTTTCATCAAAAAAATCAGTAATCCCATCCATACGTTATTTTTCTTCAACAAATCCAACCACATCTGCTAAAAACTAGGGTGAAATACAGAATTAGGCCTGTTTTTTTTTGAGGTTACAATTCTATGCCCTTTTTTTTTCGCATTGCAAAACTAGGCCGGTTTTGCCCGTTTTATTGAAAAAACGGTAAACAAAACGTTATGTGTCAACTGTCACCGTTAGAGTGCTTCAAAAATACTTTTAAGTCCTCAAATCACTGAGTTTCATTAGTAACTCAGTGAGTCCTTCATATTACTGAGTTTCATTGTTAACTCAGTTCAGTCTGTAATGTGTACGGTTTATGTTCACGTGGACTATATGTACACGTCACCACCAGTTACATGGCGCCTCTAAAAATGTCGTTTAGAAAGATATAAAGATGATGCTATAAAATGCACTAGTAAAGTGCACGTGCTTTGCACGTGTTGATTGAGTTGGACATGCCGCATTTCAGTTCACACCGATTATATTAAGGACATCAAGACTTCTTGCATTATGGTAAAAAAAATATAGCGCAGTAAGAAATATAAAAAAAGGTGGTTGTCATTTTCTTATTCATTTGCACAAACCCCACAAAAATCAGGAACCGGCTCGGGCTAATAGGATATCCCGTTTTTCCAAGCTGTTAAGATTTGCTTACACCTACTTGCAATTGTTAATTCTAGATGACTTACTCTGGATACTAACTCAACCAATAGCTTATATTTTAGTTGTCAATCATAGCAGAACTTCATGAAAGCTTCCATGTTGTTGACTTACAGCGATCGTGTGAATTGAATTCAAGGAAGACGGCTCAGTACCAACAGCAGCAAGAAAGTTACATAGACTTCCTAACATTGAGCCCTCCTTTGAAATTTAAAGTTACACTTGGGATTCGGCGAATTAGCTAAGCCAACCTGCATATGTGAACTAAAGTTGGTCAACATGAAGTACATAAAGGTAGATAACCTGAGAAAATATCACAAAGTTGAATGCACATGAACCAAAAAAAAAAAAAAAACCCTGAACCTGAGTTGGACGGGTGTGCGTAAGAAATATAAATAAGCTCTCCATGACCATTTGCAAGGCATTACAGATCCATATCATTGTTAAGCTTCAGCCATGGCAATTGCACCTTTGTCTGCAAGGCACTGCAGTTAATGCTGAAACATCAATACCAAAATACACACAAAACCCAAGTCTAAGAATTCAAAGTCATGTTTGCATAACCTAAAACTAATCCAAATTCCATATTCACTTATAAAAACATTCCAAAAATCAGAATAAGCAATTACTTTTACATCAAGGATGGACCAAAATAATAAACTGACATGGAGTTTATATATCGACAACACCACACATCGAATTCAAGTAACTTGGCAAGCTGAAATCATCCATTACCGAACGTTTCTATGCATATATGCTGAGAGTCGTTGTTAGAGTACGCTATAGGTTAGTTAAATCCATTTAGATAACTGACTATGAAGTACCAAATAAGAATGACATGTAACCTCACCTGAACTCCTCAACCCTACCTAAATTCCATTGTGTAAATTCAATTACCACCGACTCTTGCTTCAATACCAATAAGCATAAGTCATAATCAGACATCAGTCGTTATATAAATGGATGACTTCTCTAAGAGCCAAAGCAAAATTGAACAGTTTATTCTATTAGCCGTACAACAAAGAATTAAAAGTATGAAAAAAATAAATTTAACATTTAACCACAAATTGAATGCATATCCAAAGTTAACTCGTTCAAAAATTAAACATTTAACCACAAATTCAACATAAACGGAGTTAACTCTTCATATCATACCCTGAATCCAACAAAAACTATCAAAACCTATCTCCTATTGTAGTGTTTGAAATCTGAGAATAAAAGACTGATTAAATGTCACTCATAGTGTATTGATGATAGTAAAAAAGATAGAGATAACTACTCAGTTACAGTAGGCCGCATCTATCTTGTTGCAATAAACTCATTAACAAAAAATATTGTACAGTGTTTCAATGTCAAATAATTGCCAATTTAATTGTACACCAACGTAAGAATTGCAGGTAAATCTTGCAAACCCTACTCAAATCCAATATATGTCTAAACAAAAAGATGAAAATGTCTCTAATTTATAGGGTATTATTTTCAAATGCAAACCCAAAATGAATTAGATTTTCCACATAAATCCAACGACTAAATCGAAACACCTTAAAGTGTAAAAGTTCATTTCAGAAGTAAAACGCTGAATTTCTTTAATCCTATAGTACACCTCAACCTTAACTTCCAATATAATTTCTGATCTACAAAAAATAAGTCGACCTGAAACTCAATTTGTCACTTTACGGTCAAAACCTGAGCTAAAATTAACCAAATAAGCTTCATTCGAATGTTTACCTTAACAAATCGACTTGAATGTTGTTTTTGATGCGGAATCCTGTCTCACTTACACACACTCCAACACTGTAGATTAGATGCTTAAAACACACAAATTCAAGCAAATTCATGGCGATTAAGTTTTAGAACCGAAGAAAGAGAAGTACACAGAAAAATCCAAACTTAGATAAAATGGAAAGTTATACGGACAGTGAAGATATCTATAGATTTGGAGAAAGAGATAAGAGAGAAAGAATATTGAGGTTGAGATAAGGAATAGCCGATGAAAACAATGAGAGAAAAGAATTCCAATTTGAATTTTGAAAACCTTCTCTTCGAAGTTCGAGAAAGGTCGCTGTTACATTTCTGCCATTGCTGAGTAATTGACAAACTTATCCTCAAATAATTTATGGTTTTCTTTTCTGCACATGGTTATTTTTGTAAAAAGCACCTATTTGAGCTCTTTGCATTATAAGAGTAAAGATTTAAATGATGAATTTAACAAAAATCCAAATAGTTAATGTATCAAGAAAAATCTTTGCACACTATTTATACACGCAGGAACCACCTTGCATCAGTAACTCCTATTAAGCAAATCTAACTTTGCCCAAAAAGACACAGTAACTCATATTAAGCAACCACTATTACCTATCTCAGCAATTCAAACCCTGTAACTCCTACCACCTTAGCTATCAAACCAATTTCATTCACCACTGAGTTACGGCCAACCACATTTTCTTCTGTCATTCTCTTCTGTCTGCTCTATCTTCTTTTGCACCCATTACCGCCAACCACATTTTCCGCAGCACAGCCATTGCACCTGCAATTCACCAGCACCGGCCACAACTCCTTGCTGGCATATAATCTCAACACTTTCATTTGTTCCCTGCAATGTTAATTCCTAACATACATCTAGCCTTGTATCTTCATATTGCCTCATAGCACAATCATCAACCACTTGAAACGGCAACAAAGTTCCTGCACCTCACCAGCACCAGTCCCATTGGCTCACAATTTCAAGCCAACCAACACCAATCTTCTCCATCTGTTAGAAATCACCAGATCCATCTTCCTTGCCAAATCAGCAACACAAACCAATCCTGAGGACTCAAAGTAAGTGCCAAAGAAAAGGCCCATTAAACAAGAAAGAAAAAAGAAAAGGCACCTTGTAACCAGCAGTCTCCCCTACATTTTCTCCTCTTTCCCAAGAGATTCTCTTAGCAACTACAATTCAAACACATGATTAGTAGATAACACATTAAAGAAGATGAGAAGGAAAGGAAAACCAGAGATATGCACATAAATTCCAAGTCTCATATTTTTGAGTAGGCATGAACTGATCTAGGCTACAAGAGTTGACGTTAATTCATAACAACATTACTGGTAACCCATTAAATCAATACACTTGTGAAACATAACAAAGACATGGTTTATAGCAAGGCTGCAATTTTTAAATCACATTCTCGGAATGTTATTGCTTAAACGTGTTTCTCTGATTGCAAAAAAGAGGTTGGAGTCGTTGGACAACCTGAAGATGAAAATACAGAACTGCAGCAAGCTAACTGCATTATCTTCCTTGGCAAATCAGCAACACAAACCACTCCTGACTCCTCTCATAAAGTGCAACTAACAAACTGCAGCTGCAATTCCATTTCTGCTACCTGTTAACTCGAACTGCAAACATTTAAGTCACCACCAGGCACCAATGCTTGTAAAGACAACCCAAAGCTCATAACATCAAGCTCATTTCCTTGTTGTTCAGTCAACACCTTTAATAACTCTTCCAGAACCCCAAGCTCATTTACTTGCTCCACTTTATCTAATATTTACAGCAACGACAAACACCAACTCTTCATCCATATCTTCTCAGTATCAAACCGTAACTTCTAAATTTATCTCAATCATTCAAATTAACACCACTAAAACCCATCGATTCCCCCATCTTCAGCTTCAATTCCACGACTACCAGAAACTCCACCAAAACAGACAACACCGGGATTTTTTTTCTTTTTTGTTCTTCTCAACTAAAACCACTTCAAACCCTTAAATCAGCAGAGCAACCCCAAATTCATCTTCAAACTAAAATCAATTGGTACCCAACTCACTGAATCATTGCAGCATCTACTTTCTTCCATTTCTTCTCAACAAATGAATTTAACTGGAACCCAAATCAAATCAGATCAAATGGATGGGTAATCGAGATTAATGTATGCTGAATTCAAATCTGATTTCAATCAGGATAAAAGATTAAGAAATAAATCAAAGTTTTAGGGTTTTCAGAACCTTAAAAATCAGTTTTCGATTAATCAAGTTTTTCGATTGGATTGAAAGTACAGTGGGAGAACAAACTTATCTTTCGAATGAATTGATTTGATGATATTGAATCAGATGTTGTTGATTGAACCTTATCAAATCTTCTTCAATAACAGATGTTGTTGATGTCGAGAACAAACTTAGCTTCAGTTCATACCCCTTGAATCAGACAACAAGAGATCAATTCCGTCATCTTCACATCACCAGTACAAACCCTAGACTGTTAACAACTCCACCTAAATACATGGCAGACAAATTCATGTCTTAACCCTGTTTCTTCTCAATTTCACCAAGCTGCATTTGCTTCTTGACCTCAGATTCATGTCTTAATCGATCGACAAATACCCTCAGTTCACAATTTTCTTCAAATTCTTCTCCACCACTTCTCAATCGATGGCTGATACACCAACAGAAGTGGGACTGGATGGTGAAAAAATTTATAAAAGAGGGAGTATTTAATCTAACCCGTTAATTCTTTCCGAGATTTACCCTATTATCAGATCAAAAATTATTAGCCTTACACGTGTATAAAGGGTATATGGGTAACTTGAGCATCATTATCTCATCTCCTCTAAGGAGAAATTGACCGAGATATTGACAAAACTAACTGATTTGGATGGAAACATGGATGGAGGCCTAGTTTTGCAATGCGAAAGAAAAGTGGCCTAGAGTTGTAATCCTGGGTAAAAACTAGGCCTATATGTGTATATAATCCTAAAAACTACTTGTTCTACTCAATTTCTACTGCAAGAAACAAATACAACAAATTTAGATCGTTATCATGTATGTTCTCCAAGTCAACGTTATTGTCGCCGATACTGCCGGAGTTTCCGACGCCACAACAAATAACAGAGCAAGAAGATCCTAGTTCATTTCCAAAAGAGATGCCAGAGATTCATACACCAGTACCAGAAATAAATCCCATACCGCCAGAAAAGGTACCTGATCCTCCTCCTGAGTTTTCACCTGGGCCGGATCTACCAAGTCCTGATATTCCAAAACCACCAGTTCCATCTCCACCAGGACCTGATATTCCGTTACCACCACCAGATACTTTGCCACGACCACCGGATGAATTGCCGCCACTGAAGCCTCCGGGTGTCGTGCCACCTCATTCAACACCACCTGATATTCTGCCACCCATGGGACTTTATTGAGTTTTTTCTTTTTTTATTATTTTGTACTACTTATATTTATCAAATAAATTGAGGAATCGTCATAGAAATCCAAAAATTTCTCTTTTCACTGACAGAAGGACAACTTTTGAGTCAACCATAGTTGACGGATTGAGTCGGATGGGTTCTCCCAGTCGGTACAAAATCGGTGTGAAATGACGATCTAATCCCTTAAGTGGTTAAGTTAACCAAACGGGTCTTGGATAAAAGAAATAAATCATACCCGTTATCTGAACCCAATACTCAACTTGCCTATCATGTTATTTTTTTATTCTTCGAGCTCCTACATTTTCCTTGTTTTTTTTCGTTGGTTGAAAAACCTAGCAGAGACTTTCAATGTTCAGTGTGAATCATAACATTTTTATATTCTCCACCATTCTTGTTATTCAAAATCAAATGCCAAATCACCACTGTGTTTTTTTCTTTTCCGTTGCAATTACATGAACGATTTATATGGAACTAAAGGATCACTCAGTTTGTCTAAGTATCAGTAGTAGTTCCTAATCAATGAATTGCTTTTGGTTTCATTGGAATATAGAGAAACCACTGGTTAGAGAAACCCATAGTTCTGATAAATAAACATATCTTTGTGCATAATAAGTGGATATTGTGTATGTGATATTGTAGTATAAAATTATCTGAGTAGACAAACTAAATAGTCTTTATAAAAAAAAAACACAATAAGTGGATATTGTAGTATAAATTTAAATGGGTAGAAAAAACTCTCCCAAGGATTTTTGTAATAAAACTTTCTTCATTGTTCGATTAAAAAGTGTATAAAACGATTAAATTTAACATTGTTACAACAAAATGGCCCAAAAACAATTTCACATACACAACTATATAAAGTATTGTTGATGGTGGTTTTCAGTTCAGGGTCAAAATTGTGAAACCCTGTATTTAATGCGCTGCCATCCTGTAAAGGAACAAAAGCCATTTAAAAAAATAAAAAAATAATGACTACCCAGGCCTCTTCGCCCACATATGTATTGAGTAATTCAATATATTTCTATGTATAAGATTCACTCAGAATGGTGCGTGTAGCAACAATACCAAATATTCTATGAATCTTATCTTCCGCCGGCATTATTCACTAATGCATGGCCTGCCTAGTATTTTCCTATGCTATGTTCCCCAGCCGAACTCTCAATATTGGCATGACATGGCGATTAATGTTTGCTCGCAGCAGAGTAACATGAATTTCCCGAAGTGCCAGTATTAAGATCTACATGAAAATACTCAAGAGCACACGGGCTACATCACTCTCTGATAAAGAGATTTTCGTGTCAACATGCTTTAATTAAAAGACAAAATGCTCGACGCGCTTAAATTCCTTAAGAAAATAAGCCTAGACTGTCCATGTCAGTCTTAAAACAATCACGGCCACACGATTTGACCGTCCAATTCAACAAGCTTAGCCTCTTCCTAGCAGAACTAGGAAAACTCCATGATGTCCACCGGTGGGCCCACTATTGTCCCAGCCAATTGGAATCCTCTAAAACCGCCAGTAGTAGCCCTAATCGCTAGCCATAACTAGGCTAGTTGCGCTGCGAAAAAGAAACTCCAACGAGTTAAGACCAACCATAACGTTCTCAAAACCATCGTGTCCGCCCAACTTAGCCAGCCTGGTAGGACGGCTTAGATCTTCTTTCGAACGATCAAAGAGGTATAGTTATGATCACCGGCGACTCGCCTCCATCCTGGTCGGTTGAACTACACATAGCAATCCAGGAGCGCGTCAAACCGCTTGCCCAAAGTAGGGTGATCGCGCGTTTTTTAAACCCTAAATTGAGTCAACGGCATTACACAACTGCCGCAAATCGATCACGGCCGTCTATCTTCGCCAGCCTAGTCGGACGGCCTAGATCTAATTTCAGGTGGCCAATGAGATGTTGGCATGCTCGCCGGCAACCCATCTTTATGTGTACTCAATCGACTTGTCCAAATCAGCGGCAAACACCCCAAATCGTTTGGCCAAAGGTAGGTTGGCCACATGGCTTTAAACCCTAAAATTCAATCAATGACAATGAACAACTGCCGCAAATCATCTCATCAGTCCGAATTCGCCAACCTAGTCAGATGGCTTGGATTTAATTTCAGGTGGCCAAAAGGGTGACGCCATGATCACCGGCCACCCCTCTTCCATGAGGAGCGATCGGCCAAGTCACGGGATGCGCGCGTAGCTCCTACCAACTCCCTGAAAAAGGGTGGTCATGCTCCTTTTAAGACATTAAGCTCCGCGACCAACTTATACGAGCTCTAAAACAGCGATGCTTTATATGTATCGATCATGAACAATGTTTTATAAATATTGATTCCACAAACAATTTTTTGACCTAAAAACACTATATGTTGTTTTAAGCGGCAAGTCTCATAAATTGACCCACTCGACAACCTGCTGTGTATATTTTCCTACAAAATACTCGAGACATCAAACATGTCACAAACTGGGGGATGCTCACTGGGGTATTGGTCTGACGGTTTACGGCGTGCGGCGTGCACCGCGCCCATTACAAGAAAGTGTCAGGAAAAAGGGGGACAGTTAACAACAGTAAGAAAGAGTAGTGGGTGTAAGGGCTGACCAGTCTTCCTCCATAATGGAAACATGATGATCACCACCTTTTGCACAACCCCACTTCTCCACTACTTAACTGCCTCCACTTCCTACGAGATCAGGGTGTGCTCAATCATGACTTGTATAAATAGGTTTTAACCTGTTTCGACAACAAAAACAAGTGTTATCAACACAAGTAGCCATAAACCATATTCTGATACAAGTCATAAAACAACCACACCTTCATAATTCAACATTCTGATCTCAAACACCTTCTTCGCTTCCCTCCCTAAGATCAACACTTCTCCTTCACTTTGTGACCGAATTGAATCTGAAACGACCATTTATTGGTTTAGGCCAGAGTCTTACATATTTATCTCTCGAATCTAAAAGTACTCCTGTGCAGTGCATTTGTTTAGGGTTTAAATTCGTTTCTCATCAACACACCCAAATTTACCAAAAACCGCAGAATCAGTTTCTACCCCAAAACAAAGTATATGAAAAATGGTTCAGATCGTTCATGAAAGAGGCTTAAGTATATGTGAGAATGAATTCATTATACATATTCCTATTAGACATTACTTGATCAATTATCACCAATAAATTTTTACATTCTTTCAAGAGCTACGTTAGAAAGTCTCTATCCTGACTAAAAACTTCTGCCATACGAGGAAAAATTGATGCATTCAGTAATTTGAGTGTTACGCCTGGCCTATAAAAAGTCTCGGGTCGGTCTGGTCTTTTCATTGAGTAGCATCTTGAAAAGCAAGATCTCCTTCATTCAAATTAAAATACATAAAACATACTCCTGCTGGATAGCACACCTGCATCACCAGGTTCCCTATCGGGGGGCCTGAAAAACAATTCACTAGATCGATCAACCCATCGTCAGGGAAAAGAAAAACACAAGACAACATGAAAGAAATAGGCTAAGAGACAAAAAAATCTTTAAAATCAATTTCGTATTCGAGAAAATGTGAAGACAACATGGCAATTGTGGATATGGGTGTTTTCCCATTCTAATATCAGCAACATGTGCCTCTGCGTAAGAATCATACTAATTAAGTAACAATTTTAAAAAATCTGAGATGAACTTGCATTTTGTTGTAAGTACTCCTAGTGGAACTACTTTCTTACCACAAAAGCTGGATAAGCTACAATAAGTTTCCAGAGATCTTCAACCGGTTTGTTATCTTCCCAAAATCAGAAAAGGCTGAATTCATCAAACAAACTATCACCGAGAGTGAAGAACCAGCTACAAAAAATGAAGAGAAGTATTGTGCAACTTCATTCGCATCACTTGTTGCATACGGTACTTCCAAATTCAGAAAGAATGTTAATGTATAGACCATGGTAACTGTTGGTGATAAAGGGCAGAGAAAAATAAATGAGGAAACAACAATATGCAGTAGGGTCAGGAGTAAGACAAATTGTTAGTGACAACTTAGTCGTGTGATATAGCTTTCCTTATCTCTATGCAGTTTTCCAATTGTCATGCAACTTCAGCACATACATCACAAGCTAATGTGGTGCCTTCATAAGATAATATATTGTATGGGTTGCCAAGAACATGATGGAAGATTAGTGGTATCATAACATTTCTTCATATGATAATATATTGTCTAGACATCAAATGTCACGACAAAATAAACATATTATTTCACGACAAAATGGTTTTTTTTTTTTTTTTTTTTTTTTTTTTTTTGAAACTTAAAGAAAAGATATATCGAAGATTAAGAGTTTACATAAGATGATTCCTCTGCCAGTAAACTAGTAATGTTACCAGGAGGATTAGATAACCAAACTCTATCAAGTTTATCAGTCCTAGCTAGCTTAGACAAAACGTCTGCTATTTTTTTATTTATTTTTTTGCACATAAGAACAGTGCCAAGATCTAAAAAGTTAAAAGAAATTATTAATGTCTTTAATATGATTGTGCAATCTCCGGTCTATGTTGTATTCATCATTATTGATAGCGTCGACCACCAGCTTTGAGTCCAGTTCGAAATATACATCCTGCAAGTCCATCTCTTTCGCCCACTTTACTGCTTCCCATAATCCACTGCACTCAGCATGCTCCGGTCCCCATGACTCAGCTAGGTAGATGCATTTGGTTCCTTTGTGACAACCTGCAAAATCACGAATAATTAGTCCAATACCACCAGAATGTCTATGATAAGAGCCATCTAAGTTAATAGTAAATGCTCCTAAAGGAGGGGGAGACCAATGCATGTTATTCCTGGGTTGTCTGTTAATGTGTGTATGCTTTTTACGAGCCATCTCAGAGAATTCTACTAAGTGTTTCCTGCACTTTTGTACGATGACATCCGGTGAGACATTAGACCTTTTAAAAACTGTGTCACATCTCTGAGTCCAAATGCACCGTGCAACTATTGAAATTTTGCATATTTCCTCCTCCTTAATATGTCCTGCTTTGAGGTTATCAAAAAGACTGCAAATCCATTCTTCAAGATTAGTGTTATCTGGAGTGTGAATACCAAGAGCACCAAACCAGACAAGCTTGACTAGAGAACAGTGGAGGATGCAGTGAGAAGTAGTTTCTATTTCTTGAGAGCAGAAAGGGCAACTATAATCTCAATCTTGAATAACACAGGTAAGCTTGTCTCTGGTGGAGAGAAAACTATTCACATACTTCCATAAGAATTGGTTAATTCTTGGAAGTAAAGGCAGCTTCCATAATTTTTTGTAGATGCTCTTCATTCTGGGTGATATCATTGAGGTGTTTCTTTGTTCTTCATACATTTTCCTGTAAGCAGATTTCACAGTGAATTTCCCATTTTTCTCCAAGGTCCATACCATCTTATCTTCATGTTGTGGAAAGATTTGCATACTGAGAATAAGCTTTGCTGTTTGCTCTTTAAAGAGATAGAGAATTAGAGTAATGTTCCAACTTATAGAATCGGTAGCAAAAAGTTGATTAACATACTTGAAACTCTCAGCTGTAGTGATGCCAGGCTTAGGAGAAGAAGGATCATCAAGTCCCTGAATCCATTTATGCTTCCATATGAGAATATTTTGACCATTACCAATGCTCCAAACACTATATTTCTTGATAAAATTCAACTCAGAAATGATACTAGTCCAAGACCAAGTTGTTGAAGAGCTTTTTTTGATGTTGAATATATCACCATCTGGGAAGTACTTAGCTCGTAAAGACTTTGTACATATTGAAGTGTGATCAGTACATAGTCTCCAAGCAGACTTTGCTAAGAGCGCTCTGTTGAAAATTTTAAGATTCATAAACCCTAAACCACCTTCCTCTTTAGGAGCATTCACAGTTTTCCAGGTAATTAGCTTCCTTCCTTTGTTAGACTTCTTTTTCCTCCAGAACTTTTGTTGAGTAGCATTCATCTTCTTGATAGTAGTGTCTGGAAGCTTAAAGCTTGTCATGTGATGAACAGGAATGGCATTTGTCACATTTCTAACCATAACATATCTTCCAGCTTCAGACATATTAATGCATCTCCATCTAGATAACCTGGAATCCATTTTGTCAGCAAGAATTGAGAAAAGAGTTCTCTTATTTCTTCCAATAAAGAATGGAAGGCCTAGATATTTTTCATCATTTAGATTTAATTGTCTGACCTGTAGAATACCATGTCTGGCAGTGTGAAGGACTTATATTGTTGCTGAAAAAAACTGCAGACTTGTGGAAGTTTATCAACTGCCCTGAGCAGGAACTGAAGTCTTCAATAACCTTTAACAGCTTTCTTGTTTGATCTAGATTTTCCTTACAGAATAACAGGCAGTCATCAGCAAATAAAAGATGATTTATCTTTGGTGCTGATCTTGAAATTTTCATCCCTGTCAATTGCTTTGTAACTTCACAGTGATATAAGTATCTAGAGAAAGCTTCCATAGCCAAGATGAAGAGATAAGGGCTTAAGGGATCCCCTTGTCTAATGCCCCTAGTAGGCTTGAAGGGAGTGCCATTGATCATAATCTCTATTTGGGTGGTGGAGATACATTCAAAAATGAGATGACAAAATTTGTCACAGAAACCAAATTTCTTGAGAACTTCTGTAAGAAAAAGCCATTCTAGCCTGTCAAAGGCTTTTGACATATCCATCTTGAGTGCAAGATGTCCAAACCTGCCTTTTTCTTCTTCATAGCTTGAACTAATTCTTGCACCATACAAATATTTTCAGATATCAGTCTTCCGGGCACATATGCTGACTGCATTGGAGATATGAGATTAACCATATGTTTCTTTAGTCTAAGAGCTATCACCTTAGATATGATCTTGTAGACTGTATTACAGAGAGCAATTGGTCTAAAATCTTCTGGCTTTTGAGCAAAGTTTATCTTAGGAATCAAGCTAACTCTGGTATTGTTTATCTTCTTTAATAGATGACCTGAATGAAAGAAAGCTTACACTATTTTACATACATCCTCTTTTACAACTAACCACTGAGTTTGATAAAAACCCAGTGGTATCTGATACCGACGGTGCTATAAATTAAATTGGGTAAATGAGTCCGATGGTCGTCTAAAAAAGAGAGAATATTAGTAGATTAATGGTCTCCACTTCATGGTTACATCCAGCTTCGCTAAGAATCTGAGGGATATAAGTAGCTTCAGTACTACCTTCTACCAACAATGTGAGTGCGGTATTTGTGAGTGCATCAGTTGTTTAAGCAACTGGTTTAAACTAGTTATGCTAGATACAATGCTCAAAACTGGGCTAATTTAAACAACGAGTTTTTGTTAGCTGCCACAACAATGATCCCTACTATCGTAATATCGAACAAGATTTCCCTACCATACTTTAACTGGGATGTTTTCACGGATAAATTGAAAAATATAATAGCTAAAGCATTTAAGTTGTGAAAGAACTACATGATAGGCTTCATGACAACATATTTTTATCTTGGTGCGTGTAGCTCAGGTTTTTATAAAAATCATGTAAGAAATTAGCCAAGAAAGAGGAGCTTCAATATGAAACATTACTTGGAAAGATAAACCCGATCATTTCAAAATAAATCCCTCAAAATAAACTCTATGATTTTCATGACATCTATACGAAATAAAGTACGAAGCTAATCACTAATCCCCAAAAGTAAGTGATAGCTTCCCTATCTAACGTCAAGTGAAGGTGTCCAGTACGAATTTATCGAAACAATGTTTTTGAACTAATACCGGTGCACTGCAAAGTACTTGATGTATCCATTGATTGACCTGTTTGTATACTTCATCTAATATCGGTCCTCCTTGTATAACATTTACAGGAACCTAATGTAAAAGATATACTCAAAACTGATGTAAGAATGTAGAAATTATTGAACAAAATAGTGCAACCTACAAATACAAGGATTGACGATGGTATATACCAAGCTTCTTCTATTGATATACACTACTAATGGTTAATGAGATTGATGTAACTAAAAGAAAAACGTGCTTAAGTAGCTAAACTCCAGATGTGTTATCTCATGGCACAAACTAACACTAGACATACTAGTAGTCTAGTACCAATTAGACAAATATATATGATGGAAGGACTACTCTGGAGGCTATGTGTTACCAAGTGAAGGTTTTAGAATGGGAGATTTATTCTCAGAACTAAACCATTGAAGAAATGTAAGCTTAGCCCATTTAAGAGGAAGAGAAAGCTTTGATAATGATGGCTCTCTTGAAAATAAAATTACATAACACATCTTTGATACAAAAACACGGGGATTGGAGGATTGAAAGTTGTTAAAGACTGCATATCTTTTTGAAATCAACTCTAAGATTTAATGTATAAAATTATTAAGTTTTAAAGATCTATTATTATCACTGATGTACTTGTAAGTGACATAGGAAACTAGATAAGTGCATAGTAGAAATTTGTTTGCAACTATGAATAATAAACCATTTAATGTAGGTATCAACATTACCTCTATGAAACCATTTTTGCACTCCTTGGGACCACGGGGAAGCAAACGCGATAACAGTTCATGTTGTCGTGATCTTGTAAAACTCCTTTGCTCGTGTACACATTTTCAGCTTCTTTTCTTCCTACCAACTGACCATGTATCAGACCTAAATAATCTCCCGTATTAGTAGTACGACTGTATATCACCGATATCTTTTCTTTCGACAATTTTTTTTACCTGAACAAAAATCTTCCCAAAAAAATATAGTCCGAGGAGAAACTATCATAAATTTATAGAAACCCAGATCAAGAAACTTCAGAAAAATGAAAGAAGAATCAAGAACAGACCGATCCTTATAATTATCAAAATAATTCTCTGATTTCCAATTGATCACTGAAAGAGATGAATAATCTAATTCGAAATTTTTTAAAGAGAAATTACCCATCTCCACTGTATAGTACCCATATTTGATTTGGGTCTTAAAAACTAACCATATTCCAAAATCCAAACCCTAGTGCAAAGAGTAACTACGGTTAGCAGCTGGTTTATTAACTTTGGTTGAAGGGTAAACATGGGAAAAAAACAACGAAATTTAAGATAAATTGACGGACAACCGATTTTGTCCGTCAACTTGGGTTGACTTAAAATCTGTCTGAATCCTTGGGTTGACAAAAACCTTTGGATTTTTTTTTTGACGATTGCTCAAATAAATTCAGATGATGTAAATATTTTGGAATGGCAAGTATCATTCTCTTTTCATTTTCTTTTTCCTTTTTCTCGAGACAATATCCGATGTAATTTACTACCTGAGGTCTGTTTTATTATTTGGTCAACGAGACATATGACTCTTTGGGTGTGTCCATGAGTGTTCTTGTTATGGTGGGGCCATTTATACCTTGATTCGAAATGTGTGGTTGGGATTCCTTGCAAATGTTATCCCAATTCCCTAAAAAAGCTAAATAAAAATAACCAAACTTTGGTCATCCACTTCTTCATCGAAGACTGATATTCACAACGGTCACTGACTGAGCAAAATGGAACTCTCAATACTTGCTTCTTACAAACAAGGTCTAGTCTCCTCCTTCAATCCAATTTCAAGTAAGAAATACTTCTCTCTGTCTGTCATTCTTTAATGGGTTTGTGTGATCAAAAGACCTTAGATAATGCTTATTTTGAATTGATAGGGAGAAGAACACCCATTAATCGAAATTCATCATGGGCTACATGTCGATTGTCAATCGATGATTCAGTGAAACTGTCTTCGCTTCCACTGCAATCCGATGGAAGGAGGGCTTTGATGAGTTGTGTGTTCTTGCAGCAGGTTTGTAACTAGCTCTTTACTCTCTGTCACTCTAGAAAGAAATGTTGAAATTCAACTACAATGTGAAGCTTGTAAATATCTAACCCAAGTAGTCGGTTCTCGCATAACCCGCTGTGTTTATTTCATTTGTCAGTCTTTTTGAGATGAGAAGCATTTACAGAAGGGACACTTTGGATAGAATCAATTCGTATGAATGTGTGTAATTCTTTAAGAACAGACTTTAATGAATTTTGGAAGCCTAATTCGACCATCAATTCGTTAAATTTAGGGAAGCTATAGTACCCGCAGTGATTAATTCGGGTGAATTGTGTATGTTGTAGATTAAGAATGGTAAATGTGCTCTAAATTTAATTTGTATGTGTAAATTGGCTACCCAATACTCTTGGAGAATGAATTATAGGGATGTGGCTTCAATCATTTGCTCTGGCGTAGAAGATCTCTCCCCCCCTGGTCTTTAATTTGTGTATTTGAATTCTGGTCATGGTATTTGCCAAATGTGGGTGCTTTTGGGAACTCATTTCTTTTGTATTAGAATGTAAATTTGGATTTTCACTTGTTTGGCATTAGTGATAATTGAGGCTAAACTTGTGACTCATTGCCTGTGGTTCTTGCATCAGTTGTGAGTGTATACATTTGTGAAGCGGCCGAGGCTGTAAGCACAAGTAGAAGAGCTGTAAGTTTTATTTATTACTCTTAGATCCCCGTTGCATTGTGCTAAGTGGAATTCCAGAATTCTCTAAACAATTTTGACGTTTCCCTTCTTTTGTTTATGGCAGCTTAGAGGATCAAAAATACCTGAGAGTGAATTTACTACTCTCCCAAACGGTCTCAAGTTAGTATACCAGCATTAAATTTTTCTATCAAAACAAGTATCTCACTTTGAGATCCATGCATCTATCCATAATCCATATAGCAACGTACATGTCTGCATTTTATATGCAATTCAAAGCAGCTCAAGTACGAGCATCTGAAATCTTTATATCACCAAATAATTTGACTTTAGATATCTGGATGTCTGGGATATCAAATCTTAACCATCTCAACAAAACCGTTACCTTAGTTTGTTTATGTTTTCACATTGTAATATAGAGATTAGTCTCAAGCATTTGGCATCGAGTGGTTTCTGATTGTGATATCCTTCAAGTCAGGTACTATGATTTGAAGGTTGGAGAAGGAGCGAAAGCTGTGAAAGGATCACGAGTTGCAGTATGGTTGTATGCCACTTAGATTTCTGTGACATGGTTTTTAATTTACGTTAAAATCAATTCTTACCTGTTATTAGTTAAGGATGATTGTGCAACACGGGCTTATGTGTAGGTTAAAACCTTCTAATGATGCTCTTCTGTGAGAGTAGTTCAGTTATCCATCATGAGTAGGTTTCTCATTTTGTTTTGCATTCACCCTATGACTGCTTGCAAGTAATGTTTATGTCATTTATGCATGATATGTAGGTCCATTACGTAGCCAAGTGGAAAGCAATAACTTTTATGACTAGCAGACAAGGACTTGGAGTCGGTGGGGGAACGGTAGGTTTGAATTATGACACTTTCGGCCATCTCCGTTAGAGTTTTACCTTTAGATTGTAGTTGCTCAGCAATAATCCTTCCAAGTTCTGTATACTCATCACCAAAAAGTTGCTATCGATTAAATTTAGCAATTAATCTCTGTTGTTTTTATTCGAAAGATGCAAATCCACCACCCCATGACTCAATTTTTTTCATATGCCTAAGTGTTTAAAGACCTGAGCAATTGGCTGCAGCTTATATAAATAAATGATATGAGACTGTTCTGTAACCTTAAGGTGTTATATTTGTCCTTTGCAGCCATATGGATTTGATGTTGGTAATTCTGAGAGATGAAACGTACTTAAAGGGTTAGATCTTGGTACTGAAGGCATGCGAGTTATAGGCCAGGTTAGATATGTCAAGCATGAATTCTGTTCGTCCGTGTCATGAGCTTTAATATAACAAATAGCTTTAATATAGCAAATATTGCATTAATTCTTTTCTTTGTTCAAACTAAGAGTTCTGATTACTTGAAGTCGGTTTTCTGTAATACAGTACGTTTTACAGAGAGTGGTGATAGTTCCTCCTGAACTAGCTTACGGAAGCAGAGGGGTCCAAGAGATTCCTCCAAACGCAACAATCGAGGTAACATGCTTTTCTATTATTTGTACCTGAACATTCTATCGTTTAGTTGAAAAAATAAAAGAAACAAGACTCTGCTTGATGAATGTGTATCATATAACTTGAAATTTCTACTTTGATATGCAGTTGGACATTGAATTACTGTCTATCAAAGCAAAGCCCATTCGGGTACGTTTCCATTCTGAACAGTAAAATAGAAACTAAGTTGATAAATGCCAATAGTGCTTCCCCTGTAGTACTCTTCGTGTTTTAGGAGGATTAACTAACTGTCAATTGTAAAAATTATTGAAGGATGATAAGATAAGGTTCTCGTATTACTCTCTACTACTATCAGGTCCATCATTAGGTACATATTGTATCAGGAGTTCAGGCACAGGAAGTTCTGTTCATCTGTAAATGATCAACCAAGTTTGTTTGTTTTTTCCGGTTTGAAACTGGTTGAAGTAGTATTTTAAATCAGCAAAATTCAGTGATTGAAGTAGTATTGTATATCAGTAATATTCAGGTATGCACTGTACGTTCTTGCGATTTATTCATTGGTAATTTCAAATACGACATGGCGGCAAACGCCTGATAGGGTTTACATGTAAGACGTGTTAGGCTGTTGCTCTTTTATTTGTTCTAGGTTCTTTGTATGGATTCCGTTTTTAGTCAATTGTCTGCCGTGTCTGTTGGAAACAATGCACAAAAAAACAGATTACACAATAATAAATCTCAAACAGCTGAGTCGCGGACTAAGTCGCTATCTTTAAGGTGTTTCGCGACTCTGCCTCTTGATTGTGCTAGCAGTCAATTCTTGTCGAAAACCCTATGGGATAAAACAGCTGATAACTCTCTTGTTCGATTTCTCCGCACCTTGAGAAATCGAACCAACTCTTACTCTTTCTAACACTTGCTCAGAACACAAATAGATGAAAATGTTGTATCTTCATCTTCTCTAGAAACTTTTCTTTTATAACTCAAAGAAAATCAATACGGTTTTAATGAAAATAAATTTTGCAATAACAGTCATAAAACGACAACAATATAATTACCAAAATTAATAGAATTAATTAGGAAATATTAAGTTTAAAAACCGTTTTGAAAATCAATAGTTAAAACAGCAAAAAAATTAAGTTTCTGGATCAGCAGACCTCCCAAGACTCCGCTCTCCCGGATTTTTCAAATACATATATCTAGTCAAATGCATGGGGTGAGACTTGAACCAAAGTCTACAGTGTGGGAGCCCAAACCAATACCACTACACTATCTCTCTAAGTTTATAAAATATTACAAAACTATGTTTTTAAATATATATCCCAACAGTGTCATACATAACGGATGCCATGGAATACGATACGTCCGCATAGGTGCTAATAATGTTTTGGCCAAAATAATGCTAACAATTTGGAAACTGATGAGCATAATCAGATGCTCTGCACCTGCAACAAAGCTTAATGTAAATGCCTTTGTTAGTTGTCAAGTAGTGTAAAGCTTTCTTCAAAAATCAAATCGCTGAGTCGCTGGCAAGCTTTTTGTTGTGCAAAATGAAACCAAACTGGGATTTTAATTCGGGATATCTTGTTGTACAATAAATACATTCATCAGAATCTAATTGGAGGAAGGTGGGATATCTTGTAAAACTCTTCTCCTCATCTTATGCATTTATCCTTCATAATTGGACTCTTAAAAACAGATAGTTGTTTTAGGGAGGCGAGGCGTTGCATCTGCTCCATTGAAGGAAGATACTTGAGATTTTTACACTCTGATATTACCAACTCCCTGAGACAAGCATAGTCACCCAACCACTCTGGCAGAGCCACCAGAGAATCAAAACAACATATCTCCAGAGTTTGTAAGGAAGTGATGTGCTGAATGTGATCCGTCAGACTAACTGTGGACCATCCAGTTATAGATAATTCGCGAAGTGATGGAAAGTAGCCGCCAGTTACAGTTCCTTGTTCGTCAACGTTGGCACCTGGAAATGGAAAGAAGTCCGGCTCTTCTGTAAATTGACCAATCTCCAGAGTTTCAAGTTTGGGGAGGCATCCTATACTTCTGAGCATACACTTTTGGCTTCCAAGGTGACAGATTTTCAACACATGTAGGGAATTGTTAGTAATGACTTGATTTCGAATTGCTTTCACTTCCTCGTCCTCTCCATCCCCAAGATTCCGGTCGGGAATAAATCCTTGAAATGACTCACAACTCTCAACTTGAAGAAAGTAAAGAATGTCACTTCCTCTAAGCAATGCTTGAGGAAGAAACACAAGCCCGTCACATAACTTAATATAGATGTTGATAAGAGATGACAGATTGCTTTCCACCAATGAACTAATCGATTCCCCATTGCATCTACAAAAATAAACTGCTTTTAGAGATGGAAATTGGGTTGGCATGCAGGTAAACTTGGGGCAGTAAGTGACTTTCAACCGTTCGAGGAGTGGAAAACTTGAAGACGATGAAACTGCATCTGACCATTCTACTAAGTGATCCATGCAAATTATAGAGAGATCTTCCAGACCAGGTGTAGGTACAGAAATCCTACTCGCCACGTGGTCGAACGAGATTGCACAAAATAGACGAAGTAAATCTTGGGTAAAAGATCTTTTGTGGAACCCGAGAATGAATGTCAGTGATAAGTCAAATCGAGTGTCAGAGTTACTTTTACGAATATTAGATCAGCGAAGTAGAAATCCATCCTGAATGAGAGATCTGCGAAATATGTATAGGTAACCAACAGGCGAGGTAAAGATGCTTGCGTGAGAAGATAGTTAACGAAGAAAGGATTACGAAACGAAGTAAATAATAGTCTCAGGCGAAGATGGATTGTTGCGCAAGAAATGGGACAGCTGTACCGACAAGCAACTGAAGTTATTGGCGAAAAGAATGGAATAACTTTATTGAAAATGGCTTGGGCGAAGTATAAAGCAGAATCACGTGAATTGTGTGATTCTTGGCGAAGTAAAATGAGCTGTACTCCACTACATAGTTTGCCTATAAATAGAGACCTTGGTTCATTGTAAAGGGACTTGGATATTTTGTAATTGGAGAGGTCATGTTGAGAGAAAGTAAGTTAGGGTTCTTGTGAGTCTTCGTAATTGTATCATCATCATCCCAACTTATTTATAAAAAAAATTCTACTTCGTGTGCAATTATAAAGGAAGAGTTTGATCTTACTCTAATAATCATGTCTTAGATCTTATCATTTTATCATTTGGGTGTACTACTGGATTTCCAGTAGTTACATTTTGGCGCTATAAACAGGGAACTTAAGTTGAGAGTTTACTCTCACTTGAGATCTTGAAAAGAGGTTGAAGTTGTTCTTGAGTTTTCTAATTAAAATCTTTTAACCAGTTATTTTTTCATGAAAAACATGATTTCGTAAATCAGAAGAGTGTGTTTATAATTGAGATCTGAGAAGTGGAGCAGTTTTTGAGTTTTGTTTTGAAGAGCTCGTTAAGATCTTAAAGGAAAGTTTATCTTAAAGTTTGTAGTAAAGTAAACTTCATCAACGAATCGGTGAGTAGGAGTTGATTCGTAGATATCTGCTGAAGTTGGTTGATGGCAAGAGTACCTAATCGGGCAAAGCACGTAATAGCATCAAGGAAAAGCAAGCGTTTAGAAGCGAAAAGAGGAAGAAGAATGGAGATAGAAGAGACATCAGCTGAGGGAGGAAGACGTGGTGTGAACCAACAGCAAAATGACGACCCTGATGGGAACAACTTTAGAGAAGGATCGGTCCACACAACTGATAAAGAAACAGTTGTAGGAGAAGAACCAATTGGCGAGGAAATGGAGGAAAATGATAATGAAGAAAACATGACGTTGGAGCAGTTGAGAGAAACGCTTCGCCAGGAAAGAGAGAGAGAAAGAGACCTATTGGAGCAGCAAACTAGACTCACGGGGCAGAATGCTACTTTGATGCAACAGAATCGTCAACTCAATGAAGAAGAGAAGCCAATGATCCACGAGGAGGAGAATCAGATGCGAGGACAAAATCGTCGACGAGAAGGAATCTACGTCAAAGGGACGAAACACCCGAAAATAATAAAGATGGAGAAAGGAGAGATGAGGAAAGAAGAGAGCGAAGAAGGAGACGCCGAAGAGAAAACAACGAAGAGAGAGAATTGAGAAGAGCATTGGAGGAAACTAGGTGGGAAGATCAAAGGCGAAGATTTGAGGAAGAGAGAAGACGCGAAGAATAAAGGAGACACGAGGATGAGAGGAGACGCGAAGATGAAAGAAGACGCGAAGACGAGAGAAGCCGTGGCGAGGAAAGAAGAAACGTGCGCGAAGAAGGTGGAGGAAATATAAGTCAAGCAGTTCTGAACGAGTTACGAGACATGAGGTCATTGATAAACAACTCACGAAGAGGAGGATGAGTGCAACTAGCAGAGGCAATAGAAGAAGCCGACAAATCCCCATTTACACACGAAGTGCTGGAAGCAAGGATTCCCGCGAGATGTACGTTACCAACCTTCGGAAGCATATTCAGCAGGTCCGAAAGTGCAGTACAACATTTGAAGCAGTACACTCTCTCCTTGATGCAATGGGGACGAAATGAAGCAGTAATGTGTAAGTATTTTCCAGCGAGTCTGACTGGAGAAACATTGGCTTGGTTTGATGGACTGCCGGAAAGGTCAATTTCCTCGTTCAGAGATTTGCAGAGAATATTTCTAAAAACTTATATAAGTAATAACATGCTGAGGCCGGGAATTGAGACCTTGTTTAATCTAAGACGAAGACCTGGAGAGAGCCCGCAAGGTCTTGTGACGAGATGGAGGTCTGTATGTAGCGATCTCGCAGGAAGAGTTGATGAGAAGAACTTCATTCTAGCCTTCGTGAATGCCTTGATCCCAACTGACCTCCTGTACACTCAGATATTCATAATTTGAAATTCGTTAACGATGAATGAACTGAGGGAGTACCAGGAGGAATATATAGCCCTGGAGGAGAAACAAAGAGAAGTTAGCGAAACCCCGACAATCCCATCAAAAGAAGGAACTTCGCGACTTTTACCAAGGATGACACTCGCGGTAGAGAGTGACTCGAAGTATGAGAGAGGGGAACCTTCAAATGCAATTCCTGCGAAGCTAGTAGCCGTATCAAGCGGAGATCAAGAGTGGATTGATCAGAATCCAAGATACTAAGAACCAAGGCAAAGAAACTATAAGCCACGAGGTAATAACCCAGGAGATCAGCGAAGGAATAATCAAGGTCAAAGATATGGATAAAGGATACCAAATGCACCAGCATTCGAAGATGTGAAGCTACCAAGACTCAATACGACTGTGGAGAAGGTATGGGAGACGATTGTGTTAACCGAAGAAATTCCCGCTCCACCAAACTTGGCAATGGAGCCACCTCCAGGAAGAAGGAGTCACGAGTTTTGCAGATATCATCGCTTTCACGGGCACCATACGAACAATTGCAGAAACATACGAAGAATAATACTTCGCTTGATAGATCAGTGAAAGCTCACCCACTTTTTGGAGAACCAAGGACCACTGCCACCGCCCCCACCTCGTGATAATAATCAAAATCAACAGGGTGCACATGTGTACCAGATTGAAATAGATAGAGGAGCACAAAGATTGAATTGTAACTCAGTAATTCATTCCGCGAAAAACATAGAGAACTTTCATGATAATGTACTAAGGAGGGTACATAAAATAGACTTTGATGGGAATGAAATATTCAGCATAGCGAAGAAGGGACCATTGGAAGAATGGCAAAAGAAGACAATTTCATTTTCGGCCCTAGACGCTCCTGAAGGAGGAACTTCGCATACGGATCCATTGGTTATAACTTTAACTTTTGGCAAGCATTCACGATGGGAGAATGATCCTACTAAGGACAAGAAGACATGGGCTATATACAGAATCTTGGTAGATACTGGAAGTTCGGTAGATATTCTCTTTTACCATGCATTTAAAACCATGGGATACAAGGATACTGACCTCGTGCCATCAACTTACAACATATATGGATTCAACAGGGCAGCATCAAAACCAAAAGGTGAATTGGTGGTGAAAATCTTCGCAGGAGAGTTGGAGACGGAGGTTACTGTTTGCGTGGTAGATGTAGATTCACCTTACAATGCCCTTATAGGCGGGCCTTGTGTGCATGGAATAAAAGGGATTGCATCCACCTTTCATTAAGCAATCCGATTCCCAATGCCAAGCGGAATTGGCGAGATAAAAGGAGATTTAAAGGATGCGCGAGATTGCAGTGAAAAGGATGTCCATAATTACGAAGAAAGGCTAAAGAAGAAAAAAGAACAAAGGAACAGAACTAAATGACGGAGATTGGCGAACTCCCATTTATAGATACATGGAAAAAGGAGATTTACCTCGTGATAGGTTTGAAGCACATAAAATTAAAGGCAGAGCCAAGCATTATGAATTGCGAGAAGGGATCCTGTAACGAAGGTCATTTTTGGGCCCATTGCTAAGATGTTTGTCGCAATAAGAAGGGATTGAAATAATGAAGGCAATACACTATGGTGATGCCAGTAATCACAGTGGCACCAGATCTTTGGCTCATAAAACTAAAGAACAAGGGTATTTTTGGCCCACACATGCATAATGATGCAAAGAATGTTGCCACGAGATGTGAGGCATATCAAAGATTTGGTAAACGGATACACGCACAAGCAACGAGCTTAAACTCCATATTAAGTGTATGGCCGTTCGCCATGTGAGGCATAGATATTGTGGGACCATTCGTAACTGGGAGCAAGCAGCGAAGATATTTAATAGTGGCCACAGACTATTTTATGAAGTGGGTTGAAGCTAAACCGCTACAGCATACACGAGATGGTGATGTATATGATTTTATTCTCGAGCACATCATATGCAGATTCGGGATTCCTGTGCAAATCGTCTCTTATAATGGGAAGCAGTTTGAGGGAGAAAACGTGAAGATGCTATTCAATGCCTTCAAAATACAATCAGGAAAGTCAACTCCGCTATATCCACAGAGTAATTAACAAGCAGAGGCGACAAACAATACAATAGCAACCACGTTGAAGAAGAAGTTGGAAGGTCATCATAAAGGCTGGTGTGAGCAAGTCCCAAATGTGTTATGGTCATATCGAACGACAAGACGAGATGCAACGGGAATGTCCCCCTTCTGTTTGACGTACGGAGTAGAGGCAGTGCTACCTACTGAGATAATTATCCCCACAACTAAGTAAGAGGCATGGAAGAAGGGCCTCAACTCAGATATGATTCTTGCGAAGTTAGATGACTTGAAGGAAAATAGAGAGACTGCACTACAACACATGACGAATTATCACCAAAGGCTATCTCGGGAATACAACAAAAGAGTGAAGGAGCGAAGCTTCGTACCAGGAGAATTGGTGTTACGCGAAATCCCACCTTACCAAAAGGGGTCAGGAGGAAAGTTGGAACCCACTTGGGAAGGTCCGTACATCGTGAAGATAGTTATGGGTAATGGTGCCTATGAGCTCGCAGATGCCAAGGAAAAGATATAGATGACGAAGGAAATATAATATATGGCGAAGTCGAAAGGCAAGATCGAAGATTGGACCACCCATGGAATCCGGTTTACATCAAAAGTATTATCCATAGTTGATCATTGTACTAGCGAATAAAAAAAGAAGAAGATTTGTACTCATCAACAGAAAAAATATATAATGAAGTATCTTTTTACATGTTCACGAAAAGACCTCACATTAGGAGGCTGATAAGACCCACGAAATACAATAGTTTCTATAGAAACTCAAACCCTTCGCCTAGGAAGGCTGGGAATCCATGACGTGCACCCTAGTTCGTACGAAAGTGCAATAGGCAATAATAAGACCTAACGCACGTCATGAACAACTCTCAGAGATATGAAATAGGGGCAATAATAAGACCTATCCGCTGAGGGTCCCTTTATGATGGCCTTCGGTAAGGGGTGCAGAAATATGACCAGGGCACCGACGTATTCGGTTGAGCTGCGGGTGCCTGGGACGTCTGGAGCGTTACCGGCCATGACCGTATGGCAAGTCCTGGCTACGATGCACTCGGTCTCAAAGAAACCCCACCTAGGGTGTGACTTCGTAACCATGAGCCATATCGGCGAAGGGATAAGAAGTCACGAAAACAACTGATTATCGTAATAACCGGATGGGAAGAGATCAACATCATGTTAGGGTTAACCTCCTTGAAGGGGCAATCAGGTGGAATATATAGGGACGCCACCCTCCAGATTAGGGAGCTGTGTGACCAAACAAAGACGGTAATATCATGGGGTTATTATTCATGGGAATAACTAGGCATGTCGTATTGTCGCGAAGTAAGACCTCAAAGTGAACGCTAAGGCGAGGTTGATGGATCGTTATTCGCAAGAGTAACGAGCGCCTGAGACTTCGTCGAATTAAGGCCCTGGAAAAACATGGTGAGGCGCAATAAGACCTTAACTAGGAGGCGCAATAAGACCTCGTATAGCCATATACAAGTAGAAGACAAGGGCACGTTAAGCCCTCTTCAACAAGCTGGTAAGACTCTATAAATACAAGTAGTAGACAACAAACCTAGAAACAACAGTTCGCAACCCTAAATAAAAAAGAAGAAAAAAAGAGGAGAGAAAAACAGAGGCAAAATAATATGAAAACTAGAGGAAAATTATGAACCAAAAACAAGAGGCAAAATAACAATTCTTGCGTATAACACAGTATTGCTATAGGATATTGCAGAATGTATATTTCTCGCAGAAATAATGATGAACTACAAAGGCAGAATTCACTCACCAAGACGTGATACTCAGGTAGAAATTGAACTAAGGCAAAGAAAGCTAAATAAAATGCAACAAAGTACGGGAGTATTTCAGAACTACACAAGAGAATAAGAAGAACGAGATCAGAACCGCGAGTAAGAGGCAAGATTACCAATCTAATATCGCACCAAAATAATAAGGTAATCCACGAAGAAACGCAGGTATGCTTCGGAACTCCACAAAAGAATAAGAGGCAAGTATATACTTTTATATTTTTTATTCTTTTGCGTATTCCCTCCACACAAAACTCGCATTCTTTGAAAGCAAAAACAAAGGCAAGTATATACTATATGCGTATATGATCAATTCGCATGCTAGAGGCAGAAAGACGTCAAAGACAAGTTTAGTGTTTTACTTTCACGAATGGAAATAAACTTCGCGAACCTAAATCACATACAGTCACAGATACACCATAACACATAAGTCATTTCAGATGTCAGATTATGATTATACGAGATATATATTCTAACCCTATTGATTGTATTTACTCCAAGTATGCAATAGAAATTCTGAAACAGATGAAGAATCCAAAAGAAGAAGATAATATTAAAAGCACCAAGATCAGAAAGGTTATGCCCCCCAAGCTTGGGAGCGCCCAGTTTTAGATAAAATGTAAGATGAAACGAAATGTCAAGAACAAAAGAGCAAAGTTAAAAGTAAGTCAAGGCTGAAGAGGCAGTTTTTGAATGGGAACAGCTTTAATGGCTTCCTCATCGATATTGCCACCACCAGCACCACTAGTCTCTATCTCGGCAGCACCACCACAGCTTCATTAGTTTTCCCTTCAACAGCACCACCATCAGCTCCACCAGTTTCTGTTTCGACGGTAACTTCACCAGTCCCAACAGCACCAGCACCATGAGATTGATTAAGAAGATTTACCGAAGACGGAGCTTGACCAGCTATATTCACAGGAATAGAAGCTTTACCCTTTGAAGCCTCGTCTTCTTCATCATCATCAGTATCTTCGCTACCATCTTCTTCGTCAGTCAAAGTCTTCTCGTCATCAAATGGCTCATCTTCATAAAAAAAATTGAGATCAAGAGGTTCACGAGGAATGCCACGACTGTCACAGAACTCATTGAAAAGTTTAACTTTGGAAGCTTGAGCATTCCTTCGAGTCATATTTGCAACCTTAACAGCAGTTTTCTCCATCCTGGTCATGTCCTCATTCAACTCTTTGATTTCTTCCTTAAGATCGGAGACCTCATTGACAAGCTCATTCTTCTCGCGAGATAGATGGAGAAATTGGTTCTGAAAGTGCTGTTCAGATTCTGCGAAGACAAAAGAAACAAGTGAGAAACTCAAGAGGTAAAATACAATGTAAAACAAAAAATTACCTACAACACCTAAAACAACCTTCCTTCTGAGAAATAACAGAACCCAAAATCTTTTGGATATCAGCATTGAGATGGTCAAGTCAAGAAACTTCGGAATTCGCAGCTTCAAGTTGAATACACAATTCATGATATGAATTATCCCATCCTATACCATGGCCATACTTAGAATCATCTTCGTTACTGCGGATTATGACAGAACCCTTATTCTTGAAAGACTTTGCGGGTTTGGGTCCTGAAGAAGGATTAGCACGTTTTTTACCCTGATACTCCTCTAAGCGAGAAAGAAGAAAAGCTAATTCGCTCCTCAGACGGTCATTATCAACTTTCAGATCATCAGCTTCGCCACGAGATCTACGAAGATCAACTACAAACTTATCTTTCCTCTTGATCATACGAGTTTTATCTTCTTCTAACCGTTTAACCATAGCTAATGACGAAGAATGGAGATTCCTTGAAGTAGTAAGAAGATTCCCAACTCGTTGTAACTCAACTCGCAAACCTTCATTCTCCTAATGAAGATGAAAGTTTAGTTCTTCATTATTCGCGGATTCAGTAACCAAACGATCCACTTGCGAAAACAAAGTTTCAACCTTTTCATTTAAGATTTCGTTCTCAGACACATAACAATCGATCTGGGTGTTAAGATTTAAATTATCCACACGAATATCTCCAAGCAAGTCCTTCGCCTCAGAAGCATCCGTTTGACGTTTCATACATCGAGCTTGACGAAGAGCAAAATAAGAATATAAAAGAAATAAGACTAAGGCAAGGATTAAACAGCAAGAAAAGGGAACTTACTGCGAAGATCACCAGCTTTCTTCTCCTGCTGGGATGAGAGTATTTCTTCTCCTCGGCGAGTTGCTTTTCAAGCTCACGAATACGAGCACCAGAACTTTCCAGTTGCTCGCGAGACATCCTAGTCTCAACGAGATGGGCCATTTGGCGATTAAACTCCTGCGAATTAAAAGGAAGATTCACGAAATACTATGAAAGGGAAAATTAAAACTCACCAAACCCATTATGGCAGCATGCTGCTGAAGAGACAGATTCAACGAGGCGTTCACCAAGAAGGACTGATCCTCAGCTAGGAAAGAATCAGAACTGAAAGAAGCCAAAGATTCGAGAGCAGGCGATCTGAGATCTTTATTTCCCCGAGCTGATATAAAGATCTTCTTCAAGAAATCCATGTCAGGGATATATGCAGGATCTTCTACGTCGTGAGCCTTCTTCTTATCCTTGTTTTTCCCCTTCGTATCTTTGGAGGACTTGTCTGGAGAATCATCCACAACAATAGTTGGAATAGAAGAGAAGGACTTCGCGTTCTCTGTTGGCTGGGGAGGAATAACGTCGTGAGGAAGATTAGTTGGTTGATCAAGGCAAAAAAATTAGTTGAGTATGCAAGAAGACTACTACATGAATCTCTAATTCAAAAACATTGTGTGATGATGCCAGTAGGTATGCAAGGAAAAAAATATACAACAAGCAGCACTGAACTTGAAGTAAGCAGCTTATCCAATAGAACACAATAAATCCCTTCTTCTCTCCTCCTTTATCCGGGCTTGAGACCGGCAATGAAATGATATATCATTTCAGTTGGCGGAGTTAAAAAAAGGTGTTCACTCAGAACTAACTTCATAAAAGTAACAGAGATAGCATTTTATAAAGAAAGCATACAAATGGAGCTATTAGCTGTCCTTTTGCATAAACATCAACTCCCAGATGCTTAAGAAGAGCATTTCTTGGTGCTACGGCCGCCATTACTGAGATATACTACTGCCTAAGAAGAGCTATTAGGTCTCTTGTGTTTTCTGCGCCTCCCTTTATATGTCTCTGCACCTGGAATTGCGAATAATATACAAACCCCATGATTCTCAACATTCATAAACCCAACAGGCCTCCAAATCTCAGCCCTTCAATAACCAAAACTATCGGCAACAGGTCATGTTCTCAAACTATTTTAACGGGCTCAGCCTCTATCCAAAATCAAGACAGATTTCTACCTCTCACTGTTAGCTTCTAAATTAGTCCTACCTTCTGCCAAACACACATCATTCACTGCTCACAGGGCCATGGCTAATAGCTGCACAGATTAGGGCATATTGCTTCAGCTACGGCATCACTTGATTAGTGCTCAGCTTACGAACCTCCTAGCAACTCCAAATTCCAGCCAAGGTTAACTTATGTTCCTTCCTTGCCTTCAAAACTAGCTCCAAAATCTGTAAAACAGACCACCTACACCATGGCAAACAGTCCACCGTTTCATGACAGCAACATCATCTTTATACGCAAACTCAGTCAGGAAATTACTCGGACATCTTCTGTGTGTTGCGGTTAGTCGAGAGATAACCTCACTGCTGATTTCAATAGCATCTGTACCTTCTTCCCTGCAAATAATCCCACATTTAAACGACAACCCACCGTCATTCAAGCATTCAAACACACTTCAGTTCATTCCCTATTATCAACAGCATCATCATTATCTTCTCTGGTTCAATTAATCTTCAAACTCCATTAACTGCTCATCATTCGAAGCTAATTCAATCTGCAATCTCAATTCACAAACCCACAGTTCAAAAGCCATTCAACATCCATACGACAACACATTTCATCAAACACCTACACAGTTCAACCCCTCCATTTATGTCCGTAACCACCACAGCACTGCCAAATCTCCCTGTATGTCATGATTGTTCTCAATCCCCTCTGCGAAACTACGTCCACCAATTCAATTGTAGCAGCAACATCTTACAGCTGAAAGACATCTCAAGAACTTGATCTCCTCCAAATCGAACCAATTCAGCCCCAAAACTCCATAATTTCGAGACACTTTACACTCTTCCTTGTTGGTTGTGAGAAGAACTCTAGACCCTGATGAACTCTGCCGGTTCCATGGCTAGGTCGACGGCAACAGAAACCCCATCTCCTCCTCTGTAACATTAACTGGTGACTAGAGAAATGAGATATTTCTTCTCTGCTCACGAATTTGGGTTTATCAGGAAACCTGAATTTTCTAGATTATTTGTTAGCCCTGATTTTCAGAATTCCCCAAAAAATTTCATAGTGAAAAACCTAATTTTCGATGGATTAAGAATTATAAAGAGAAAATGATGTCACGAACCTTTGCAATGAACCTTCGATGGATTAAGAAGTTGAGCTGGTGGTGGTGGTTTGAAATCAGATCTCAAATCAGTATTGGTGGTGGTTTCAGTGATGGTGAGTTGTGTGGTTTCATTGATGAAGTAAGAAGAAGAAGATGAACGAGCTGTGGTGGTGGTGGAGTTTACAGATACAAGGATGAAGGTGCTGCGGGATGCTGTCGGAGATGAAGGAGGAGGAAAAATGAAGGAGGAGATGCTGTCGGAGATGAAGGAGGAGGAAAAATGAAGGAGGAGATGCTGTCGGAGATGAAGGAGGAGGAAAAGAGAAGATCAGAAAAACAAAACATAAATAAGAGGAGAAGGAAAAGATAGGGAGAGTAAAAAAAAAGGATAATTAAATGGACGGTTAGAGATTAAAATGGATGGTGATGATGTACGATTTTCTACTATCCGTTCACAACCATTAATAAAGGTCGTCGTAGGGTATGACAATTTTTTTGTCGTCCTGCAAAATTTTATGCACTTCTGTTAAATTTTATTCACTTCGGCTAAATTTTATTCACTTTAACAAAAAAAAATTAAGGTTCAGTATCGAAGTTGACGAAAACGGGTTTGTTTAAGGTTGCGGGGAATATTCCGATGGAATCTTACTAGTAGATGGGCGGATTCATCGTTCATACGGAGTTTCCGACTTATAGTAGTCCACTCCCGGCCAGGTTTCGATCTCGGAGCCAGGTTCTTTCTTGATGTTGACGAAAAAGGGTTTGTTTAAAGTTTGGGGGAATATTCCGATGTAAGTTTACCTGTAGATGGGTGGATTCATCTTTCTTACGAAGTTTCCGACTTATAGTAGTCTACTCCCGGCCAGGTTTCGATCTCGGAGTCAGGTTTAGTAACGAAGTTGACGAAAAGGGGTGTGTTTAAGGTTTCGGGGAATATTCTGATGGAATCTTACCTGTAGATGGGTGGATTCATCGTTCTGACGAAGATTTCGGCTTATAGTAGTCAACTCCCGGCCAGGTTTCGATCTCCGAGCCAGGTTCTTTCTCGAAGTTGACGAAAAGGGGTTTGTTTAAGGTTACGGGGAATGTTCCGATGGAATCTTACCAGTAGATGGCGGATTCATCGTTCTTACGAAGTTTCCAACTTATAGTAGTCCACTCCCGGCCAGGTTTCGATCTCGGAGCCAGGTTCCTTCTCGAAGTTGACAAAAAGGGGTATGTTTAAGGTTACAAGGAAAATTCCGATGGAATCTTACATGTAGATGGGTGGATTCATCGTTCTTACGAAGTTTCCGACTTATAATAGTCCACTCCCGTACAGGTTTCGATCTCGGAGCCAGGTTCAGTATCGAAGTTGACGAAAAAGGGTGTGTTTAAGGTTTCGGGGAATATTCCGATGGAATCTTACCTGTAGATGGGTGATTAATCGTTCTGACGAAGTTTCCGACTTATAGTAGTCTACTCCCATCCAGGTTTCGATCTCAGAGCCAGGTTCCTTCTCGAAGTTGACGAAAAGGGGTATGTTTAAGGTTACGGGGAATATTCCGATGGAATCTTACCTGTAAATGGGTGGATTCATTTTTCTTACGAAGTTTCCGACTTATAGTAGTCCACTCCCGGCCAGGTTTCGATCTCGGAGCCAGGTTCAATATCGAAGTTGACGAAAACGGGTGTGTTTAAGGTTGCGGGGAATACTACGATAGAATCTTACCAGTAGATGGGATGCTTCATCGTTCTTACGAAGTTTCCAACTTATACTAGTCCACTCCCGGCCAGGTTTCGATCTCGGAGCCAGGTTCTTTATTAAAGTTGATGAAAAAGGGTTTGTTTAAGGTTTGGGGGAATATTCCGATGAAATTTTACCTGTAGATGGGTGGATTAATTTTTCTTACGAAGTTTACGACTTATAGTAGTCCACTCCCGGTCAGGTTTCGATCTCGGAGCCAGGTTTAGTATCGAAGTTGACGAAAATGGGTGTGTTTAAGGTTTCGGGGAATGAATCTTACCTGTAGATGGGTGGATTCATCGTTCTGACGAAGTTTCTGACTTATAATAGTCAACTCCCGGCCAGGTTTCGATCTCCGAGCTAGGTTCTTTCTCGAAGTTGACGAAAAGGGGTTTGTTTAAGGTTGCGGGGAATCTTCCGTTGGAATCTTACCAGAAGATGGGCGGATTCATCATTCTTACTAAGTTTCCAACTTATAGTAGTCAGCTCCCGGCCAGGTTTCGATGTCGGAGCCAGGTTCCTTCTCAAAGTTGACGAAAAGGGGTATGTTTAAGGTTACGGGGAATATTCCGATGGAATATTACCTGTAGATTGGTGGATTCATATTTCTTACGAAGTTTCCCACTTATAGTAGTCCACTCCCGGCCAAGTTTCGATCTCGGAGCCAGGTTCAGTATCGAAGTTTACGAAAAGGGGTGTGTTTAAGGTTGCGAGGAATATTACGATGGAATCTTACCAGTAGATGGGCAGATTCATCGTTCTTACGAAGTTTCCGACTTATACTAGTCTACTCCAAGCCAGGTTTCGATCTCGGAGCAAAGTTCTTTCTTGAAGTTGACGAAAAAGGGTTTGTTTAAGGTTTGGGGGAATATTCCGTTGAAATTTTACCTGTAGATCGGTGGATTCATTTTTTTTACGAAGTTTCCGACTTATAGTAGTCCACTCCCGGCCAGGTTTCGATCTCGGAGCCAGGTTTAGTATCGAAGTTGACGAAAAGGGGTGTGTTTAAGGTTTCGGGGAATATTCTGATGGAATCTTACCTGTAGATGGGTGGATTCATCGTTCTGACGAAGTTTTCGACTTATAGTAGTCAACTACCGGCCAGGTTTCGATCTCCGAGCCAGGTTCTTTCTAGAAGTTGACGAAAAGGGGTTTGTTTAAGGTTACGGGGAATATTCCGATGGAATCTTACCAGTAGATAGGCGGATTCATCGTTCTTACGAAGTTTCCAACTTATAGTAATCCACTCCCGGCCAGGTTTCGATCTCGAAGCCAGGTTCTTTCTCGAAGTTGACGAAAAGGGGTATTTTAATGTTACGGGGAATATTCCGATGGAATCTTACCTGTAGATGGGTGGATTCATCTTTCTTACTAAGTTTCCGACTTATAGTAGTCCACTCCCGGAAAGGTTTCGATCTCGGAGACAGTTTTAGTATCGAAGTTGACGAAAAGGGGTGTGTTTAAGGTTGTGGGGAATATTCCGATGGCATCTTATCAGTATATGGGCAGATTCATGGTTCTTACGAAGTTTCCGACTTATACTAGTCCACTCTCGGCCAGGTTTCGATCTCGGAGCCAGGTTCTTTCATGAAGTTGGCGAAAAAGGGTTTTTTAAGGTTTCGAGGAATATTCCGATGAAATTTTACCTGTAGATGGGTGGATTCATCTTTCTTACGAAGTTTCCGACTTATAGTAGTCCACTCCCGGCCAAGTTTCGATCTCGGAGCCAGATTCAGTATTGAAGTTGACGAAAAGTGGTGTGTTTAAGGTTTTGAGGAATATTCCGATGGAATCTTACCTGTAGATGGGTGGATTCATCGTTCTTACGAAGTTTTCGACTTATAGTAGTCCACTCCCGGCCAGGTTTCGATCTCGGAGCCAGGTTCTTTCTCAAAGTTGACGAAAAGGGGTATGTTTAAGGTTTCAGGGAATATTCCGATGGAATCTTACCTGTAGATGGATGGATCTATATTTCTTACGATGTTTCCGACTTATAGTAGTCCACTCCCGGCCAGGTTTCGATCTCGGAGCCAGGTTCTTTCTCGAAGTTGACGAAAAGGGGTATATTTAAGGTTTCGAGGAATATTCCGATGGAATCTTACCTGTAGATGGGTGGATTCATCTTTCTTACGAAGTTTCCGACTTATAGCAGTCCACTCCCGTCCAGGTTTCGATCTCGGAGCCTGGTTCTTTCTTGAAGTTGACGAAAAAGGGTATGTTTGAGGTTTCAGGGAATATTCCGATATTATCTTACCTGTAGATGAGTGGATTCATCTTTCTTACGAAGTTTCCGACTTATAGTTGTCCACTCCCGGCCAGGTTTCGATCTCAAAGCCAGGTTCAGTATTGAAGTTGACGAAAAGGTGTGTGTTTAAGGTTTCGGGGAATATTCCGATGGAATCTTACCTTTAGATGGGTGGATTCATCGTTTTTACGAAGTTTTCGACTTATAGTAGTCCACTTCGGCCAGGTTTCGATCTCGGAGCCAAGTTCTTTCTTCGAAGTTGACGAAAAGGGGTATGTTTAAGGTTTCGGGGAATATTCCGATAGAATCTTACCTGTAGATGAGTGGATTCATCTTTCTTACGAAGTTTCCGACTTATAGTAGTCCACTCCCAACCAGGTTTCGATCTCGGATCTAGGTTCAGTATCGAAGTTGACGAAAAGGGGTGTGTTTAAGGTTTCGGGGAATATTCCGATGAAATCTTACCTGTAGATGGGTGGATTCATCGTTCTTACGAAGTTTTCGACTTATAGTAGTCCACTCGCAGCCAGGTTTCGAGCTCGGAGCCAGGTTCAGTATCGAAGTATACCATATTTTGAAGTTTTAATCGACACTGAGCTTCATATTTGTCGATTTTGATGATGTATCATGCTAAGTTTGAAGTCAGATTCGTCCCAGAGCATCGTGGTTCTTATTTTGTTTTTTGTTATACCACATTTGAAGTTCGAATCGACACTGTGCTTCATATTTATTGATTTCGATGATGTATCCTTCTAAGTTTGAAGTCAGAGCCTTCACAGAGCTTCGTGGTTCATAGTTTGTTTGTCGTTATACCACATTTGAAGTTCTAATCGACACTGACCTTTATATTTATCGATTTTGATGATGTATCATGCTAAGTTTGAAGTCAGAACCCTCTCGGAGCTTTGTGTTTCATAGTTTGTTTGTCGTTATACCACATTTGAAGTTCGAATCGACACTGAGCTTCGTATTTATCGATTTTGATGATGTATCCTGCTAAATTTGGAGTCAGAACCGACCCAGAGCCTCATGGTTCATACTTCGTATGTCGTTGTACCACATTTGAAGTTTGAACCGACACTAAGCTTCATATTTATCGATTTCGATGATGTATCTTGCTAAGTTTGAAGTCAGAACCCACCCAGAGCTTCTTGGTTCATAGTTTGTATGCCGTTATACCATATTTGAAGTTCATGACCTGTATGACTAGTCGAAATGGATTCATGACCTATGTGACTAGTCGAAATTCAAACCGGAAGCACAAAGAGAAAGCACAAAGAAACACACCAATTATTGAATTCATTTCTTATTTTTCAGCTTCATTCCCATATATTTTTCGGATTTTTTTTATAACTGAAGGTCCATAATAATATCTTAAATTTATTGATATATTTTTTGGATTTTTTTCATATCGATAGTCGATAATAAAACCGAATACACGAGTTTGTACTAGCACAAAGAGAAACACACAAGCTTTTCAATCCGTATAAGCATCCTAAAACGAATCTACACCGTCCCATAATTTGTGCAATCCGTATGACCTCCTTATCTACGGTCCAAATCTAAGTATTTACCTTATCTACACTAAAGGAGAGAGAGAAAACCACCACTCATCTCCTCCTCTCACTCTCTTATCTCTTCTCTCTCTCTTTTCTATCTTGCACTCTGCAGTTCGTGATTTCACCAGCAGCAGAATCACTCAAAACGCCAAAACAAATCGACCCTAATCCAACACCAGCAGAATCACTCAAAACGCCAGCAACAAGAACACTGTATCTTTCTCTCATATGCAACAGTCAACAGTAGCAGCTCATCAAATCCAGATCTGAACCAAATTCTAATCAACCCATCACTGATTCAAATTACACAAAACCCCTTATTTCTTCTCGGTAACAACCAACAGCAGCAACTTCTCCATCTCTGATTAAGAACACCAGTACCTATTAGCTCACCATCTCAAACCATAGAGAAATTCAGCCCTAACCCAAGTTTCCTAAGCTTCAATTGCTTCAAATCTTCATCACATAACTCAATTCTTCCATCTCTATAATTCGAACTCAAACGCAAAACCCTAGACTGTTGACAATTGAAATACCACAATCTTCGATTCCACCTTGTTCTCGATTCATCAACATCTTCTTCTCAATTTAGAACCTCATCCCAATTCCCATAACTAGATATTGATAGTTATCTTGTCTCTTCCCTGATCCAACTCTTATCTGTAGCCAAAATTCTTTATCAAACTCGAACCCACACACCGTTCTCGTCTTAACTTCCGAGATCTCTCGTGACCAAGAACACAAGCTATCTGAAATCTTGGTTAGCCGGCGAAGATGGGTTTAATTTGGGGATTCTAAACACAAGTTCGAATTGGGTTCTAGTCGAATTTGTGTATGAGTTCGTTATTCATGTTGAGTGCTGGCTTAATTGGTCTTATTTGGGGCTGTTTGAGTTTGCAATCTAAAATCTTTTTAATTGTTCAAATTACAGGATCCTGATTTCGAAAGCTAAGAGTATTGAAGCGTTGAAAGCTAAGTGTGCTGGTCTCATCCATAAATCGGAGGTTTATCTCCATCTAAATGTAAGTTAATCATTCAGTTAATCAATATTTACCATAAAAATCTTATAATCCCTTAATTCCATACTATCCCAACTTTGACCTAATTCTGTTTTCTGTTGTATTAATACAGGATGAGAGAAGCCATTCACTTAAGATGCGACAAGCTAAATTGAAAAGACAGAGAGACAGGGCACAAGCAAGATTGGCATTAGAAAAAGTAATAATCTTTCGTTATGTTCTTCTTATTACCTCATAAGTTGTACTTATGTAGCTTGTAATTTACTAACTAATCTTTTGAATTCTTGTATTATTGCAGTTGGAAAAGTCTATTAAGGTGTATGATTCCCTTGTCGCCATTAGGGACTATGAGATGCTCATATCTTCTAATGCGCCATACAGAGAAATCAATTGGCAGTAGTTTCTGCAAAGTAAAGGTATCTCTATCAGTTGAAGGTGTTATAAGAACTTGTCGATGGAGTGATGGAGGAGTAGAACTGTGAAGAAGAAAGATGATGTTGTATTCAAAGTTTGAGTGTTCTGATGGTCGAAGGAATTGCAGGCAATGGTGATTGTTCGGTTTACAATGATAGAATCCTGGGATTCTCGGTATGGACTGATTTGGGGGTTTTGTGTGAACTGAGGTGAATTTGTATGGTTAAAATCTCAACATTTCATTCATGTTTTCTTACAACAGCAGCCTACGGAGTTTGGGGTTTATTTGGTCTGAATTGGGTTGAGTCTGAATATGAATTAGTGGAGAAGCAATCCAACTGCGAAGTTGAGATATATGTTTAGCTGGTTGCAAACGGTGTAAGGAAAGTTCTTGGCTGGTATAGGAATAGTAGTTGACTGAGAAGATTGCAGCGCGTTTCTTGAATTGGCAGATGCTTGTGGTTATCCAGTTACGGGTGAGAAATTTGCATCAACATCATATTCTTGTTATCTGCTCTTGTTTATTTTAGCGGTTTTAGAGTTTACAAAAGAATATATATCTAAGTAGTGTTGTTGTTGCAGGTATGAATTCCAAATGCAGTATGGGTGTATTGATTGGTCATTTGGTGCAACACTTGGGTATGCTCAGGCTGCAAAGGATAAGCGAGTGATTGCTTGTATTGGTGATGGAAGTTTCCAGGTAACTGCACAAGATATATCAACAATGTTGAGGTGTGAGCAGAACACCATCATCTTCCTGATAAATAATGGTGGGTACACCATCGAAGTTGAGATCCATGATGGACCTTACAATGTTATTAAGAACTGGAACTACACTGCCTTAGTTGATGCTATTCATAACGGTGATGGAAAATGCCGGACCACCAAGGTACTACTGGCTTCCCATTTGGGACTTTATAGTTTGCTTGTGTTGAGATTGAAATTGTACGGCTGTTGTAACTTGTAAGGGTACAAACTTATTAACTTTTATGCCTGTGTGATGACTATAGGTTCAATGTGTGGAAGAGCTGGTGGAAGCGATTGAGACTGCGACTGAAGTTAAGAAGGATTGCTTGTGTTTCATTGAGATTGTAGTTCACAAGACCAGACGAATAGGAAGTAGAGATTTGGTGCTGTGGTCGAGTTGCTTGGAAACCATTGGTGGTGGTTAGATGGTCAATCTTTACATGCTTGAATTCAATTGGGTATGCCATCTGAATTGTATCCAAAGCTTTTCTTACTCACTTGTGCTTTTTAAACATCTAATGGTGAATATGAACAATGCACATTGTTGGTTAAAATTACTATTTGCTGTTCTATAAGATCATTAACTAATTATAACATGTCACCTATTTGCTATAATGAAATGTATTGCCTTGTTAAAATTTGGCATTTGGTTTGCATTTGCAGGGTACTTTTTAGAAGGTTAGTTTTCTCAAGTTGGTACAAGGATGACGGTTACTAAGTTGGTACAAGGATGGTGAGGTGGTGAAACGGATGTACAACAGATGATACATGGGATGCCAATAGGTTTCGGAGCCTACATTGTGTGTGTGATTACTGCTCATGTGGATGATGCTCATGTGGATGATGCTCATGTCTACATGCCGACTACAGAGTTCAAGTATGTTAGTGATGCTGTCGGATGTTTTATTACATGGCCCAAGGATCGAATAGTGTTCTCATGGGCATCTTAATCTTTATAATCTTTTTGGAGTGTGTTCATGAAACTTAACTTTTGGTGACAAACATGTATATCACTGCCATTTTTTGAATGTGTGTGTTTAACACTGGCAGGTTAACTTGAATGAATGTAAATGTGTTACACTGGTAGGTTAATGTGAATGTGAAATACTTTCGGCATTTTTTTTTTTTTTTTTGCAAAATAGTTTTATGCACACAACTTCTAACAAAAGTTGTAGTTACACATTCATCTACTGAAAACAGAAGTTGTTACTTCAAATATTATAACCTTTATGAATGTTGTGTTAGAGATTATGAATACACTAGACGAAGGTTGTGAAAGAAAGTATAACAATATAAATAAGAGTTGTGCAAGATTATTCAATCACTCGAACAAGAGTAGTGACAGGACTATTCACAGTCATAGTAAGAGTTGTGAAAGAAACTCTAGAAGAGTTTGACAACCGAACTAGGGGGTTGTGATAAAGTTTTCTACTATACATAGATGTTTTTGTGGAAGGATGTCCTACAACTCCTGTAGGTATAGTGAAAGAAGGATTCACAACTCTTATTAGAGGTTGTGTTAGGCTTCCAAAATAAAATTGAAAGAGAATCACAACTGAACCACAAGGTAGTCCAAACTTGAACCACAACTACGTTTACGACTCTTAGCTCGAAGTCGTAGTGAATCGCGGACCTTCTACAACCCCCCTCCACAACCCATAGAAAAGAGTCGTCGTAGGTCTACTACAACACTTGTGGGGGTGGGTGGGGTGGGGGGGGGGGGGGGGGGTTTGTCAAAGTATGTTTTTCCCGTAGTGTTAACACCCCAAAATTGATGAAGGGTTGTAAAGATTATAGGGAGATTAATCTCAACACAATACAATTATCTGAAAAGATCTGTCTCTCTCTGAAGAATAGCTCTCATTGTATAGGCAAAGCCTGATATTAATGTACCGTACACGTGTACCCTAATACCTTTTTTGACAAGACTCTTGTCATTAACCGTACATGTGTACTTTACATTAAGGTTTATTTACACACTCACTAAACATTCCTCGGGGTGCCCCTTAATCTACCATGTCATCTGTCATGGTGACTTTGGCTTTGGTCCATCCGAAGCCCCTATTCCAGCATCATCTGCCACGTCATCATCAATTGTGGCTTCGGCTTTGGTTCATCCGAAACCCCCATTCCCACGTATTAGGTCATGTCAAAACTATGTGTTAACACTTGGCAATGACAGTTGAAAGCAATGGACATGCATTTACATAAAGGAGCACAACAACAAAAGTCAAATAACGTTGAACCATAAAACATACATTATCAAAAACCCTAGCCCAATAACCATTTTTACATTATTATCAGCAGTAACCCTAATTAACCCGAAATTCATTAACATATCAAAAACAACTGAAACCCTAAACCCTAACACAATCTTAAAACAATCAAGTTTTTCTGTTTATATTGGTGCTACTAGACTGGACTAGGGTTTTGAGGGTCTAACAATATCTTTGATTTTCTTAACAACATACATTGCAACACCAACTCCTAACATAACTAATGCCAAATTCATTGTCTGGTTCATATCCTCTGATTTTTTCTTGATTATGGTTTTAAAATCCGTCGATTCCTTCTGTAGTGTGTCTCTAAAGTCCGCTGATTCCTTCATCATAATCTTTTTAAAATCACCAGATTGCTTCATGATAATCTTCTTAAAATCATTTGATTCTTTCCGTACAAAAAAATTTACCCACCAGTGTTCACTATACTCGTATTTGGTAATATTCTGCATACCGTCTTCGATGTAATTCTCCGCGGTCGCCATTTTTCTTTCTCGGTTTGTTAGGTGGATTGATTTGGCAGATTAAAAAAAAGATGTAAATACGGGTTGTTTCGAATTATATCCTCTTAACTACAAAAGAAAAAGGAAACACTCCACGAGTCGATTTCTTTGTACCAACTACAGGTGGCTAACCGATTCAATTGTTAAAATTAGCTTTTTTGTTGAGTTTGTTCACCCATTACTTATTTGTGGAATTATATATATATGTATGTGTTTGGACCACTTACATTAAGTGGGCTTAATAACTATTCATTCCAAATAAGACATTTAATTGGTTCATGGGTTGATGTCTAAGCCCACTAGGAGCTATTAACCTGATTTTTCAGCTTTTGAAGACCAGGTATAACCTGAAGTTACTGATCCTCATAAAAATGAGAAATCAGTTATTAAGAAGACCAGGTATAATCTGGAAGTTACTGATCCTCAGAAAAAGGAGGAATCAGTTATTAAGAAGACCAGGTATAACCTACAAGTTACTGATCTCAGAAAAAGAAGGAATCAGTTAAAAACCAGGTATACATTCAAACCCTGGAAGTTATAAATCCTTAGAAAAGGGGAGAAACAGAAGAAGAGTAAGTATAACCTGGAGGTTGTAGATCCTAAAAAAGGGGAAATTGGTTTTGACCAGGATGAACATGTAGTGCATTTTGTCCAGATACATAGTAAATATATATCTAGATGAAACTGGACTGGATACAATTCCTCACAACCCATAAATAGAAGTGGAATTTCAACCAGAGAGGTACACATTTTTAATCCTTCTCTCTCCATAAAAATTTGCTTAGAGCTCTTACTCATCCCCACTTTCACCTTCCAACAATTATTGGAGAGCAAGAGTCAATAAGGAGCTGATTCACCAAGTTGCTGGCATTTCCTTATCTATCAAAAGTGTATCACGAGGAATACTGTTGAGTCATCTAACGACTTAAATTTCATCTTCATATACAAATCTCAAGGATTGTTGTAGAAATATTTTTGCTACAACAATATGTGAATGAAATACACGCATAAGAGCCGTGCATGAATCTCAGACCTTTATAGTCTTTCAGGAACAAAAAAAGAAAAACATGTAGAGAATTCGAAATCAAACATCTGTAGCTGATATGACAGTCTTGATGATCAAACTCAACTTCTATTGTTCAATTCCTAAAACAAGAAAGTAGAATTCTGTTTTTTTTTTTTTTGATACAAAAAACAGCTTTCATAACTTAAGTTTGTTTACATAACTTAGATTGACAGACTAATTGATCATCCCTAATTGCATTACAGAACTTGTCTGGGATGTTATCAAAATAATCAAAATACAGTCTGTCAGATCTATCAGTCTTAGATATTACATGTGCAGCATTGTTAGCTGATCTTTTAACATGGTTCACCGTAAAACAGGAAGCAGAAAAAAGCAAATGCATTATTTCATCTACTAGTACTTGGTTCATCCACTGAACTGAAGGATTGGCATGCTTGATAGAGTTCATTACATTGAGACAGTCACTTTCCAACACCACTTTCTTTAAATTGCAATCTCTGGCCCATAATACTGCTTCTTTCATGGCCAGACACTCTGCTTGCTCCGGATCTATTCCTCCATCGAAGTATATGCACCTGATACCCTAGCATTTCCCTGTTGAATCACGAATTAGTAATCCAATTCCATAAGATTTAGTATGATAATCAAAAGCAGCATCCATGTTAATTTTAAATTCATCTGTTTGTGGTGGAGACCAATTTTCCTGCTTTTTTTGTTTTTTGAGCTCAGCTGTAGAAGAACACTGTTTCAACATATTATTAATCGAGTGAGCTGTGTAAAATAAGTTCTGATTTTTATTTTCAAAGACTTTTGAACATCTGTTCTTCCAGAGGAACCAAGAAGTGATCATAAGCTTCAAAGTCCAATGAGCTGTATCCTGGTTATTCAAATCAGATTGTACTTGAAACCAACTAGAGATCCAATCAGTCTCATTTATTTGTTGTTGTTGAAGAACTGCCACATTTATATTTATTGCCAACCAAACTGATCTGGAGTGATCACATTCAATTAGTAGGTGTTGTAAGTTTTCTTCTGCCTGAGAACATCAAGGACAAATTGTTTCTATATTACAATAGTAATTGTTTAGTTTCACTCTAGTTGGTACGATTCTCCTGAGACACTTCCAAATGAATAACTTGACTTTATGTGGAGCATCTGAATTCCACAGTCGTCTCTAATTAATAGTTGAATTTGTCATATTACTTTGATTCATGTTTGTTAAAGCTTTATATGTTATTCTAACTGAAAATTCACCATTCCTACTTGGTTCCCATATGAGTTTATCAGTTTCCTGTTAGACTAGATGCATTTGCAAGACCAGTTCCGCAATATTTTTTGGAAAGAGTTCACAAACTAATTGCGTATTCCATCTTCTTGGATGTTTTAACATTATATCAGAAACATAAACTATTCTAGCTGGTTCACGAAAAGTTTCTTTAGGAGTTGGAGGCGAATTTAAACCTATTACCCATTTATCATATCAAACTAAAATTTTGTTTCCACTTCTGACGTCCCACCGGTGAAACTTTCTCACATAATGAAGCCCTACCTCAAGACCTTTCCAAATCCGTGAGGAATTATAAGGAGACTCTTGAAGATGAAGAAAATGACAGTAAGGAGAATACTTAGCTTTCATAAGCTGAACCCAAGGTTTTTCCTCCTCAGTGCATAATCTCCAAGCTAATTTAGTGATTAAAGCCACATTAAATTGTTCTAGATTTCTAAAAGCCAAACCACCTTCATCTTTAGAAACACATAGAGAATTCCATGCAGCTAGATTCAGGCCTCTGTTAGATTTATGACCCCACCAAAATTTCCTTTGAGCTGAATCTAGTTTGCTGATAAAAAAAATTGGCAGCCTAAAGTTGCTCATATAATGAGTGGGAATGGAATTCATAACAGATTTGACCAACGTTGATCTAGCAGCTTGGTTAAGAGTTTTGGAGCACCAACCTTGAAATCTATTTTCATAAGAGTCTTGAATGGAGCTAAAGGAGTGCCGTTTTGATTTCCCCAATAGAATAGGAAATCCTAAGCACTTATCTGAAGTACAAAGTTGTTTGACTCCTAGTTTATCACGAATGGCTATCTTGGCATTATGTGTCAGCTCCCCTATGACATAAGCCGATGATTTAGAAAAATTAATCAACTGTCCTGAGATGTTGCTGAAATTCTGCAAGCATAATTCAACTTGATTAATGCTTTCACTATCAGCCTGAAAGAACAATATACAATCATCTGCAAATAACAGATGATTTATAGATATTGAATTCTTCACCACCTAAATCCCACCCAACAAGTTTTGAGCCTCTGCATTCAATAATGATCTATCCAGATATTCCATTGATATAATGAAGAGATAAGGGGAAAAGGATCCCTTTGTCTAAGCCCCCTAGTTGGAGTGTAAGACTTGCAAATACTACCATTTAAACGTATTAACACAGTTATTGTCGAAATACATTGATGAATAATAGTACGCCAGTCTTCACTAAATCCCAAAGACAAAAGCATCATATCAACAAATACCCACTCTACTGTATCAAAACCCTTCGACATGTCTAGCTTAAGGGCCACTAATCCTTGTTTTTTCCTTGACTTCTTCATTGAATGAATTAGCTCATGTGCCATGACAATATTGTCATTTATATATCTCTTAAATACATAAGCATCCTGTGTTGGAGAAATTATCTTTTCCATTAGTGGTTTCATTCTCATTACTATTAGCTTTGAGATTATTTTGTAAGTGATATTACAAAGGCCAATTGTCCTGTAATCATTTGGTGTCGAAGGATGATGAGTCTTGGGATTAGACAAGTAACTGTCTGATTTATAGAACAAGGCATTGTTTTGTTAATGAAGAACAATTGCACTAACTGAACAATGTCATTACCAACTACTGACCACTGTGACAGATAAAACCCAGCTTGGAATCCATTCGGGCCCGGAGAATTCCAACTAGGCATAGATTTAAGAACATTGAAAATTTCTTTTTCTGCGAGTAGTGATAATAAGGGAGCATTTTCGTCTTGTGTAATTATTGGGGAAATAATATCAAAGGAACCTTCAGTAAAGGTGGGATTAGTTGACTTTGCAATGGAAGAAAAATGATTGGTAAGAAGAAGTTCCAGATCTTTATAAGAATGATGCCACTAACCATGTTCATCTCTTAGAGCCGAGATATGATTTCTCGCTTTTCTTCTATTTGCTAGGGTATGAAAATAGGCTGTATTATTATCTGAATCTCTCAACCAGTTGTCGCCTGATTTTTGGTGCCAAAAATCTGCTTCCACCTTTTCCCAATGATTTAACCTTTGAATAGTGAGTTGTATCTTATTCGAGATATCTACACTATATGGTTGCGCTTGGAGAGTGACTAACTGGTCTCTTAAATGCTTAACATGAAAATCAATACGTCCGAAATGTTCTATATTCTATCTAGAGAGTTTACTCCTAGCAAAGCAGAGTTTCTGAGATATATTCTGGTGATTAGAAGAATCCCAAGCATCTGCTATGATATCAGAACAGTTTGGATCTTTAATCCAACATCTATAAAATTTCCACACATTCCTAGGTTTAACTGATTCTGTCTCTGTGATTAAAAGTATAGGACAATGATCAGACCCTAGGAAAGGAAGATGTTTAACTCTAGAGTATGGGTAATCTCTAATCCAATGTGAATTGTGAAGAGCCAAATCTATTCTGGCTCGTTTATATCCTTTACCATTTATTCGGTTAGACCAAGTATGATGTGAACCAGAATAACCCATATCCATTAGCCCTGTACTATTAATGATGTTACAAATCCAATTATCTAGAGAAGCAACACTAGTTGATGCATCAGCGGCTGAAATATGGACATTGAGATCTCCCATGACAACCCATGATTGAAAAACATTTTCACTGAGATCTTTTAAAAATTCCCATTGTTGTTTTTTCAATTCATAGTGTGTTGACCCATAAACACAAGAAAGAAGCCATTCCTGCTTAGAAGAATTTGAAGTAATGATAAGATGTACCATATTATCCTTACTGCAGACTATGTCACAAGGAAACCCATCCTTCCAAAGTAGAGCTAAACCCCCAGATAACCCAATAGAACTAACAAAATCAGAATTTGGATAATTAAAAGACCGTGTCAAAGATTTTGCTCTAAGAGTTCCACATTTAGTTTCCATCAAATATATGATATCTGGATTGTGTATTCGAATAATGTCTTTTAAATGATCCCTAGTTTCTTTACCAGCTAGACCTTGGACATTCCATGACAAGATTTTCATACTTTGAAGAAAGGAAAATATGATTAGTAAAATCCTAAGATGTGATATGGTACCAGTAAAATAGCTGTGAAGAAGTAAAATTTTACATGCAAAGAAAATATATTGAGAGATTAAGATGTAAGGAGGAGTTACCTGGCCATCAGTGCTTGAAGAAGTTGTTTTGCGTCTTTTAGAGAGGTTTTGCTCTGAAACAGTTTCATGAAATGAAGAATATGAGTTAGGAGATGGTGAATCTTCATCCAGACTAACATGTTCATTGCCTGATAAATCTAAATTATAATTAGTAGAGTGGTAACTGGACAAAGTATCTTCAATTTGATTAACAAGTTCTTGAAGAGGTTCCTTGAAAGCTCGATCTGGATGAAGTGAATCTGGATCTAGATTACTAACATTGAAATCATCAAATGAGACATCCAATTCTCTTAAAGCAATATAGGATTTTAAAAGATCCATATTTGACTTGTATCCACCTTCCTGACCCATTGAAGAATTAAAGGCCTGTAACTGCTGCTCCACATTTTCTTCAGACATGTTTTCTAAAATATTAGTTCCTCCTAAATTTTGACTCGAACCCTGATACATGGTTTTAGAATTACTAGGACCACCATCCTCAAATCTGATTCTCTTTCTTTGTCTATGGACCACCTGATCTGCTGCTATATTGTTATTAATATAAACTTGAATCATACCTTGAGAGTTACAACCAACCACAGTAACTGGAGAGGAAGAGGACAAAGGAATGTTCCTTATATTGATGTATGCATCCTGCTCATTCAAACTGATTGTACCTTTTGACAGTTCTACATTAAATTACGCCGGAAGAATATTTGTAGGTGCTGCATGCATGCTAGTAGAATCAGCAACTACTATTTGATCTGCATCTCTCTGGTTAGAAACAAGCTGGTTCCTATCTTTTGAGCCATGTTCAAGTGAATCAGCAGTTGCATGTTGATTTCCATATTTGACTCCTCTTGTATCAGGATTTGTCCAGGATGGTGGATCAAGAATGAAGTTAGATGAAAGATATCCTCTTTGTTGCTGGAGAAGATATGCAGCAATAGTCTCACACTCAAGTTCTTTGTGATCTATAGTGTAGCAATATCCGCATAAATTAAATGGATGCTTTTCATAAAACAACCTGATCCAGACTTCTTCTCTTGCTGCATTTTTAATCCAAAAACCTCTACGAAGGAGATCTCTGACATCTAAGAGAACTAGAGGTTTTTGTACTTTTCCTTTTGGAACAATACAGTCTGGTGGGTCTCGCTCTTTCACTTCTCCCATTGCAGATGCGATGCCATTAACAATATTAGGATTTGCAAACCCTGGTAGCATGTTATAAAGGCGTAACCAAAGAAGTTTTTTAGTTAAATCAACTAAACTTTTTGGAATCTGAGGGTTCCAAGGTTCTAGCAAAAGCAAGTCTCCTTCTAGGAACCAAGGTCTAAAATTAAGAACAACCTTATATTCCTCTTGAGTGTGAAACTTTATAAGGTAGCAGTCATTTTCCTCTCTTTTGATAAATATGTCTTTACTTTTAGGCCATAGCTTTTTCAGTTCTTTATCTAGTTCACTTACTGTGTAAAACTTGGTACTATACACCTTACCCAAAAAGCTGAACTTAAACTGCACTGCTCCCTGTAGCAAATCTTCAGTTGAAATATATGGTTCTCTCAAAGCCCTCAATCTATCAGTTATCGATATAAACTCCATTTTCTCCTGGACTTGAACCAGCTTAGAATCCATTAAAAGATAGCTAAAGGAATAAGAAAAGAGCTAGGAGAAAACAACGAGGTAGACAAACAATATAAATAATCTGTTGCCTCTTTGCTGATGGGTGAATGTCTTACACCTGGATGAAAAGTTCTTACAGCCCCATAGCTTAATATTAGTAATAATTAATAGACGAATGAATTGTCTTGAAACCCTAGAAAGGAAACACGAGTAGAATAAACAGGTATCATTAATTGCCTCATTCAGAGAATTAGAACATAAAGGTGGTAATTGTATCAGCGCGTGCCATATGAGCATCAAAAGTGAAGCCATGGAACAGATTACTGGAAAGTCAGGCAAAACCACTCCGATCTCCAAGCAACCTTCAAGCCATAAGCCAGTACCTAGTGAATAGGGATAAAAGAATCCATTTAATTTCGAATTAAAATATTACCAAGTGTAAAGAAATTGATTAGGATAACACGCAAAGAAAGAAATCAAAGATCAGAAAAAAGATTTAATCTCCTAAGATTAACGAGTCACTCCGAGTTGTTCGCCGAATTCTGCTTTAAAGTCTCTATTGTTTCTCTCTTCTCACATTTTGTACCTCCCACTTAGAAATATACATACCTATTACTCTTTCAAAAACAACAACTACTACTTATGGCACCCCCGAAGCTATATGGAGAACCTTTCGCAACAAATACTGCTCGTGCGATTGCTTGCCTCAAAGAGAAAACGTCAAGTATGAGACTTGTCTGGTCGATCTTAGTGTCGAAGCACACAAACGCCCTGATTTCATTTTCCAAGAACCCATTTGGCCAGACCAGTACTTGAAAATGGAGAGATGACTCTATCTGAATCAAGAGCCATCAATAGTTATACCGCTCTCAAATACAAAGACCAAGGAACAGATCTACATCAACATGCCAATCTTCATGATTTCGCCAAAGTAATTGTAGGATGTGAAGTAGAATCTCAACATTCAACCCTACAATGGGACCAATTCTCACCCAAACCTTTATTGCTCCTCTACGAGTTTGGGCTAAAGACAAAAAGGCCATGAATGAGAATGTCGTGCAAGTCTTGGAGTCGTTCTGGATGTTTATGAAAAGATTCGTGGTGGCAGTTCGCAGGAGATTGTTATACACTACCTGATCTTGATGTTTCATCTAGGCCAGGTTCCCTAAAGGTTTCCCAATGAATGACCATGAGTAGCAAATGATCACTTTTTGTTTTTTGCAACGTGTTTGTTAATTATAAAATTCTTCTAGTGGTGGTGTGTTAGGCTTAAATTACACAAGTGTACAACCAGGGAATGTACCGTGTATGTGTGTTAAATCGGTCGTGTCTGGTAATAAAATTATGTTGTGTGAATGTAGAAATTTTAACCGGTTAATATGACATAACTAGTCATAACTCGTGGACCGATGATATGATTGCATTATTCATGCAGGCACTGAGGAAGCTTTGGTCCTACATCTGAAGGTCATGACTTTCCGGGCCTTGTCAATCAATGACATCTTAGCCCTACCCAAGGTAAAATCTTGGGTCTATGTCTCTGATTTTAGATAAGATCAATGAAGTATAAGGACCATTATTCAATAGAAGAATTTTTTTTTGTTATCCAGCAGGTGCAAGAATACCTGATTCAATTAACATTTGCCTTCATAATGTTTTAGTTTTCAAGTTGCTCAATACTCGTTTAATGATAATTAAAATAAAATAACTACGGTCGAAAACAGCTGCCTCGTAAGTAAATCCATGGGAATAAATATGATGAAATATTCAGTTAGCAAGAGGCATGTTCCACTATCCTCCTCACGTTCCGTCGTCCTACTCCAAACATTAGGAACGTCTTGTGCAGTTCACATCCATGCATAACTGTATATCTATCTAAAGTAATAAAGCTAAAATATCTTTCAGCATGTAAGATTTGGTTTCTTTTGTTTATCTTTGGGCATGTAAGATTTATCCTGCACATGATGTCTTAATGAATGTTAGATATAGGATATAAGAATTTTTACAACTACACAATTAGTCTCCTAATATTTTCTCAGGCCGAAGTTCTTCGACAATGGGTTCTTCTACGCGTTAATTAGAACACAAGTAATGATATATTTTTGATTGAATAGCATACATAATTGGTTCCCAAAGTGATGTATTCACGAAGAGTATTTGAACTTGAATTGATTTATAATAGGGTCAATGATATCTATACCTTTTTTTTGATAGGTCATGTACTTTTTATCTTCTCTGGCCGATCTTGTTTAATGGGTATTTTTAACTTTTGTCCATTTGGTTTTGTAAATCTCCAAAGGCAGGCACATCGAAATAAATCCTAAATCCTACTCCTTCCGTCCCACTATTAGTTGACCTATTTGTTTTTAGGTTTTGTCTTAT
>JAJJMB010008429.1:3883022-3981799 GCA_023531105.1 Papaver atlanticum | reverse complement strand
AGGCCGCTAGAACGGGAAGGTTTCCCGCAAAGTCGTGCGGGATAGCATTTGTCTTGGATGAAATGATTTTGAACAACTTTGAATTGCTGAATCAAATTATTAACTTTATTAAGTTAACCCGGCGAGATTGGGGTATACCCGGATTAATTGGGGTATACAAAATTTAAACCCATCCAAACTAGTGTTTTAAGGGGTGTCTAAAAGGTGTTAAAAGACCAAATTGCTCATACTATTAATACAATAAAACAACCATGCCGACTAAAATTTATTCAAAAAGTTTTCAAAATCTTTCTTCAAAACTCTAACTATACACGGTGAAATAAAAAAAAATAAAAAAATGAAGAACCAAAACGAATCAAAAGTCGGCAGAGTATTTTTTTTGTCGACCTTGCCGACTAGTATTAGTCATTATCTTCCAAGGTTGAATATTGTGACGACTTTTCATCTCTAAAATCAGCATTTACAGGGTCGTCACGGTATCCATCCTTATACCTTGTCGACTATAGTTTAGTCGGCAGGTTATGAAATTAATACCTTGCCGACTAATCATGCATTTTTAAACACCTTTCTCTATACGTTAAAAATTCTATAGTCGGCAGGGTATTTTTTTTGTCGACTTTGCCGGCTTTTCATACTTTTAGAATTGAAAGTGTTGATTCCTTCTGTAATTCTGAGTATAAAATCACTGCTGTGAATTTTTAAGTTGTAGTGAAAGTGGTGAGTAAAGTTCGTTCAACTCGGGCTTGTGAAGGATTTTTGAGAATTAAATAAAATTGTTTCAATAATAATAAGAAAATACCGAGACTCTGGATTCCACCATTGACCAATTAATTGATAAACTCTAATCAATATTCATGCAATATTCTTCTTTAAAGTGATTCTAATATTTGCCTCTAATAGATTTTTGAAGTAGTAGTTGTAATCACAAAGCATGAAACATCAAAAGTTTTAAAACCTAGCATGTTCCATCAAAACAACTCACAACTACTCAATAAAAATCAATTTTTCTTTTAAGTTCTATGCAAATAATCATGTAAAATAATTGCAATAAATAATTAAAATAGAACTATACCACTTTTCATGGAACAATGGCTTCCTCCGTCGCCTCGGCTAAGGGGTTTAGCTCCTCATATTAATCGTGTTCTCAAAATACATGTTTATGGCTCAAAAATTGATTACAAGGGAGAAAAGGGTATACTGTAGTCGCTGAAAGTCTAATACAGAGGACGGAATCGTTGCTGAAGAGCTTCGGTGACTGCAGGATGATGCGACCGTAAATCGTTGTCACTGAAAATAAGTCTGCCTCTGCAACTTACTTTTTCCGCTGTTCTGTGTTCTTCGTCTTCTCCGGCAACAGCAGAACCCGATCTTCTTCTAATGATTTTTCTGGCTTCTCTAAGGCTCTAAACTTTCCCCTAAGGTCTTGGTTACCTTCCTAAGACTCGTCCCAACATTTTTATACACCACAGGCTCTCTAAATCCGTCCAAAAATCTTCTTTTCTTCCTCCACAGCAAATCACGATAATTCCTTTTTCTCATCACTTGCACGTCTTCTCAATCAATCCAAGCTGTCCAAACTCTTCTTGTGATAGAAACAAATCTCTAAGAAGAGTTTCCTTCCTCTTCTTCACGTAAATTTCCATAAATAAACCAAGAAACTTGCCCAAAATAAACTGTGATATTTTTAACCTTTTTTTTCCACCTCCAATTCGAGTTCTAGCCACTTTGGATCCATTCCAACACCCTTACCTCGCATGTTAGGTCCATAGGAACGAACCCAATCAAATTCAGCCCTTTAATCTCCCTAAATATCGGTCAACAATCCGACCCAAAATCCGTCTGTTTTCTGAAAAATTTCCCGCCAATTTTTTGTTTTTGAAAATGTGACCTCCCTCTATCCAGTCCCGGTCTGTGCTTAGCAGCTGCTTGGAAATGGGTTACTCCTTATCCAAAGTTAGAGTCCGAATAGCAAATGTCCTCCCAGGAGCCTTTAACAACTTTTCGAGCCAATTTTGCCGCAAAAGCCTATTTTTCCAAAAACACCTACAAGGGATAAAATACCAAAATTAGTACAAAAATAGGTACTAACACTATACATAAAAGAGATGAAAATAGACACATAAATGCGTCTATCAATCACTCAGCAGCTTTGCAATCCTGTTGGGCTAGTGTAGTTTCATTTCCGTTAAAAAAAAAAAAAAAAAAAAAAAAAAAATCCTCAAAAATCATAGCGCATAACCCGTGAGTTCAATCCAAATAATACATAATTTGAGAATTTTAATTCAACTAATTAATTAACCTAAATACATTATTAGTGTTAATTAAGCAATGGTAGATTACGCATTTTGAAAATAACTGGTTAAGGGATGTTGTATTTTATTTCATAATGATCCTAGTTTTGTCTTATTATGTATACTCCTATTAATCCGTGTATAACCCAATCTCGCCAGGTAAGTTAATGTCATCGGGCGGGAGGAATATTGGTGAGAGTTTATTTAGGAAAACTATATTTATCTTCCCACTTGTTTGTTCGACCAAAGAAAATCTAGGGCCAAAACACATCACCGGTGTCACTTTGGGGGCCATACAATGATTTGGTTAGCTTTCATCTTGCTTGCGAGGGTTTCTACAGAATAGTTTTGATCAGCTCTGTTTCTTCAGTGCTAGGAGACAGTAATAAAGCAAATAAAATTGAGTGAGATGCATGGATATAAGACTTTTTATATAATACTGGTTCCTACATGTGTCGAACAAGGGACAGACAGAGAGGTGAGAAAAAGACCATATGGACATCTTGGGATTATAACCTTTGTTAAGAGAAAAAACCAGTCTTATAGCAATGTACCACCATGATGGTTTCGCTTGAGAAACGGGTGTAAAGGATAGAGACTTGTCCCAGCATAATTCCGAAAAACTGAAAAAGAGGGGGTGAGGGAATCTTTTCTCTGATCAAAATATCTGTCATAGGTTGACCAAGGAAAACTTTAATCACAAGAAAAGGTATGTGCTTGAGTTGGATCGGGGATTGACCAGAGGATCTTCCCGGGAGTCAGATCCGATAAGTAAGATCTCTGTGACGGTATCCGGAGCGTCACCTGCAGAGATAAACTCAAAAGCCAACAGCTGCTAGTTGTTTTTGTGATTATTGCTATTGTTTGGGAGTTTCTCTTAAGGATTTGGCTTTGTAACCCAAGAACTTCTCAGCTAACTTGATCTATATATTGACTTCCTTCTTTATGTCCTCATATTTTGTACAAGAAAACTCACTGCGCACTCATTTTTCAGTACCCTAAAACACGATCTTTCAAAGACATTAGAAATGTATATTTGTCTTTTATCTTTCAAATGTAAAAGCAAATGGCCCTCGATATCCTCCTTAATCATTATCAACCAAATATCCCCAATAACCATATGCATGCAAATAAATAGTGATTCTCAAGATTGATCATTAGCATAGAAAACTGGTCCGATGTTTAGTTCTCTTTTAAGAATTTCTCCAACATATATGTAATTATTATTCTTAGCTTACACTCAATGGGGATATGGAAACCAATCGATCAATGGAAATTTTGTCCCTTTCCTTTTTGGGCACATCACGATGTCCAACATAATACATAAATATATATGAACAATATATGAGGCAAAGGTGCAATGAAATTTTAGTGTTATATATGAGAGTACTCAAAAGATGTTAAATTTTAGTAAGGAACAGCGAAGAGTTTTTAGCTGGGCTGGGCTAGACGATTTCAAAGTTGTGCTAATGATGCCGAAAAGGAAAGAGTGTCCATCTCTAGTTTGATGTTTGGAAACAAATACATAAAATAAATAAAGAGTCATTTCAATAAATTTATTCTCCTACATTGAATTGTCATGTCAAACATATAAATTGTCTCATTCCTCTTTTCTATCATTCGGCGCATGGGGAGGGACTTGCACGAAATAAACATTTGATCACAATCAACTGTGTTTGTGATGTTTACTTAATTTGCTCAAACAATTCAACAATATGCACATGCACTACGTACTAGCTAGACTAGGCTGCAGGCAGGTCCAGCCTTTGGGAGCAACCAACAGCTGTGCTCTGCTATGCAGAGAGTGGTTTATAGTTATACAAGAATGATAATATTTTCAAAAAATAAAGGTACATGATTATTTCAGTAGCACACATAAGGAGAGGGAAGGACTGACATGTAAGAAACAAACATTTCTACTGCGCTCTTCTTCTGTGTTTGCACTAGGAGTAGATGTGAGACTCCAGACTGAAAAGACATCATTCGATCACTCTGAAAACCCGTCAGAATCCCCGGTGCTCCTGCTCCACCACCGAAAAGTCTCGGAAAACTCAAACATATATTTATTTTATTGGCCAAATTAATCAACATTTCCGAGTAATTAGGCAACCCTATGTTCCTTGCATTGCTAAATAGTATGCGTCCTATGCCACTTCAACCAAATGAATAGAAAGGGTTGTTATATGGCAACAAGTCGACTGCACTCACAGTGTGTTATTTAGAAATCTTCGGTACACCCTGAGTGAAGTTATCAATCTTGTGACAAAAATCAAAATGGATAAAACCATTTCCCTCTTATTTTTCTTCAAATCCAAGATTTAACGAGGGATGGTTGCAAGTCAAAAGTTTGATAAGTATGATCCATGGTAATATTTCGAGCATGGAACTTGTGCTAAAACCATCTCAATCCTCATCTATCAGTCTGTCTGCAATATATGTGCGTCGGAGTGCATTGTTTCAGAACACTAGTGGACTCACCGTGTAGCTACATCTAGTCTCATATTTTTTGAATATAGTATAACTCCTATAACATAATAGGGTCGGTCGGGACCGCCAAAATTTATCAATTTATCACGATATTAAATAATCACATAAATTAATAATTATTAATTTATTAAAGTCTTGTAGAATTTTTATGAAAAAAAAGATCAATAGAATGAACCAATACACTTTATTCATCATGCAAATTATTGTGGGTATGGTTGATGGATACTAATTTATTAGATACTAATCTTTAGTGGAAGTTAGTGAAAGCTAATTTCATGGAGGACACCGCGTCAGAGAATACAAGTGAAACTTTATATAATGAAGGCACTAAAGAATTGCTAAATTTAATCAATGATAATTTCTTTTAAACTACCCTATTTCAGATTTGTTGACCGGCGAAGAAATAATTGAGAGTGTCACAGGAAAAGACGAAAGTGATGATGTGGAAGTCGAATATGAAAGTGTAGTTATAGAGCCACCTTCTCGTGAAAAAGCTATCAAAGCTGCGAAGATACTGAATAGGTTTTTATTGAGTCAGGAAATGACAACACCAAAAAACTCTTCTAGTGTTGAGAAAAATCCAAAATGAAATTTAATGTGACATCAATTTTAAGAAAAACCATGTTACAATTAAATCACTCATTACCAAATTAGCATAAATATAAAACTAAATTTATATAAATTGGAGAGTTATTAATTTATATGTTGGAAGGGACCTATAGAAAGCTCAAAAAATTTATTATTTTATAAATTTAGCACGTTTGTCCCAACTCGGGACTTGTGAAATTATCGTCTGCACTGGTTTGTACACGAATGCAGCCGAGCAGCAGTCCTTACTACTCGATCTGGGGGTGGACTGAGTCTTTCACCTTTATCGTCACTTCGGATTCGCGCGTTAAAACCCATTCATCTTTATCGTGATTATTAATTTATTGAGAATTAATTTATAGGGGTTCTACTGTAGTTTCTTTACTTTATTTAGTGCATTTGTTATTATGTCGTGTGCCAATTTATCCTGAATTATATATAGCCTTCCGATTTGTTTTGTATAACTTAGTTCTTAGTATGTTTGTGTACCATCTATTTTTTCGGAGTTTATTCATTGGTTTGTCGTTAATTTATTATTATCATTTCCTTTCACAGTTTAAGGTTTCCACTGTCATATATAAACCAGTATGTTGATTGTCAAAAAAAAAAAAAAAAAAAAAAAAAAAGCGGGAAATGCATGCAGAGAATGAGACATTTGGAAAATTCATTATGTCTGGGACAAGAATGAAAATATCCTATGTTCCTTTACTCGGTAAGTCGTTGCAACTAAGGGATCAGACAGAGTTATGATTTTTGAATAGTGACAATCCCTTTACTCGGCAAGTCATTTCAACTAAGGGATCGGACAGTTAGGATTGTCGAATTGTGAAAATTCAAGTACAGTAACAGTATAGTATGCTGTTGGGAAATACACAGTGCACTATAATTGCATTTGTGAATATTTTGGTAACTATCGGGGAATAAAGGAATCACAGTATTTTTCACAACGCCACGAATAGCCAAGGCTTGTCGCAAGTTAACATTTTTATAAGTGACCATTAGTAATATTTTGAGTCTGGAATATAAGAGTGACCAATAAAAATATTCGAGTCCGGAAATTAGAAAAACATCTCAATTTGCATTTATCAGTCTTAAAACTATTTGCACCTTTAGTGCATCTTTTGTAATCTCTAGTGCTTTCATCGTGTACTTTGTATGCGATCTCATATTTATTGAATTTTTTTTTTGATCGGTAAAGAATTTGGTGCTGGCGAGTTTCGAACTCAGGTCACTGGTATCATCACCCAGTAATTTTACCATTGTACTATAGTGATCTCATATTTATCGAATAGTTTCCATATTTCATTTGTTTTTATGTTTTCATGTTATGTGGATCTTCTATGATTTCCCATTTAAGAATTCATTTTATAAGACTATCGTGTTGTGTATGTCTTTCCTTGACTATAAATATGAATTTGACATGTTTTTAATGAACTGCAGCTTTAATGGGACAACATTTCCAGTCATTTTTTTGTTTGTGAATTGTTTATATATTTTGAAAGAGAAAACTGAACACTAGGAACCAACAAACTGACTCTAAGAAAAAGGAAAATATTAAGTATTGGTGATTGTTCCCATCAAGGCGGTTGACGCCCTAATGTTGCAACCCGCCAACATGTATTCTTCCTCAGAAAAAACAGAATTTTCTAAAATTGAACTTGACAAAGCAATAGACCTACAATTTATTTTATCTAAAATTAAAATTGCAGAAAGAGAATTTGACATGATTAGACTCCAACTCTGATGAAGAGACGATTTGAAAGCCTCTTTTGCCAACTTATCTGCAGCTTGGTTACTATCTCTTGGTGTGTAGATAAATCCCAAAAAATTATCACAACCAGATAAAATAAGCATTGCTTATTTGAGAATCGATTCATTTTGCCATTTGACTAAGCTGTTCTTCCCTTGTGTAAAAGCAAAAATTCTCTCGCAATCCCCTTCCATCAAGAAATATTTTAAATTCATCTCTTTAGCCCATTTAGCTCCCTGCAAAAGAGCTAATGCCTCTGCCTTTTCTGGACATGTTGCTCTGAAGAATCCTGATTTTTCTCATTGACTGTTCCCTGCACAATTCCTGAAGATTAGACCAAAACCATAAATCAAGGATTTTGAAACCCATGCAGCATCAAAATTGATCTTAGATTGGTTTGCTGATGGAGGATTCCAATAGCAATTTGTTTTCTCAATTTGATGTGAAACATTAGCTTTATTCATATTTGCATCCTCTGTCGGTTTCCAAAATTGTAAGTGTCTCAAAACAGCAAGGCTAATGCTCAAGGAAGAACTAGATTTATCTTCAAATATTCTGCAACACCTCTCCCTTTATATCAACCAACATTTTGTAGCGGCTGAGTGTATGTCAATTGAGTTACCTGTATCACTCATCCAAACATTAAAATAATCTATAAAAGGAGTTCCGAATCCCAAGTCAGGACACCTACCAGCCATAGGAGGTAGCATCCACAAAGACTTGGCAAAAGAACACTCAAAGAACAAATTTCAATTTCAGAATTACAGAAAATACAAGTTTGATCTGAACAACCAATCTTATGTCTGACAGGTAGGGAATCATTTAAGCATTTCCACAAAAATATTTTAATTCTTTGAGAGATGTTAATTTTCCAAAAGGACTTCCAAAAAGTGCGTGTTACCTCAGATGGAGCTACGGGAATATTAAGATTATCATAAAAAGACTTAACTGTAAAGACTCCATTATTGGTTAATAACCATCTGATTTTATCTTTTTCTAAACCATCTTCCAGAGAGATGAACATGCTAATATTTAGAATTTTCTGGGCAATAACATAAGGGAAAGTAGCAGAGATTGTGAGTTGGTTCCACATATAAGTATCATGGTCAATCAAGTCTGATACAAGTGTTAACAAGGGGTTTGTGTTGAGACCATAGTGACCTAAAGGGAATTCTAAATCAGGAATCCATCTATCATTCCAAAGACTATTACTGACCATCCCCTACTTCCCAACATATGTGATTTTCTATAAAAAAACACATCTTGCAAAATGCATTTCCAAATTCAAGATGCATTGGTATTTTTCTTTTCTTTTTTAAAGCCAAAAATGGATTTATTCTTATAACACTTAGACTTTAACAACTTAGCTAACAAAGATTCTAGTTGTGAGACCAATCTCCATGCTATCTTTGCTACCATAGCCTTATTCATTTTTCCTGCCTCTTTGAAACCCATACCTCCTATAGATGTTGAATTACAGAGGAAATCCCAAGCCATAGGATAATGACCCCTTGCATTAGAATCTTTCCCCAACCAGAAATCCCTTTGAATCGCATTTATCCTTTTTATTATCTTTTTAGGAAGAATGAAACAACCCATTTACTTTACTCGCATGAGAAAGAATTTTACTCATCCAACCTTTTACCCTTTCTTCCATTTTCTGGACAATAGAGTCAAAAGTTTTGAGTTTAGATCATATCAATGAACAAAGGAGCACCTAAGTCTCTAATTGAAATTTTCTTAATCTTAAGAAGTTTTGACATCATTCTCTGTAATTTAGGATGGGTCTTTTTACTAAAAAAAATGCCAGATTTATTGAAATTTATCATCTGTTTTGAAGCTAAACTAAAGGTTTCTATGATATTTAAAATATTCTTACAGCTTTTTAAATCTGCTTTAGTAAATAAGAGGAAGTCATCTGCGAAAAAGATGTGACACAGGTGGACTATATCTAGAAATCTTGGTTCCATGGACTAATTTTTCCTTCTCTTTAACTAGCAAAAGCCTAGAGAAAACCTCAATATAAATCAAAAACCGGTAAGGAGACAGTGGATCTCCTTGCCTCAAACCCCTAGTTGGTTTGAAAAATTCCCCTGGGCTACCATTTAACAACACAGCAATAGAAGATGTGGAAATACATTGATTAATAAGTTGACACCATTCACTACTAAAACCTAATGCATTGCCCTATTTAAGAAATCCCAATTTACCCTATCGAATGCTTTTGACATATCTATCTTAATCCCAAGCCCTCCTATCTTTGATTTCTTTTTCTGAAGTGAATAAATTACTTCATGTGCAACTATGATGTTGTCATATACTTGTCTTCCGGACAAGAAGGCTGACTGAAACGGAGAAATAATTTTATCCAAAAGTTTTTTCATTCTATTTTCTAACAACTTAGAGAGGATTTTATAAGGTGCATTACATAATCCTATAGGTCTGAAATCACCAGGATCTGTTGGATTCTTAATTTTAGGAATAAGGAAAAGAAAAGTTTTGTTTAAATCAGGATTTAAATCAGGTTCCAATTGTGTTTATAAAAACTTACTGAAAACCCATCCACACCTGGCGACTTATTCGGTTTCATCGACTTAACTACTTCCCAAGTTTCCTCTTTGGAAGGGATTTCCATCAGACTAGTATTATCCTGTTCATTTATGCCTATCGTTAAATGTTTAAAAATCTCATTATCATCTCTTACAATAGTGGCCGAAAAGAGATCCACAAAATAGTCTTTTAGAACTACCTTAATCTCATTTTTATCCAATTTGACCTCACCATCAGGAGCTAGCATGCAATCTATATTATTCATTTTCCTTTTTTTCAAGGTTTTTATATGAAAATATTTTGTATTCCTCTCTCCTAAATTAACAATGTTATCTCTAGATATTTGTTTAGCTATCTCTTCTTCAGTATCATATTTTTTTTCTAAATGCTGAAGTTTTTCATTTATTTTTGATTGAACTATAGGAGAGAAGCTCTGTTTGTTCAGTTTTTCAATATCATACAACAAATTCCTAATCTTCTTAGTTGGTAGCCCAAAAACAGATTTCTTCCACAATAGTAATTGTACACCTAACAAGTCTAAATTATTAACCAATGCTACAAAATGATCACTATCGGAAGAATTCCAATTAGAATGAATAAGATCAATGCAACTCTGCTCTTTGAGCCAAGTATCAAAACATTTCCAATCGTCAGACATCCCTATGTTCCTTTCTTTGGTAAATAGTATGTGTTCTATGTCCTTTTAACCAAGTGATTAGACAGAGTTGGAATGATTTTAGGGTAAGAAGTCGACTGCATTCACAGTGCGGTATTTGGAAATTTTCAGTACACCCTAAGTGCAGTTCTGAATCTTGTGATAAAAATTTAAAAGGATTAAACGATTTCCCTTGCATGTTTTTTCAAAAACACGATTGATCGAAGGCTGATGACAAGTCAACAGTTTGATAAGAATGAACGATGGTAATATTTCGAGTCCGGAATTTGTGACCATCTCAATCCGAATTTACCAATCTGAAATAGTTCATTTTTTGAAAACACTAGTGGACTTATAGTGGACCTAGTATACCTAGTGTAGCTACGGGAAATCCTTTAGCCACACCCAAGTATTGATAGAGAACATATCTAAGATATGATAAGGAAAACTCTAAGTGATATTATTATTAGAATCTTATTATAGAGGCTCCAAGATTTTGGTTTTGAGGACTCACAAAATAACAAAGAATCAGGTTATGAAATAGTACATCCAAAACCCCTTATCCCAATGATTAATTAATGTTAATGATTAGATTAACTAAATTAAGCAAGATTAGTAATAAGATTAGACTAATCATTTGATTTATAGTTAATATTTGAAAATCAAAATAAAAAATTCGCATTTTTTTTTTGAAAATTGAAGTTACGGTTAGGAAACTTACGGTTGGGGGTTCATATTTTCCCGTATATGAAGTCAGGGTAACTTACGATTGGGAGTTCATATTTTCCCAACCGTAGAAAATTGATACGGTGTAGAAATGAATAGTTTAATAAAATCTAACCTATTCATGGGATTAAAAGCATTAAAAAAGGATTAGGTTTTTGATTCTTACCCAAAGTTATTACTGGCCGAGAATCGACGACTAATCGTCGCTGAAGTTAAAAAATGAAAAAGAAAAAGAAAAAGGAAGAAGAGGCGATGGAGGAGAAGAAGAGACAGGTGGGTTTAGGTTTAGTTTTTCTTTCGATGGGTTTAGGTTTTGTTTTTGATGCAGTTAGATTTAGGTTTGGTAATTACTTAGGTTTTCAAAGGGTATTTTTGTATTTTTGATAACAAAATAGGTCCCCCTCATCCACATTTAGGATAGTTGAATCCATAGGAGCCTTCAAAACCAAATCCTCGGAGCCCCTATAATAGGATTCTATTATTAAATGGAAGAACTATCACAAATACAAATACAAGTAAACCATAACTTGAAGGACAAACCATTTTCTCTCTCTTAGATTTCTCAAATACAGACTCTGCCCCTCGGTTTATTTCCCCTTATATATGGGTTATATAGTGGATGACAACTAACTGAGTTAACGAGTTACAACTAATAAAGTCCCTTATTTCGGATCTATAAACTGAAATATCATCGCGTTTGCCTTCACGTGTTCTGCGTTATTCTTATGACATCATCATGTGCGTCACTGATGACGCAGTGTACTTTTAATATTTGCCCTTAAAATAATTTCATCGCGTTACTATGTTATCTTCGCGCTTTCTCATTGGTTGAACGATATTTTGTATCTACACCTGCTAAAGTAAGAATACTATGGCTCTCTCCTTGGATAATATAAGTACTGCCTAGAACCATTATTAAAGTAAGAATACATGCCTCCTCCTTGGATAATATAAGTACTGCCTAGAACCATTATTATGAACGCTATAAATTGTAATCCAATGTTATAGACGATGAAATACCAAATTGTCTACTCTAGTAAAGAAAGAATTTCCACCCATGCACGCCTCCTTAGATAAGTACTGTCTATTAATTACAATTAATTAATTGTTACTCGTGCTATAATTATGAAATTGCACGTAATTCTCTTGTAATCCAATGTTACGGACGATGAAATACCAAACTGAATAGCAACAAACAAACAGCCGATGAGGTGAACACTATAACCAAAATTTGAAGATCCTAATAAACTTGTTTCAGAGTCTATAGTTGTATATTGCGTAGCCAAGGTGATGGCCTGGTTATATATAAATAATATCAGTGGATGAGGACACAGTAGTTGGAGAAAGTACCGTGTGATAGCCGAGTTGTTGCCACCTCGGGAATCTCAGAATGGTTCTACATCAGTCCTTGTTGGTAAGCGTCAAAAGAGGAGAGCAGGCCGTGACCCGTGAGTGTAGCATGCAGTGCAAGGGTGAGGTGAATGACATGAATCTTTTTGATGATAAGAAAGATGAATGATCAGATTCCTAAACGTATGCTTAGACTAGTACTTGATCCATTGGTCTCTCTCTCTCAAGTCTTCCCATTCGTGTTAGTCTTTTTGTTTTCTTTAATTCTAGGGAGGGATGTTACTTTTGATGAAAACCCCCACCAGTGGAGTGGTGAAAAAAGTTTTGACTAAATTTATCTTTTGAAATGTATCCATCTTTTTATCTTTCAAAGACATTAGAAATGTATTTATTAAAAGCAAATAGCCCTCGAACCTGTTAAGCATTATTATTATTATTACTACTATGCTGGTGTTTCTAGGTATCCTCCTTAATCAACCAAATATCCCCAATAAATAGTGACACTGATCAGGATTGATAATTAGCTTAGAAAACTGGTGCCATTTTTAGGTCTCTTTAAAGAATTTTTGCAAACATGCATTTACAATCATAATTATTATTCGAGAATTCTACTTCTTCTTTCCATGCATCACACATCTTAAATCACTTTTCAGTTCATCACGACTACATATAATAACCCACATATATCCAGCCATATCCGACGAAAAACAGCCGGACATAATAAATCCGGTTGTTTTCCATCAAAAACAGCCCGATAGACTCGGTCGCTTGATAGTTGTGGATTCAGGATAAACAAAATGAAGAAAGAAAAAAATTTAAAAGATAATAAACATATCAAATAAAACTAACATAAAACGTAACCAAGTGCATTGTTGAGTGTAGAAAAACTCTACTGAAATTACCAACTGACCAACAAAAGCAAAATCACAGCATCCATACATAGATTCTAAAACTAAAAACTAAAAAGAGGAACGGCACGCTACCAAGTTAACCAACTTGATAGATACTAAAATAAAAGATGTAAAGCACTCAACATTTCTCCAAAAGGAAAAGATGAAACCAAAAGGAAAGATGCAACCATCATCTAACATTTCCCCTTTCCGTTACCGGAGGCACTCAGGTTCTTCATGTACTCCCCAATTGGATCATCAGCAGCTAATAGCTCATCAACATTAAGCAAAAGATCATCACTATTGCCCAAGGCACCACTAGTTCCAGCAGTACACTCATTACCGCCCAAGGCACCACTAGTTCCAGCAAGCAACTCATTACCCAAGGTTTCCCCTACTTCTGCAAAGCTTCTCTTGCTACCGGCCATACCTGTTGGGTACCAAGGAACAATCGCCAAATCTTTGCCTTGAGCCTTCGCTTTCTCGAACTCCTCTCTCTGCTTAGCTAGACTAAGCTCATTTTCATGTGCGAGCCACTTTTCGTGTTGAGCCTTCACTTCGTCCCACTCCTGTTTCTGTCTAGCACTATCTTTTTGTTGCTTGGAAAGCAAATGAGTCAAGTCCACAATTTGAATTTGCCGCAAAAGTAGTTTGCCAGTCATTTCCTTTCTAGTTGCCTTAAGTTGTTCGAGCTCGGCTTGATGTTGTTGGGCCGGGATTGAAGCAGTCACTTGTTCTTTAGCCGCTCGTTCTCTGATTTGAGTCCCTCCTTCTCTGATTGGAGTTGAGCATTAGTAATCTCTAAGATCTGCAACTTTCTCGAAGAAGTTTGTTTTCTTTCATGAGTAGAACTTGAGAGGAAAGAGCTCCAGCCTTGTCTTCTCTGAGAATCGTGTTCTCATTTTGAAGTTTGGCTTGAGAAATCAAATTGCCAACTGCTTCTTCAAAGTAGGGTTGCTTGCTACGACCTGTAGCCAATGCCAAGAAGCCTTCCAAACCCCAGCAAGTTTCAACAGCTTCTAGGTCAGCTGACCAGTCAGCATTAGGAAAAATCTTCGAAAATAGGCAGTTCTCTCCCTGGCACTTTCGTCCATGCTTGTCACATGCAAAACAAGCCATCTGAACAAAGAAAGAAAAAACAGACAAAACCAAACTAACTTAAAACACTTTCTCTATTCAAAGAAAAAGAAAAGGGGAATAATTAGACAAAAATAATGAAAACGAATAGAATCCAAACTAGTGAACAGTCAGTCTATCTACATAGATCTAAAGACTTGAGACCAACAGTTTAAATCAAAACTTAATTCACAACATAAAAACTGAATATTAAGTGGGTTTTAAAAAGATATTTAGAAAAATGGAAGTGGGATTCTTGAATCTCTAGTGTGAACTAATGAATGTCCTCGTTCTACGACTGTAATGTTTATGGATCAAAAACAAAAACACAAGTGAAGACCAGTTTAAATCAAAACTTAGTTCTAAGCATCACCACTGGAGAACATAAAAACTGAAAAGTGGGTTTGAAAGCAAAAAATGGAAGTGGGTTTCTTGAATCTCTAGACTAGAGAGTCTAACTAACCCGATGAATCTTCCTTCAAAGTTTGTGTAATGTTTGAGAGGTTGAATCACGCAAAAACAAAAACAGATAAGTAGAACAGTTCACATCAAAACCTTGTTCTCAGCTTCACCTTCTTCTAAAAGACTAGAGAAGCATAAAAGTGGGTTTCTTCTAAAAGACTAGAGAAGCAAAAAATGGAAATGGGTTTCTTGAATCTCTAGACTAGAGAGTCTAGAGAATCTAAATAACCTGATGAATCTTCTTTGAAAGTGTGTGTAATGTTCAAGGTGTTAGAATCACGCAAAAACAAAAACAGACAAGAACAGTTTACATCAAAACCTTGTTCTCAGCTTCACCTTCTTCTAAAAGAGCAGAGAAGCATAAAAGTGGGTTTCTTCTAAAAGACTAGAGAAGCAAAAAAACGGAAATGGGTTTCTTGAATCTCTAGACTAGAGAGTCTATAAACTAATGAATATTCTTCTACGATATCTACTGAAATGTGTAAGGTGCTCAAAAACATAAACAGAAGAGAAGATCACAGTTTACATCACAACTCAAGAGAGAAGAGAATACAATTTTTTTTTCATGAAATCTACAGCAGAAAGAACATATAAAAGATGAAAGATGCTCAAAAACATAAACAGAAGAGAAGATCACAGTTTACATCACAACTTAAAAGAGAAAAGAATACAAGAAATTAGTTCTTCTTGAAATCTACAGCAGAAAGAACGTATCAAATATCAAAGATGAAAGAACAAAAGATATGGCTACTCACTTCTCAAAAGACTTGAGAGTGTCTCTATAGATCTAAAGACTGGAGAAGCTAAGAGAGTGTGTACAGCGCAGTATAGATTGATAGAGAATGTGACCCTATTTTAAGTATTTATAGACAATTAGGTGTCTCAATATAAATCTAATCTAATACATCCAACGGTTCGTATTAATTACTAGCAAAACTCAGACTCTTTTTTTTTTCCAATAGGGGCGGAGGGTTTTATTGGGAGTGTGATAATAATGTCCCTCTAGTTGGTTAGGGATGTCCTATAGGGGGTGTAAATTGACTAGATTACCCTTTTCACCTTAAGTGGACTAATTTACCCTTTCTTTTTCGGTTGAAAAGACTGAATTGTCCACCCCTATTTTTAAACCTAATGAATCAGAAAAAATCAAAACAGTTCTTTTTTCATCTTCATCTTCTCTTCTCCTCCTCCCATGAACCGTAACATCCATTAAAACTGAAATTTTCATCGTCCTCGATTAATCGGCGATTTGAAAAATTGATAATCGTTGATTGAAAACTATATTAGAGATGCCGAAGAAGAAGGTTGACGAAGATTGTAGCCGTTCTAATCAACCACATCCTCCAATAGGTCAAGAACATCAATTTGAAACTCCTCAACCATCAAAATCAACTGGAATGACTTATTTGAGGCATGTTTCGAAAAACCCAGTTAGGGTTTAGTTTATTGTGTTTGATTTAAGTTAGTTTTGTATAAAAAATTAGGGTTTTGGAACAAAATTGAAATTGAAATTTCTGTGTTGCATGTGAGTTACGGTTGGTAATAACTCAAATACCAACCGTAAGTACTTAGTTTTGAGAAAATATGTTCAGTTACGAATTTTATTTGCAACCGTAAATAGACTTACGGTTGGTGTCGATACTTGAATTACGAACCGTAATTCTTCTTGGATGTTTCAAATTTTTTTTTACGGTTTGTATTTGCATCACATTTATCAACCGTAATTGACTTACGGTTTGTAACTCAAACAACATTATCAACCGTAGACCATCCCGTGTCTTAGCAATTTATCAAACAATAACTTACGGTTCAAAAAATAAGTTGAAATACCAACCGTAAGTCAACTACGGTTGGTCTCGATCCATTAGTTACCAACCGGAATTTGTTACGGTTGCTATATGCTGTCATGTTTCAAAACGTAAATAAGCATGCTCACCAAATTTTTTTGTTTGTTGTTTTCTATATTGTTTGTTCTACCCTTAGTAAATCAATCAATTGTAATGCTTGTGTAGGAATCCTGATAAGGTGAAGAATAAGAGAGGAAATAACTTAACCCCAATTGATCATACGCCAACCCCTCGCGGTGACAAGCATTTAGGGGTAGATAATAGAGGTATCCACAAGAATGAGAAGAGGAGGAATAAAATTTGAAATTAGGTTGAGAGAACCACCTGTGGCTGAATCTGGAGTTGATTTAGAAGGAGTGGAACATAATGATCAAGAAGAGGTCGGAGTCGAAACTAACCGTGAAGGCAACGAAAATGAAATTATAGAGGAAGAATCTAATGATAATGAAGATGAAGAAGAATCTAAAGAATCCGATGATGAAGAAGAGGAGGAAAAGGAAGCAAATGATGTAGAGGAGGAAGATGAAGAAAATGATGAAGAGGAGAAAGAGGAAGAAAATGATGAAGAGGGAGAAAATGCCAAGGGAAAAGAGATTGTTGTAGCTGCACCTCCAGTGAAAGAAAAGAAATCGAGAAAGGAACTTGCACCGAATGGGATGTATATTCCTAAAGGCAAAGAGTTGTTGTTGCCACCGAAGAAGAATAAAATACCTTGGGGAGAGGAGATAAGTCTTCAATCTTATTTGGTTATATCGGTTATTGGGCCGCAAAAGTCTGTGAGACTAGGGTATGATTTTTCCTACTTTTCTTAAAACATTGAATTTATAACTTATTTTGATTCATTTTGTTTGTTTATTTCAGTTCAACAAAATATGTTTCTATTTTTGTATATTTGTTTTTTTAGGACCATGCAAGGGCGAACAAATTGCTCAAGCGTCAAAGGGCTAAACATTGGCCATTAAGTGAAGAATGTGCTTCTGTTCGCAATCTAGTGGTTAGTACAGGATTAGGGCCTGGAATTCTGCACACCCAATCAGAGTATGATAGTGTTGTGGTCTCTGCCTTCAGGGAACGATATTGTCTTGAAACCGATACGTTTCATCTCCCATTTGGAGAAATGACAATAACACCGGACGATGTGAAGCAAATTATTGACCTAGAAGTTGAAGGACAATCTGTGGCAGAAGGTTTCGACAAAAACATGTCTTGGACTAACCTTTACATCCTTGTTCAAGAAACATTTGGGTGGGAGAAAGACGAAACCGAGATGGAGTTTCGGTTGGCTGCTGGTTATGACCCAAGTGAACCACATAAGCAACCTATCATCAGAAAGTTATTGTTGAAGAATTTGAAGACAAAGTTTAGAGGAACGCTCTTAAAGGAAAGGGAAGTTGAGGTTATGGATGAAACAACAGTTAGGAAAACATCCACAGCGTATTTGTTGTATTCACTTGGGACCGTATTCTTGCCCGATAACTCGGGAAATAGGGTGAATGTTCATTACCTGCAATTGTTGAAGGATTTGGACAAGATCAAAGATTATTCGTGGGCTACTGCCACCCTTGCATATTTACTTGATAACCTAAGAAAGGCCTCGAGGGTTGGATTTACTGAAATTGCCGGGAATGTCGCGCTTCTAATGGTAAGTTTGGTTACATATTTATTATATGATAGTTTGTTATATTTTTTATTTTTAGTCATGTGCCAATAGATTAAATTAGTTTGTTTTTTTAGGCATGGGTGTATGACCACTTTCCGAGCCTGAGACCTAGTACTGAATGGGAAGAAGATGATTATGGCCCTACAGGAAAGAAGTTCAAGTTCACTGGTAGACAACAAAGGTACAAAGAGGAGAAGCTCATTCGAGTGAGGCAGGAAATAGATGCTTTCACTGTTGAAGATGTTATCTTTGACCCTTATTTGAGGATTCAAAATGGAGTCTATGCCCGTCATTTCACAGAGACCGCAGGCTACAACGGAAAATTGTATCATCCCATAGGTTATGTTATGACCAATCCTCGTCGAACTCTACGCCAAATCGGTCATATTCAAGAAAGGGTTTTAAAGGAAAACTTCAAATTATCCAAATTGTGTCATTGACTCTACGATCATCTCTTCTTCTTCGGTAAGGGGTCCAGCATAAGGGTGTGATAGAAAACTATCCGGTATAAGGTGGTTATGACGACCGCATACAACTTTCTCCAAAAACCACATTTTTGCCGCGTTCCTTCTAAATTGAAGCTTGAAGTGGCATCGGGATCTTCTTAGTGAAAGTAGTATTCTTCCTCTTTGTCTTTGCTTCATGCACGATACCTTTTTTTGCGTGACTTCTATGTTGTCCACTACACTCGCAAACCATTTGAAAGCTACTTTCATTAGTGGTACTATTACAAACTATGATACACATAATCAACTTGCCTCGTTCTCTAGCCCACTTCTTTGCATCTTCTTTCTCCTTCCATGTCTCCTCGGTTAAATAGTGAAAGCTAGAATCTTCGGTGAGAACTTCATTTCCTAAAGGTTGTTCATCCATTAGGGGAGGTACATCAACGATCTGGACAAAAATATACCCACATTAGTCTAAACGAGGCAACAAAATGACAACATATATGAAGTTACGGTTGGTAACGAAAGAGGAGAAACGAACCGTACATAGGTTACGGTTGGTTACTATAATCCAATACGAACCGTAACCAACATACGGTTGGTATCGATCATCTACTTACAAACCGTAAATAAATCAAAAGTAATTTGAAAACATACAGAGTAATTTATGGTTAGAAACAAAATTCTACAATAAACCGTAATACTAATTACGGTTCGTTTCGATTTACAACTTACTAACCGTAAATAGTGCAGTAAATACTGCCATGCACATGAAGAGTTACGGTTGGTAACGACTAAACGACTAATCAACCGTAACTGGTATTACGATTGGGTTTTCCCCAAATTGAACCAGTTACGGTTGGTATTCGATACTTTTCGAACCGTAACTATGAGTTACGGTTGGTCACGAGCTAAATTCCAACCGTAAGTTCTTCTGAGAATTTTAAAAGTTTTGATTTTTTTACGTACTTTAGAAAATTTTGAGCGACAAAAAGCTAATGGGAACTAATTTAGAAGTATACCTGGTCAATTTCAGGCTCTGGTTCTTCACTTTCTTGGTTGATTTCTTCAATTGATTGATATTGACCTTCATTTTGGGTTAAAACATCTCTACCATCTAACAAATACTCCATATCCGGATCTCCATCAAGAGGTATGTAGTATTTGTTTTCTCTATCATATAGAGATTCACCCATCTCAAATTTGTTACTGGAATCACTCATTTTGGTTGGGTGAATCAAAACCCAAGGTTTCACAAATATCACAAAAGTTTTTCTTTTCTTCTCCTCTATTTTTTTTACTTTAAAAATCTGATTTTGTTTTGATTTAGAGTTAATATAAGTGAAAATTAATCATTAACACCAAACTAGATTATCAACACTAAACTATGTAAGGGTTAATTAGTCATTTTCAGTTTTTTTTGGATAAGGGGCACTTGAAATTACCATGTAATGACCCTTTTGTGGATAAGGGGTTGATTAGAATTATGTTTAAAAGGTTACCAAAAAAATAAAATTGGGGCGTATTTTAGACTTGTACGTTGGGAAGAAGTGGTTTAATTTTTCTTGGTTCCGGATACAATCAAAACTAGAACAGGTGTCTATTGGGTTTTCTTCAAAAATGATTTAGACTTATTAATTTATTTATTTTTTGATGGGAAAAGCAATTTTATTAACTAGCAAATATAATACAAAAGGTTTACAATTTAGTTGTAATCAGAAACATTAGAGAGAATGCAAGTTTTCTGAATTTTTTGTTGCAAATTGGTGGACATATTCAGAAGATTTTTAATCCTTGCTTCTTTAGCTAAGTAGTCTGCAGTAGAGTTGTGCTTCCGTATTATAAACTTTACCCCAGTTTAAGGGAGATCTTTAAAAAAATTACCTTGGATTCCTGCAAGGTGTTCTCAGCTGGCCAGGAGAAGTTTGTACTCACCATGTTTATAGTGTCAACTAGAGTTTTGCAATCGGAGACTATTGAAACGCTTGACAAAATATTTTCTTTCAACCAAGTAACTGCCTTTAACAAGGCTATCGATTCCGCATGAGGAGCCGATGACGCCTTCGCCGAGCCTGCTAAAATATGCATAAATGACTCGTGGTCCACTGAGTATAGAATAAAGCATAACCCATAGACAGATCTTCTTTTTTAGAAGAGGCATCTATAAATATTATCCAATCTGTTTTTAACTCAGACCATTTATAATTGACCGGCTTTACCTTTTGGATGTTAATTCACTTTTGAATTGTTTTTGAGGGAATAGGATGCAGAAATATGTTTATCTGGTCGATCAACTGGATTGGGTCAGGAGAAATTTTCTCGAAGACTACCGAGCATCTGTATTTCCATATGAAGCAAAGAATGGTAGCTATTTTTTCCACTAGGTTAAGAGATTCTTTTTTCGAAATCCACCCTTTAATCCAATGATCCGTCGTGTCAGTGTTTCCTGTTGAATTTAGCATGTCAAGCGAGAACCCAAACCAGATAGCTCTAGCGAAAGGACAAGATCTAAAAAGATGATTGCGTGTTTCATTAACTTGTGCATCACACATCTGACAATGAGGATCGATGTCTATGTTATGGGATCCAAGTCTCGCGGAAGTAGCTAGATCTTTTTGAGTTAATTTCATAATAAATAATTTGATTCTTGGAATCGCCTGAATTTGCCAATTTTTTCCCCCATGGGAAATCAATTGGGGTATTGTTATCTTGAACTTGATTGATTAAGTAGTTATAGATTTTTTTGGCAGAGAAGTTTCCAGAATGATGATGTCTCCATCTCATTTTGTCTTGTTCCTGTATCCTTGGAGTTATGGCTTGTATTTTTCTTCTGTCCTATGGGTCGAAGAAATTGATCAGTTTTTCCTGGTCCCATTTATTTTCTTCTGTTATTAACTCATGAACCATTTTTGGAACCTGGTCTTGGATGTTGGTTGGTTGGGAGATTATTTCCCCATTTGGAATCCACTTGTCTGCCCAAATTTTTGCAGAAGTTCCATCTTTAACTTGCTAGACAAAATTTCCTTTAATTAAGTCTAATCCTTTCTGTATGCTTGTCCAGAGGCTTCTAGTGGGTGAGAATTTGGAAAATATTTCGCTTTAAGAAGTTTGACCCATAATTGATATTGATCTGCGATAAGGCGACTGGAAAGTTTGGTGAGGAGAGCTATGTTGAATTTGTGGGGATTTTTTATTCTTAGTCCTCCTTGCGAGATAGGCTTGCATATGCTGGCCCAAGCTCTAATGAACCCTCCCTGTCTTTTTTGTCCCTATTTATTCCACCAGAAGTTTCTCTGTATTCTATCCATTTGATCTAAGGTATCCTTTGGAAGAGCAATCACTTGCATTTGATAGGTTGGGAAAGCTTGCAGAATAGACTTTATTAAGAATGTCCCACCTGCTTGGGAAAGGAGTTTCGATTTCCAACCTTGCAACGTGGAGTAGTATTTTTGAAGAAGCGGCTCAAAACTGTCCTTCCTATTTTTGTCAAAAAACAGTGGAGTACCGAGGTATCTATCATTTTTAGTCATCAAAGGAACTTTAAGGATTTTTGCTATATTTTTTCCATGTTTAGGGTGTAATCGAGGACTAAAATATACACTGGATTTTTGGAGGTTTATCATTTGGCCGGTGATATCTCCAAATAAGGATAAAATATCTAGCATATTTTTTGCCTCTCCAAAATAAGTTAATTTGCATTCCTTAAATCTTTAATCATTTCAGGGACATTAGTTTGCAAACGAACCTGAGTTCATGAGTATGAGTTTTCGTACTTACCGATTTTAGAACCTACACACTGTGTTCGCCAACTGGATATGCGAATAATAGTTTCGGAATTTGGCATAGTCTAGCCGTTCGCAAACCCGGTTCGCAAAAAACAGTTCTTGACCTGTAACAGGTAAACTCGTTCGCATACTGGGTACGAATACAAGAGTTCCGGACTTGGTCACAGACAAACTCGTTCGCATACTAGGTACGCATACGAGAGTTCCGGACCTGAACTAGCACTTCACAGTTCGCATACTAGGTATGCATTGAAACTGATAAAGACGAAGGTCAGGTGTCGAATCGAACTTCCTGGTTCACGATTTTGGTCCTGGAAACGTTTTCAGATATTTCTGCCCAATCTCAATAACCCTAAGTTAGTGATTTATCCCTTTTTTTTTTTTTTTTTTTTTTTTTTTTTTTTTTTTTTGCAGAAGTGAGAAATTTAATGCAAAACCAGACAACAAAATAGTTTTTTTGCAGAAGTGAGAAAAATTTGTCGTATCCTTACGATGACTTTTCTTAAGAGTTGTGGAAGGGCATGTATAAAAACTTTCATCACAACCATCCATTTTCATCTACAGACGTCCATTAATTATTATTTTTTCCTATTTTCCATATTACCATCGTATCTATTCTTTCCTTATCCATTTCAAACATTTTTTTTCCTTCACAGAGCTGCAACTTCATCTCCCCCTCCATCGTCTTCACTGAAATCACCACCATCTCCCCCTCCATCTTCTCCAACTCCAGCAGCTCTGTTAATTACTATCGTCTTCAACTACATTGATCTCGGCTTCGTCATCTCATGATTGCAGAATATGCCAGATTTTGCCAAGCAATAGGAGAGCATTTTGAGAAGTACTTGGGTTATGCGATGCCAATGCTTAAAAGTGCAGATGAGGTTTCATCCCATGCTTTCATCAACTAATAGATATGAGATGTTATGCATTTTCATTGTAGAATGTATGTGATTGTTTACAGAGAAGAATGTATGTGATTGTTTACAGAGAAGTCTCCGCGCTGTTTGCGGCTCAGTCACCTGAGCTTTATTTTTGAACATTATATATTTTTTAAAACTCTTTTAAAGGGTTGTCATAAAGTTAGTATATTAAAGAACCACAAACTTAACAGAACTTGTGATAGTGTAGGTATGGTTAGTAGTGTAGACTTGCATGCAGGAGGCTGAGGATCAAATCCCCCCAACCTCATTTTTTTTTCCAACATTCTATATTTTTACTTCAACAACTCTTAATAAATGTTGTTATACGTTTTTATTAAAAAAAACGCAGAAAAACAAATTAAACTTGTGAACTATAAGGATGGTTGATGAGCTAGACTAACCCATAGTAGGTTCATGTTCGAATCCCCTCTAACACTATTTTTTATCATCATATTTTGGTGTTCTTCAACAACTCTTGTGAAAATTGTGATAGGCTTAGTCACTACCTTTATGGAACAAAGTTGTTATAGCTAAATGTCGTCACAAATCTTTTGCTTAAGGAGTTGTGGTTTGTTTTCTTAGCGCAACCCCTTGGTCCTAAGGGTTGGTAGTGATGATATGCGCCAACTCTTCCTTTGAAACCAGTTGTAAAACATAAGACTTTCTACGATGTTTAGCAAAGAGTTGTAAAGACCCAGTTGTAGATGTATATTTTTCCTGTAGTGATTGGCGAAGAAAAGGTGGGAAATGTTTGGCGCATCTTTGTTGATTTTGAGACTTGAAATTTTCCTATCCACTATCGCTTTGTCCAGGAGCCTGGATAAGATTTCCATGCAGATGAGGAAAAGGTAAGGGAAAAGGGGGTCTCATTGTCTTAAACCTCTCGAGGTATGGAATTTTGGGTCGGGAGAACCGTTAAGGAGAATAGAAAATGATGTTGTGGATTTGCATTGCAATATGAGGTTTACCCATTTTTCATTAAATCCAAAACTAAGGAGAGATTTTGTAATGAAAGACCACTCCACTCTGTCAAATGCCTTTGAAAGATCTAATTTAAGCGTCAGATATCCTTTTTTCGCTTTTGAAGTTTTCATAGAATGGATAAGTTCATGAGCGATTATGATGTTATCTGTGATTTGTCTCCCTGGCAGAAAGGCGGATTGATTAGGAGAAATTAATTTGTTGAAAATATGTTTTAATCTATTCGCTTGGATTTTTGAGATTAATTTGTATATCGTATTGCTTAAGCTAATGGGCCTGAAGTCACTCGGAGTTTGCGGGGTGGATAATTTTGGTATGAGGGTGATAAAGGAATAATTGAGATCTGTATTGAGAGTGCCAGATTTAAAGAAATCCTGGACCGTGCTAATAATGTCAGGCCCAAAAGTTTCCCAGTTGGCTTTGAAGAATCCTGGTTGGTAGCCGTCAGGCCCCGGAGGCCCTATTGGTTCATATTAGATAAGGTAAGCCAAATTTCCTCTTTTGTGGGGGTTTGAAGTAGAATATGATTTTCTACTTTGGATATGCAAGGATCAATGATTGTGGAAAAATCAAAGTTGTGGTTGCTGTTTGGGAAGTAAAAATTTGGGTAAAATGATTGACTAAGAGAGAGTTGTTTTGATCCCTATCAAACAGCCAAAGACTAGAAGGTTCTCTAAGAGAGTTGATGGAATTTATTCTTTTTCTATTAGAGGCGGTGGCATGGAAATCTTCCGTGTTTTGGTCATATTCCTTAAAGAATTTATCTCTAGAAAGTTGGTGGTAAAAATCATTTTTAATTTCGTACCACTTTCCTAATTCTGCTTGAAGATTTTTCAACTTCTCTATGTCATTTGAAATGTTTCCAGATCTATGAATACTATCTATTTTATCATTTAAATTCTTGATGTTTTTATGAATGTTACCAAAAATTTCGGAGTTCCAATGAGCAAGGTAAGAAGATAGTAGTTGAAGTTTTAAGGAAATGATAAATAAAATGATAAAATTCAAAATCAAATTAAGTAAACAAAAATTAATTATCAACCGAAATCTTTGATTATTAAATAGTTATATTTTTGTTGGTGATTACTAACGGTAGGATATCTTAAACTTAAACGAAATAAAATCAATATGTTTCGGATAATCCGTACTCATACACACCCTAAGTTAAGTTAGGACCACACAAGCCTATTTAATAAATATTCTGCTATAATTTTTTTTAGCCTTGGCTTGGATATAACTGGATATTGTCATTGTGTTAGAGCCATGCTTAAAGCAAATACTTATATTTCTGGATTATTTAGTTTTTGGATGTTTTGATCATCCATAAGAATTTACAATAGCTGTTTAACCATACGAAAATTCGAGCAACCTAAACTTCAACCCATTTTCAACTTTTACTTTTTCTTTTATATTATGGCTCTAAATATGATTTATTTAAATTATGGCTCTAAATTTGATTTCAACCTTTACTTTTTCTTTTATATTTGATTTGATTTCCTTAAGTTATAGCTCTAAATCTGATTTATTGGCCAAACCAAAGGGGGGGCCTTCTATGTGATGGGAAAACTCCATCCTGTCAGTCACAACAAATGTGCAAAAAAATTTAAAATCAACCTTACTGTTTCCAAAATTTCATAAAATTGAGATTAAGTTTGAGGTAATCGATGAAATTGATCATAAATATCAGTCAAATGAGATCAAAAAAACAAATTACAAGTTTACAATTCTTCAAAAACTGCATTGAATCGACTGGAATTGATGAATTTCTATATCATACTCATTCAAATCTAAGAAAGTACAGTTTTCCAATTTTGAAAATCTATCTGAAAGAGTTAATGAAATAAATAAATAATTTAGTCTCATTGAAAAAGAATAGTAAGAGTCTCCGTTTCAATGATCTAATCTTTTGGTTGAGCCAATTTCGACAAAATTCATAGCTGATTTTTGTTTTTCTGGAAAAACAGAGCACAACTACAGAGGATTTGAATATATCGCGGTTTGGAAGATGACGGGTTTGGGGAATGGTTTTAAAACCAACTCGTTTACCCGAACTGACCCACATGTATAATTCTGTGATCATTTCTGTTAGCAAATGGATAAGGGGACTGTGAAAGGCGAAAAAGCGAGGTCTAACAACCTCACCCAATATTTCGCTTAGCAATCTGTATGGACTAACTCCAATATACTTTTAAGAGAATCAACTAGACAGTCAGACTCAATCTTAATAAAAAGTATATCAAAGAGTTATTATCTCAACCTCTTGATTCAATCCTTACTCAAGCAAATAGAAATCTGCGAGTCTGATTAAATACAAGAGAAATAACTTGAACTGTACCAAAGACCAATGTTCAAGGATCAATCAATTTCAATAAAAAACCAAAGGTTGGATTTACCAATTGATCAATACAACGCACAACCTGTGATAATTCAATTATATAAAAAAATATAATGCGGAAAAGAAATAACACAGACACCATAAGTTTTGTTAACGAGGAAACCGCAAATGCAGAAAAACCCCGGGACCTAGTCCAGAATGAACACACACTGTATTAAGCCGCTACAGACACTAGCCTACTACAAACTAACTTCGGTATGGACTGTAGTTGAACCCCAATCAATCTCGCACTGATTCAAGGTACAGTTGTGCTCCTTACGTCTCTTATCCTAACAGGATACTACGCACTTGATTCCCTTAGCTGATCTCACTCACAACTAAGAGTTGCTACGACCCAAAGTCGAAGACTTTAATAAACAAATCTGTCTCACACAGAAAAGTCTATAGGAATAGATAAATCTGTCTCCCACAGATTTTTTAATACCTACGAGTTTTTTTTTGTCTTTTGATAAATCAAGGTGAATAAGAACCAATTGATATACCAGACTTATATTCCCGAAGAACAGCCTAGAAATATCAATCACCTCACAATAATCTTAATCGACTAGCGAAACAAGATATTGTGGAATCACCAACGATGAGACGAAGATGTTTGTGACAACTTTTCTATCTTACCTATCGGAGAAGTTAATCTCAAGCCAATCTTACGATTGCACTCAATCATGATAGATACAGAAAGATCATATCATGCAACTACAAAGAGAATAGTTGGGCCTGGCTTCACAATCCTAATGAAGTCTTCAAGTCGTTAACCTACAGGGTCTCGAGAGAAATCTAAGGTTAAAGGAGAATCGATTCTACCTAACACAACTAGTATCACACAAGAGGTGTGGGGATTAGCTTTCCCAATTGCTAGAGTTCTCCTTTATATAGTCTCCAAATCAGGGTTTGCAATCAATGTTAGCTTACTAACAAAGCATTCAATAATCACCGTTAGATGAAAACCTGATTAGATTCAATCTAGTATCTTTCAACCGTTAGATCGAACTTAGCTTGTTTTACACAAATGAAACGTAACTTCATTTAGGTTTGAGTAACCGTACCTAAGCGTGTACACTTAGTTGGTTCAACAATAGTTAACCAATGGTTAGCCAAATGAGCACTTTCATATCAACCTTATTCATCTTCACCATAACTAGTCCAAATTACTTCAAATGAACTAGTTCAAGAGTTGTTTAATTTCTTAGATCTCATAGAAGTATACAAGACACAATCGAAGCAAAATCGGTTTGATTCACTTGAATCGATTCATGAACATTATAGCCACGGTTTGTAACTTGCATTCCTTATTCTATTAATGTTTGAGTTTATGAACGGACCAATTTTAGAAAGTAACCTACTTAAGTATGCGTACGGGTATGCATACTTAAGTAACCGTATTTGAGTTTGTTTTGGTTTCCAAACTCAGCAGAAATTCACGGGTGTGAACTTTCCGCCAGTATGCGTACGGGTACGCATACTTAGGTAAACGGATTGAGGTTGTTTTGATTTCCAAACTTAGCAGAAATTCACAGACGTGAACTTCTCGCCAGTATGCGTACGGTACGCATACTTACCCAGTCTCCATCAACCATTAGTACACACATAAGTATGCATACATTCGTTTCCCGGTTTTGGAATTATACACTAATGTGCGAACACACTATATGCTTATATCCAAGGATGGTTACATGTTTTAAACTCTTTTTTCAATCATTGAAACATTCTTAGAGGATGTTATATAGTTGTTATTCACAAACTATTTTTTATCAAAGAAATTTTCAAGATATTGAAATAATCATCATGACAATCGTCACGAGTAAAGATGAACTTGGCCAAAGCGAAAGCTTACCAACACATATTTCGAGAAATAGATAAGCCAGATAAACTCGGCTCGAAATAGCAAATGTGTATAATTGAAAACTATATAGCAATACGACTTTTGTCTCAAGATAGGAGATAGAGTAGATACACTTTTGAGTGATAGATAAGTTCAAGTCTCCACATACCTTTTTGTCGATGAAGTTCCACCAGTTCCTTGAGTAGTTCTTCGTTTTTGAATGATGAACGCCGTGGAGTTTAGAGCTCAACTACACTTACTATCCTAGTCCGAGACTTAGCTATAAGTAGACTAGAAATCAAGACTTATAATTTTGATCACTAACATTGACAAACATGCTTGAGATATCAACGCATGCGAGTTCGACCTAGCAGTGCTCTAACAATCTCCCCCTTTGTCAAGTTTAGTGAAAAAACTATCAATACATATGAAATACAAAATAAATAAACTTTGAAGCTTCTCGTCCACATGCTTGATCTCCTTGGTTCTTCAACATTACTCGAAATCTTCGTCACTTCCAAGTACTCCAATGATTTCAAAGATATTCACATCAGCATCACCGTTGTTGAAGATCCGTAGCCATAACAATGAGAAAACAATAGCTCTCAATCATTGTTATACAGTGTCATAGTATTATTACACAACATCTGTGAGAGTAAAATATCAACTCGACACGTGGCGCAAGATCAAGACGGGAGCACCATATATTACTACAACCAACTATACAATAAGCCCTCTTCTTATTCTTATCCTTTCCAGTCATTATCTAGTCATCCCTATGGGCATAAATGTAATTCGATGTACAATACCCCCTATATAAGAGAAAGAGATATAGGTTAAAAGGGGTTCCTTCTTCTCCATTCTCTCTCTAAGATAGAACTTAGCTCATCTTCTTCCATGGATGGAGTTTCAAGTCCCTTGAGGACCTCCATTCATGGATCTTTGTGTAACACCACAAATAATAGTGAAAACAAAGTGGATGTAGGTCTTTTAATGGCCGAACCACTATAAAATCCTTGTGTTAATCTTTACTTTTATGCACTTTTATCTTTCATATTTGATTTTCAATGATTTATGTTCATTAGATCTTGTTGGATGTAGTAGTCAAAAAATGTGCAACTACATTTTGGCACTAGAAGGAGGGGTTTGTGTAAAGATTTATTCTACCTAGTCCTTAAACTTGTGTTTTGAGATTTTTTCTTAAGTTCTTCACTTGTATGAGTAGATCTTAGAACAAAATGAGTTCCTTAAACTTGGAGTTCCAAACGATCTTCTACATCAAGAAGTTCTAGAATTTTCATCTATTTACTGATCTATTCACTGATTTGGTTGAAATTATAGAAATAATCTATCTTTTCATCATTTTTGGTGATATATCTTACTCCTTACAGGAGATCCAGTAGATTTCATTGCTAAAAGGGCTAAAACGTAATTATTATTTTCCTCTCCGATGTTTCAAGACATCAGTTGATTTTAAGTCTTCAGATCTACGAGTTTTCAAGCAAAAAGCTTTCAAAAACGAAGCAAAAAACAAATCATGCTAATGAATGAGGCGTATGTCGCTACCGTGATCGGAAAAGTAGTTGTATGGATTTCATCACCATCTTCTACTGTCATGGTTCAAGGAGAGTGAAACCCCTGTCACAGAGAGCTCCAATGGCGCTAAGATGAGCTCATCTCGTGCTGTCAGTGGTGAAATCCCAACGGTGAAAGAGATCATCCGATCTCGTGAAGGCATGAACCTAATGGCGAAAATAGATCACCCGATCTCGTGCAGGCATGATCCTGTAGATTACCAAGATAATCCTACCTCGTGAAGGAAAAACTCCAATGGAGGAAGAGATCATCCGATATCGTGAAGGCATAATCATGGTGCGGAAGAGATCATCCGATCTCATGAAGGTAAAATACCAAAGATGGCCAAAGAGATCATCTGTTATCGTCAAATACCATAAGCCCGATGACAAAACGAGTAACCTCGTGAAGGAAAAAATCCAACGGAGAAAGAGATCATCCGATCTCGTGGAGGCATGAACCTAAAGGTAAAAGAGATCACCCGATCTCGTAAAGGCATGATCATGATAACCAGAGAGACCATCTGAGCTCATGAAATACCATAATTCTTATGACGAAAGAGATCATCCGATCTCGTGAAGGTAAGCTACCAAAGGTGATAGAAGTAATCAACCGATGTCATGAAAGCACAATCCTGATGACCAAACGAGTCATCTCCTGAAGTTCAAATATTAACGGCGAAAAGAGATCACCCGATCTCGTGCAGGCATGATCCTGTAGGTCAAAGAGATAACCCCATCTCGTGAAGGAAAAATTCCAACGGACAAAGAGATCACCCGATCTCCTAAAAGCATAAGCCCTGAGACAAAGCGATTCATTTCATAATGAAAAAACTCCAACGGAGAAAGAGATCATCCGATCTCGTAAAGGCATGATCATGATGACCAAAGAGATCATCTGATGAAATACTTACGACGAAAGAGATCATACGATCTCGTGAAAGTGAACTCCAAAGGTGATATACGTGATCACCCGATCACGTGAAAACAATACCCTGAGGGAAAAATGAGCTTATTCGATCTCGTGGAGGAAAAACCTTGATGGATCAATCCGATCTCGTGAAGACGAAGTCCCAAACGATGCCAAGATGGGACCAGCTCGTGCTGCCGATAATGATGAACAAAGTAGCCATCCTATGGAACAGTTGGTTGGAATTAATCACCAACCACTGTTGTGGCAAATCAAAACTTGTCAATTATGGAGGTAAACTCACTCTGTAAATGATGAACTAAATTTCCTAATGGAGTCTCGAAAAAGCAATCAACATTGCTGCCATCCTGATGTGATGAACAGAGAAGTACAACCCCAAAACATGGAGGTCTAAATGATGAATGATGCCAATGGTGGAGAAAAAGTCCGATGAGATAATTGAATGTACGGAACGGACACGTCCGATCCCATGCAAACAAAATCTCAGATAAAACAGATGAGCTCTATCTGGAGAAATAGTAACCCATAAGGACAAGCTTCCTGGTGGTTATGATCCATGGAGATTAATGGTGAAAGGAGAGTTCACCCACCCACATAATCGTGGTGCCAAGTCTCGCTGCCAGTCGACTGATTAATCAACCTCATCGGAGGAGCACCAGCTCGTGCTGTCAATAGAGGAGCCAGAGGCACTCGAGCTGCAAATTTTGCATACACTTACGAAGTGACCATGACGATGAATGACGGAGTAAGGGCTCACTGCCATGATGAGATAATAGATTGGAGTTAATCTCCAGTCTCTATCACTGTGGTTCCAAGACGAACTGCAGCTGCATGCTTCCTAATTGACGAAGTCAAGACAAGTAACATTACTATGATGAACTTAGGCGAACCAATTCATGATTGCCCATCCGATCATCGGCAAGATAATGACGTAATCATACTAACTCGGAGTAGCAGCTCGGAGAGGTAACTCGAGCTTACCAGTTTCACTCAGCTCAGATCGGACAAACCATCTCGAGTAGTTGTGGCCATATCGGACGAACCAATCCGAGGAGAATCGAATGACTCGCTCGGACTCACCGGCCATATCGCCTAGACCATTAACTCATACGAGTCATCTCGAGAAGGACATTTCATTACGATATCCCATAACAATGTTAAATGATGAGATGGCCTGAAGAGCCTCACAACAATGACGAACAATGATGACAATCCCACGAAGATAAAACTGGAGGGACGACTCCACATGACGGAGACTTGTGATTAAAAATACTGGTGATTAAATACTATGATACATTTTCATATATAAAGACTAAAGGGTGATACTAATGGTCATGCAACCAAGTGAGTCCTAAAGGCGCAAAATGGAAGCAAGGATTATGACAATGACGTCCCATTACAAGGAGAAATGGATCATTTGAATTCATCACCAATATCCATTACCGTTGAGTACGAGCTCGAGAAGCTTGTAAAACATGAGATCGAACTTACCATGTTTATTATATGGTGGAATGCCTGGCTACCACAAAATCAACAACAACGAGATGACATGAACGCTGATGCTCTGTCACATCCGTTAAAAACTCATAATGAGACGAAAAAGAAGCTTGAAAGGCCATGGAGGCACAGTCCAAATTCTGTCCACATCAAAATATCAAGTTGACATATCTCGACGAAGCAAGACTAGTCCACATAATGGCGGTTTCAAATCAAATTTATGAGCTATTTTCTTTCTTTGCACAGGGAAGGACCCAAAATGGCGTTAAACCCCACAGACGTACAACCACGAAGGAGTGGTTGATTGAATCTAATCACTAATCGCCACTGAAGCGGAGAGACGAACTCTCATATTAATTACAGGCATATAAATGCACACCGAATTAGCCAGTGAAGAATGGCTTCCATCTCTAGCGACGACGAGGAAACATCAAGGATTCTAGAATCCAAGACTAAATAAATAGCAGATGGATAATGACTATGGTTTATCCTAAGGCGATAATAAGGCCATCATAAAAAGAAATTGCATGATGGCACTGAAGTGGTAAGCCACTGGACGATAGCTCGATGAACCACGACGATTCTAACCCCTAGCATTGACGAGCAATGGTGAGCACTCCATAAGCGGAGCAATCTTGAAGTAAGACGATACCAAAAACTAGCTAATACACCGAACTATAGACGAGAAAAATTAATGCCAAGGCGACACTCTATAACAAGCTATGACAGTAGGCGGACAAGATCCCTTGTCAACTATAGGCGGACGTTCTAACTGACCGTAAATGCCCTTTAAGGATGTCGTACTCTAGCTAACAGCAAGACGTCTAATGTGAGCAAATAGCTAACAACCTGCCTCATATCAATTAAAAGCTCAACTAACTAGAGCACCAAGCTAAACCGCTACAAACAACAACAATCAATGAAGGACTATCAACATTCTGGCACAAACATGTGTGACCCTAACTAAGATGAAATCAGGAGTCAACTAATAAAAATGGTGATTGCCATCCACACTATGTGCTGCACTAACAGCAACCCACCAATGGGGCATCGATGAAATGCTACTTCAAGTAATCACCATGAGATGGTATGATCGATCTTTGTAATTGGTGTGATCGATCCTAGTAATTGGTGTGACCGACCACAAGTGTTGTGTATTCGATCCTTGTAATTGGTAACGGTATTGGAAACTGGTGTAATCGGTCCTTGTAACTGGTGTGACCGATCACAAACAATACCATGGGAATATGGAAACGATCCTGGTAACTAATGTAACCGGTCCTGGTAACTTGTGTGACCGATCACAAGTATTTCCATATTAAGGTATAACCGATCCTAGTGATTGGTAGAACTGATTTAACCCATGTATGTGATTTGATATTTGATCAATCACATAGTTATCTTGGAATACCGGTCAACCAATTCCAAACTTGTTTAGAAGTGTGGTATAACCGATTCCAAGAATGTAAATCCATGTAAATATGAATAATGATAGTGAAGAGATGTCAACATACTTTGAACACGTACAATAACTCTTATCATTTATTGTTCAAAGATATTCCTTAGTACTCAAGAAGATCCTGTGCCGAGATAAATTAAGAATCTTTTAATTAAGGTTTTTGGTTTTATATGCTTTTGAAAAAGCGGGGGTCTAACAACCATACCCAATATTTTGCTTAGCAATCTGTATGGACAAACTCCAATATACTTTCAAGAGAATCAACAAGACAGTTAGACTCAATCTTAAGAAAAGTATATCAAAGAGTTTATATCCCAATTTCTCAATTCAATCCGCAATCAAACAAATAGGAATTTGTGAGCGAGCCTGATTGAATAAGAGAAATAACTTGGACGATATCACAAACCAATGTCCAAGTGTCAATCAATTCGATCACCAACCCAAAGGCCGGATTCGAGAACCGATTGATCTTAAGGCACAACCTATGATATTTCTATTATATAACAAAATATAATGCAGAAAAGAAATAACACAGACACCAGAAATTTTGTTAACGAGGAAACGCAAATGAAGAAAACCCCCGGGACCTAGTCCAGATATGAACACCACACTGTTTTAAGCCGCTACAGACACTATCCTACAACCAATGAACTTCGGACTAGAATATAGTTGAGCCGTAATCAATCTCACACTGATCAAGGTACAGTTACGCTCCTTATGTCTCTGAACCCCAGCAGGATTCTACGCACTTGATTCCCTTAGCTGATTTCACCCACAACCAAGAGTTTCTACAACCCAAAGTCGAAGACTTGATAAACAAACCTGTCTCACACAGAAAAGTCTATCGGAATAGATAAATTTGTCTCCCACAGAAATACTTACAAGTTTTGTTTCGTCTTTTGATAAATCAAGGTGCACAGGAACCAATTGATAAACCGAACTTATATTCCCGAAGAACAGCCTAGTATTATCAATCACCTCACAATAATCTTAATCGTATGGTAGCGAAACATGATATTGTGGAATCACAAACGATGAGGCGAAGATGTTTGTGATTACTTTTTATCTTTCCTATTGGAGAATCAATCTCGAGCAAATCTTAGAGAAGATAGTACTCAATACGATATAATAGGGCAAGATCAGAATATGCAACTACAGAGAAAATAGTTGGGTCTGGCTTCACAATCCCAATGAATTCTTTAAGTCGTTAACCTACTGCAGGGTTTTGTGAAAAACCTAAGGTTAAAGGAGAATCGACTCTAGTCGCAACTAGTATCACACAGGAGGTGTGGGGATTAGGTTTCCCAGTTGCTAGAGTTATCCTTTATATAGTTTTTAAATTCGGGTTTGCAATCTAAGTTACCTTGGTAACAAAGCATTCAATATTCACCGTTAGATGAAAACCTGATTAGACCCAAGCTAATATCTCTCAACCGTTAGATCGAACTTAGCTTGTTATACACAAATGAAATGTACCCTCATTTAGGTTTGAGTAACTGTACCTAAACGTGTACACTATGTTGGCTCAACAGTATTTAACAGAGGTTGGCTATATGAACACTCTCATATCAACCTTATTCATCTTAACCACAACTAGTTCAAATGACTCAAATGAAACTAGTTAAAGAGTTGTTCAATTGCTACATTCTCATAGAAGTATACAAGAACACAATTGAAGCAAAATTGGTTTGATTCACTCGAATCAATTCATGAACATTATAGCCATGGTTTGCAAAGAATGCATTCCTTAATATATAAATGTATTAGTTCATGAACAAACAAATTTTAGAACTTTAACCACTCAAGTATGCAAACGGGTACGCATACTTAAGTACCCGGTCCGAGTTTGGGTTTCCCCAGTATGCAAACGGGTACGCATACTTCTAAACACAGCAGAAATTTCCGAAACCAAACCCTTCGCCAGTAGGCGTACGGGTATGTGTACTTAGGTACCCGAAATTCCACAACTACAAGTACGCATACGGGTACGCATACTATAGTTCCGGTCATGGATCACATACATGCAAGAATGCATACTATGTTCATAATCCAATGATGGTTAAGTATTTTAAACTCTATTTCAATCATTGAAACTTTCTTAGAGGATGAAAATAGCTGTTTTCACACACTATTAACATCAAAGCAATTTTCAAGTTATTGAAATAATCATAACGAAACATTCCAAGTCTACACCAAATGATTGTATCACACAAACCATGTAAGATGTTACACGGCAATTTTCACATGATCATCTTTTGACTGTCAAGAATATAAGATGAACTTGGTAGAAGCGAAAGCTTACCAACACATATTTCGAGAAATATGTAAGCGAGTTAAACTCAGCTCGAAATCTCAAATGTGCATAATCGAAAACTATATAGCAATACGACTTTTGTCTCAATATAGGAGATAGAGTAGAAATAGACTTTCCAAGTGATAGATGAGTTTTAGTCTCCACATACCTTTTGTTGATGAAGTCCCACAAACTCTCCTTAGTAGTTTTTCATCTTCAATTGATGAACGCCGAGAAGTCTAATGCTAACCTACACAATCTATCCTAATCCGAGACACCACTATAAGTAGACTAGAAATCAAGACTTATAGATTTGATCATTAACATTGACAAACAAGCTTGAGATAGCAACGCTTGCGAGGTCGACCGAGCAGTGCTCTAACAGCTTTAATTACCAGAAATTAAATGCATATCTCTAGAGAATAATTAGTAATGTGCATTTACTAATTGGAAATTTTCTATTTTTGAAATATTGGACAAGCATTTATTGGAATTAGGAAAACCGAATTTTTCCATTCATTGCATATCTTAAGAATATTTTCGGTTTTGGAAATTCCTTGATGTCCAAACATCCTTGGTATATAAATATCTAAGTTTTCATTTCTAGCAAACTATCCTAAGAGCCACGCAAACTTCATTTCTCTTTGTTTCTGGTAGAGCTGTTTAATCGGAGAGAAAAATATCCTAATTAAGTGAAATCTCTTACGACCGCTCGTTTAAAGACTTCTGTGGGATCAAGAAGCTCTACGAGTACCGTTGGTGGGAAACTAGATAATTGCAGTGTTATTAGTTATCGATTGATTTGATTGACTAACTGTTGTTGAAACTTTGATTGCACCTAGTTTGTTTATTCTTGAGAATCTTCTCTTCTGATATAAGATTCACTTGAACTAAATTGAAGTATCGAGGGGATCTTAAGAACTGTTGTTATATCTAAAGACATCTTGTGATAATCCATTGTTAATAGACTCCGTTCTATGTGTGATTGATAACAAGAGATTCAAGTGGTGTTGTGCAGGTTATTATTGAAGATTAAAGAAGATTTGAAGACAAAGAAGATTTCTTATTGGTTTTCATATCTCTGTGTGTGCACAAACCTTGATCGGTTGGGATCCAACTAGAATCAGATTTATTCGATCGATTAGTTACGTGAGATCGACATCACTTTATAGTTTGTCTTTGAGATTTGTACTGACTTATTACGAATCTAAACTTAACTACTTTGATAGTTATTGGATAAATTGATCTAACCAGGAAAATGAGTTTATTAGATTAAGCGGAAGATCTTTGCTTATGACTTGAGATATCTTTATCGTGAAAGAATCAATAGAGTTGTTACCAAACAGATTCGTTGTTCCTTTCCTGTTTGGAATACGCTCCAAAGGAATTCTATCAGTGCGTGACTCATCGAAGTCGGAAGCACAGGGATACTGAGGAAACTAAGTGAACTAGGGGTAGTTGCTTGGTCTCAACTATACGATGTTGGTGTAGATTTTGTATAGCGGCTTAATTTTGAGAGTACTCAATTCTGGACTAGGCCCCAGGTTTTTTCTGCATTTGCAGTTTTCCTCATTAACAAAATCTTGCTGTGTGATTTACTTTTGTTTTTCACAATTATATTTGTTTATATAATTTAAAGTAAATTTCACTTTACGTTAACTCCGATATACTTGATAGTGATCCTATAGAGTTATGTTAAGTCTGAACCTATTATCATGTATCACACTTTGGTAGTCTTATTGTCTCGATATCGTTTTCATAGACAATCAAACAAAGTGTGAATGAAGTTGTTGTATTATCTCGACTTTGTCCATAGACGATGACACTTGGTAAGAGGACTTATAGGTTGAAACAAAAAGATTGTGGTGTGTTTGGGTACCCTTGTATTTTCAGAAAGCATATGCAGAAACTATGTGTTCTTTACACAAGATAGTGTCGATGGTGCCCAACCACAATCTACCAAGTTGTGGGATAACAAATTTGCTAAATTTCGTGATGAAACTATAAACATCAACGATCGGGATGCAAATGGATTGTTCGATCGCTTCGTTGTAATCAACGCCCAAGTTGCCTTGTATGTTTTTGCTATAATGCAAGCTGCTCGTGCTCGAGTGAGTGGTCTTGTCGATATTGATGTCGAACAAAAATGTCGAAATGATTGGCACCACAAACATTGGAAATTTTTTGGTGATGAAAGTAGTTATCATACTTTGAGAGTGTTGCATAAATATAATCCATAAGTGTTAGCTAACATGCAAAATGTACCTGCAAGTTCACCATACACTTCTTATCCTTCAACACCAGTTTCATAACCATCTTAAACATCCCATCCCCCTTCGGAGAATCCATTTTCTTCACCAGAAACCATAACAAACAACAATTCCAACTTGAATGTCAATGTTGCGATTAAGGGAAAATTATTAGGAAGAAACGTTGCAAGAGCAGCGAGAAAAGCTGCCCAAGAAGGAGAAGCAAGTGAAGATTTTTTGGATACTTTAATAGATCATCAGAAGACTGTCGAAAAGCAAAGAGCAGTAGACCGACAGTTCTTGACTAGGGAGATGAAAAAACATCGAAAAAATCAAGAGAAATTTGTTTCAGACTATGACAAAAATAAGATTCTAAATGAAAACACCTCAACAATGACCCCTAGAAAATTGATGGTATGCGAGATGGAGATGGACAGGTTAGCAGATGAGTTGGAAGAAAACAAAACAAGAGAAATTTGGAAAAACGATTTGGAGGTCAAGCTGAAGATGAGGATGATGAAGACCACGATGAAGTAACGCCACTAAATTAATTGATGTATAATATTTAATTCTAATGAAGATGCAGTAGTTCGGTTATGATAAATGAAGTTGTACTAGTTTTTCATTACATAAAACTTTGTAGTAGTTTTTCATTACATTAAAACTTAAACTCGACAACATCCATCAAAACTAAACTTAAGACTAAAACTAAACTTAAGCCCAAACTTAAGCCTAACATCCCATACGAGTTATTAGAAACTCCTTAAGAATTTGGTAATGCGCTTCGTATTCAAAAAAAATTCCTTTCCATCTTCGCCACTCATCTCGAGTTCGTATTCCTAATTCAGCATTGGTGTCACCTCTAAGACGATATTGATTGACAATCCTTCTCATAGCTATAAAATCCACAAGATCTTTTTTGATAGTCACGAATTGGCAAAAAAAAAACAGCTCGATCCCGGTTATGAGGATTACCTTGTCTCTGTGCAGAAAGAATCATGAATTTTACCCAAATAATTCATATTGTGTAAACCATTCATCCGTCGTTCTTCACCTCTCTTCGGGTAGTATATTACATAGTTTCTACAAAGACATAAATCTTCATCTTCAGTAAATCTAGGATCATCCATAAATTACCCAGAAAGTAGAGAAGTTTTTAAGTGAAGATGTGATTTTGAAAAGGATGAAGTGGAGAAGTTTTTAAGTGAAAGTGTCATTTTTTGAAATGGATGAAGTGGTGTATTTATAAGGATTATTGGAGATTAAGTCTAGGTCGCTAGCGATTGAGTCTACACCGCTACTTCTAATAAAAACCGTAAAAAATTTAAAATGATTCGAAACAACTTCAAAACAAAACTATGAAACAAACAATCAAACTTAAACAACTTCAAAAAAAAACTATGAAAAAAACAATTAAACTTAAACAACTAAACACAACTAAACTTGAAAACACTACTTAATTCGCCCTCCATCTCTTCCAAACTCAGCCCACATATTCGCTATAAGATCTTCCCTTAACCTGTTATACAGAGTTCTGTTCTCAATGTGACTAGTCATTTGCGTATCGTTCCTTGCAGATAATCCTCTTTCTGGGTGAATCTCAGGCCTAAAGTCTTTATCTTCACGGTTAGTCCAATTCTTATTACTACGAGTTTCCTGAATTACCATGTTATGCATAATGATGCAAGTCAGCATAGTCTTATGCATTTCACAAGCACTTAGACCACGATAAGGCCCACAAATGATGGCGAACTTTCGCTTCAGAATTCCAAAAGCCCGTTCCACATCCTTTCTCGGTTCCATTTGCCTACTATTGAAATATGAGTATGAATGACCCATTTCACCGGCAGGTGGCTGACGATAACATTGAACTAAAGTTGACCATTTTGGATAAATTCCATCTGCAAGATAATAACCATGAGTGTAGAGATTCCCGTTGATAGTGAAATTTACCTGAGGACTAATTCCATACTTTAGATCTTCAAACAAAGACGATTTGTGTAAAACACTTATATCGTTTTGAGATCACGGTAGACCAAAAAAAGCATGCAATATCCAACAATCATAAGAAGCGGCATCCTTAAGGATAACCGTTGGTTTTACGTAGTGACCCTTATACAGACCGGCCCAATAGGTAGGGCATCCGGTCCATACCCAATGCATGCAGTCAAGACTACCCAGCATTCCTAGAAATCCCCTTTCCTGATTTTTCTTTAATATTTCTCTAACATCCGCGTGAGTTGGTTCTCATAAATAGGTTGGACCAAAATGATTAATCTTGCTTCGCAAAACAACGAAAGATACTTGTATGGGGTTGTTTTTCAAATACGAAGGTACTCATCATTATAATATGGAGGTCTGCATATCCTAGAATCCTGAAGGCCAAAGTAACCGTTTGTTCAGGTCTATGACCTCTAATATTCAGTGCATCATACTGATAATTAAATTGAGGTTCTATCCGACAAAGCTCACCAATAATCTTTAGCACCAAATGTCGGGGCATGCGGAACCGACCTTGGAAATTTTCATCAGAGAACACACCGTCGGGAAGAAAATAATTGTGCATCAGCTTCTCGTGCCATTCATCCCCACCCCGGTACGCATATTTTCTTTTGAATACTTATCTTGGCTCTGGATCTCTAGGTATATGCCCCGATGAATATAACTGCAACAAATTGCTGGTTAGTTCTCTATCTTCATCTGACTCATCATCAATTTGTTGCAACGCTTGAACGAATATTCATTATTGTTCTTCAAATCGATCCATATGAATACGCACCTCTTCGTCCATTGATTTGAAAATAAAAACTAAACCGAGGATTAAGGTACAAACGAGTAGGATGATAGAGTTAATGAAAAAAAATGATGTGTGATTAAATTGAATTGAATGGGGTGAATTTATAGGGAAACGTGGGGGAAATAGCCGTTTCATCATTATCTAATAAGCGACAAATTCTGCACCGACCGCTACAGATGCAGTCTCTACCGTTCGGTTGAGACTTGATCGCTCAACTCTTTTCCCATAGTGGCGCAACCAGTTTGCCAAGACAGATGGCATAGCATACGGGGGGATTAGCCAATGCCCATAGGAATAGGCCTAAGAGTTTACAAACAAGTTGGAAAATAGTTCAATCCAATCTTTGGATGACCAATATGTGTGAGTTGGTAGAACCGATTTTAATTCAGGTAATGTATCTTGGTACAACCGATCACAATACCTAGACTAATGATTTGGTATGACCGGTCCTGGTAATTGGTGTAACCGATCCTAAGTAATCACCATGAGATGGTATGATCGATTCTTGTAATTGGTGTGACCGATCATAAATGTTGTGTGACCAATCCTTGTAATTGATGTAACCGACCCTAGTGAATGGTGTGACCGATCACAAGTAGATACCATGTTTAGGTAGAATCGATCCTAGTGATTGGTATAACCAATCTGAACCCATGTATGTGACTTGGTAAGACTGATCACAACCAACCATTGTGACTTGGTACGACCGATCACATAGTAGTCTTGCAATACTGGTAGAACCAATTCTAAACTTGTTTGGAAGTATGGTAGATTCGATTCCAAGAAGCAAATCTATGTAAATATGAAATAAGGATTTGCAGTGAAAAGATGTCAACATACTTTGAACACGAGCAGTAACTCTTATCATTTTTTGTTCAAAGATATTCCTTGGTACTCAAGGTGATCCTGTGCCGAAATAAATTAAGAATCTTTTAATTAAGGCTTTTGGTTTTATGCTTTAATTACCAGCAATTAATGCATAGCTCTTGAGAATAAAAATTAGTAATGTGCATTTACTAATTGGAGATTTTCTATGAGAGATTTTAGAAATATTGAACAAGCATTTATTGGAATTAGGAAAACCGAATTTGGGCATTCAATGCATATCTTGAGAATATTTTCTCTTTTGGAAGTTCCTTGGTGTCCAGACATCCTTGGTCTATAAATACCTAAGTTTGCATTTCTATCAAACTATCCTAAGAGCCAGGCAAACTTCATTTCTTATTTTTTCTTGTGGAGCCGTCAAATCGGAGAGGAAAGTATCCTAATTAGGTGAAATCTCTTACAACCGCTCATTTAAAGACTTCTGTGGGATCAAGAAGCTCTACGAGTACCGTTGGTGGGAAACTAGATGATTGCAGTGTTATTAGTTTTCAATTTGATTTTGACTAACGGTTGTTGAAACTTTGATTGCATCTAGTTTGTTTATTCTTGAGAATCTTCTCTTCTGATATAAGATTTACTCAGACTAGATCAAAGTATCGACGGGATCTTTATAACTCTTGTTAGATCTAAAGACATCTTGTGATAATCCATTTTTAAAAGACTCCGTTCTGTGTGTGATTGATCACAAGATATTCAAGTTGTGTTGTGCAGGTATTTGAAGGCAAAAGAAGATTTGAAGACGAACGAAAACTCTTATTAGTTTTCATATCTCGTGTATTTAGTGCACAAACCTTGATCGACGGGGATCCAACTAGAATCAGTTTATCTTTGATAGATCTGTATTGATTAGTTGTGTGAGATCGGCATTCTTTATATTTCTCTTTGAGATCTATATTGATTGAGTGTGAATCTAGACTTCACTATCTCGGTAGTTATTGTATAGATTGATCTAACCAGACAAAGGAGTTTATTAGATTAAACATAAGATCCTTTGTCAACAACTCATCATAATCTTTTAGCAAGATTGATTAGAGCGGTTACCAAACAGATTCTTCCTTTGCTGTTTAGAATACGATCTAAATGACTTGTTATTCACGTGCATGACTCTAGAAGTCGAAGGCGCAGGGATACTGAGGAAACTAAGTAGCTAGCGGTACTATGCTTGGTCTCAACTATACGAAGTTGGTATTAGATTTTTTATACCGGCTTAATTCTGAGAGTATTCAAAACTGACTAGGTCCCGGGGTTATCTGCATTTTCGGTTTCCTCGTTAACAAAATCTTGTGTTGTGTTATTTATTTTACTTCCGCATTATAATTGTTTTATATTATAATAAAGTAAATACACTTGTGCGTTAATCCTAATCACTTGATATTGATCCTATAGTAAATCGGTTCGGACCGTAACTATTATCAAATGAATATCAAGTTGTCGTATCGTCTCGACTTTGTCCATAGATGATCACACTTGGTATTGGACTTATAGGTTGAAATAAAAACATCGTGGTGTATTTAAGTACCTTGTCTTTTCAGGCTAGTCCAGGTACCAACTGCCAATTTCAAATGCTGGGTACCAAAGCTAGGTGCTGGACATTTGATGGGTGCCAAACGTTAAATAGCCCCAAATTTATTTATTTAGTTATATTGTTCCCAATGGATTCATATTTATGTTCAATTTTCGTGCTCGAATCCACTGTCTCTATAACATATTATTTAACGCTGAGCCTCTGATGGTTAAACGTTATTGGATGGTTGGAGTCAATATGCACATGTGTAAGAAGAAAAAATAATTTAAAAGTTTTGATGAATTATGGGACATTAGGAAACCTCAAAAACTGAATTTATTTAATTTTATATTATAATAAACGCATTTACAGAATTTCATAAATAATTTTTTTTATATACATGATATTCTTCTACACAAGGCCAAACAGTTTGGATTATTCTTCCTTGTCCTTTATCTCTATGATATCTTCAGGTTGTCTTGTTCAATGGCATCGACGATTGGCATTGAACACCCAACACAACAAAAGTGAGGAAGAAAAAGTATTCCTTTGAAATATCCTCAAAAAAGAAATATCCTTGATAGAAAAGTACTTAAATGAGAGGAAACATTACGATTCATGTGCTGCTATAGCATGACTACATCTCATTATCCCGGAATACCTCCTTGAACTAAATGCATGTGAAGGTCAAACGTATCCCATCCTAAGCCAGGAAGAAGTACGATTTTATTACAATACTACTTGTAGTGTTGCAGCACTGGATGATTCTAATGGAAAAGACGTCGGCGAGGGGTTATATCACAACATTGAGAGGAAAAATTCTGATATGGAAGGTGGAGCCTTTTAAATAGACATGTAATTAATAAAAAATGATTCATTAATCGAAGTTTGAGATGAATTTGTGGGGAAAAGTATATGGGGAGCAAATGTATGAAGCATACAATGGCTAGTGGATCAGACAAGAATGGTTTGATATGGGAAGGTCTGGTATAAATAAACGATCAGTTTCGCTAATTCGTCAGATTCGGTTAGTGCACAACTTTTGGTTAGCCATGAAATTTCACATTATACATCTCATATGGTACCCTACAGGTACATTATGAAGTCTCATAATTAATGTTAGCAATCTTATGTCTCTATAAACTCTTCCATACCGTATATCGAAAAATGTACATCTCGACAAACAGACGATACAAACAATGTTCAGCTATATTTTATTATTAATTCATTTCTTGAGAAAATTGATTGAAATTATCAAATCACAACATTATGAATATCCTCTTCGTTAAAAAGGCAGGAAAATATGTCAAATAAAATCTAATAACTTTTAGTGTTTTCTTATTTCGGTCTTATCAACAACACCAACAATAGAAGAAAATGACAATAAATTAAAAGTCAATAAAAATGTCAAAACAAAGAAACGAAAAGTAAAAGTTTATAAAAATTGTTCAGTTTTCCCTAAACATTAACATTTTCCTATGCTGCTACTTCTTCTGGTTATTTCCAGCACAAAAAACCGCAGTTTATTTTGGTTCGCTTCGGCTTACATTCTTCAACTGATGTTGTTGTCTTCCTCCCCCTCTTAGCACCAACCTTTGGAATAGTAAATGGAATAAAATGAGAGTTGAGAAAGTCGAAACCTTCTCTACCATAGTTGGAAATGACTTCAATGAGCATCTTCTTAGTCATTACCCAGGTATCTTCTCCGCCATTATACCAATCCATGATATTCCTAATCTGTTCCGACTACATATGGTAGCGGGAAAAAAAAGATGAGATGTTGTATGTAAACTGGTTGTGATAGAAAAAGCTTACCAGAAAAGGAACATATATCCCAAATACTTGTTAGCTTTTTAAATTTGAGGCGGTGTTTTAAAATAAAAGTTTGGCCGAACTAGACTAAGTGTATGTTAAATCTTATCGCGATTCCCTTGTACTTGATTGGGTCATGAATTTCACTTCCCTGATAGTGAAAACGCAAGGTATACCAAATACACCCAAATTTTTCGTTCGACAACTTGTATAGACAAAACTTAATACAATTGCAAGTACACCAACTTAATGATCCTTGATAATATGTATACAGAGTTAATATCTCAACCTATACTCAATCCGTATATATAGGCACAAGGTCCGTGAACCTGATTGTTAAGCAGATTACTTGGACGATCTCAAAAATCAATATCTAAGATCAATCCAGTCGTATCCAAAAAATTCAATATGAATTATGCCAAGTGATTAAACTTGTTATCTATCTTTCAAGATACGAATTGTACAAGAAACTAGTCTCGTAATCGATTACAATCAAGTGGACGTATCTACTTAGATTGAGTACGTACAAACCTGTGTAAATCCAATTATAAAGATAAACAATATAATGCGTAAAAGGAAAAACACAAGGCTCCAGAAATTTTGCTAACAAGGAAACCACAATAGCATAAAAACCCCGAAACCTCGTCCAGATTGAGAAACACACTGTATTAAGCCTTTACAGACACTAGCCTACTATCAAGCTTCGGATTAGAATGTAGTTGAGACCGAATCCACCTTCAAAGTTATTCAGTTACAGTCGCGTTGCTTACGTCTGTCCTTTACATCCTAAGAGTTGCTTCAACCGAAGTGAAGACTTTTGATACCAATATGCCTTTAACAGATAAGCCTATTTGATTTTTGTTTAAATCAAGGTGTGGAAATATGTTTGCAATAGACAAGTTACCAAACCTCACAAATCTGGAACTTACGAATCCTGAAAACATCCTAGATTCTTAATTACCTCTCAAGAACAATCATCAAAATATCAACTAAGATCAGTCTTTAGATATCTATCATGAGAAATCACAAAGTCTGAGACGAAGAGAGCTTTGTGATTATTCTCTATCTTGCCTGAAAGAGATTAAGAAAACCTCGATAATAAAAAAGAAAGATCAGGATTCACGAACTATCAAAGTAAAGATAGTCGGACCCGGCTTCACGAATCCCCAAGCGAAGTCTTTTTAGTCATAGACCTAAAAGGTCAATAGAGGAAACTATAAAATGAACTAGGACACAAAGTGTCAGGGATTTATTTTCCCAGTTGACAGAGATCTTATAGTTTTCAAAAACCATAGTTAGCTTAGAATTCAAGCTAAGATAACTTGAGAATAAAGAAAACTAATTAGGTTTTTAAACTACAACAAAAAACTATACACATAGGTTCGGTTAATGAATCGTGTATAATGACCGTTCGAGTTTGGCAATTTAGCAAAGAACTAAAAGTTATTTGATGTTCATTTTAACACCTAAGAAATTAATCATAGTTCACACACATAAGTGTTTAAGTGATCAATGAAATCTTAGAAGTGTTTAAGAGAGTTCTAGCAATGCTAAACATATTAAAATAATAAGTCTTTGAGCATCTGTTAAATATTGTCGGGAAAGTTGGTACAACGGTTCGCCAACCATAAAGATTTTTCACGAGTCAGATGCTACGGTTCGTGAACCGGGTTCACCAACCCTACTAAACTACCGAACTCAGTTGATCTTGGTTCGTGAACCGGGTTCGCCAACAGCTAGCCAATTAATCCAACTTATAAAATCAGTTCACCATGGTTCGCCAACCGGGTTCGTGAGTTGTTCCCAACTGAACTTGTGGTTTGTGAAATGGTTCGTCAACCTTCTTGTATTTTTATATCTCACATATCCATGGTTTGCAAACTGAGTTCGCCAACCTACCCTGATTAGAAATTCCAGTAAGTTCATTTTCTCTCTTATGATGTTTGAAACATTCCCAATTGATATAATCATTTGCATGGGAAATTTTAAATTGATCCACAAATTAATTCATAGAACTAATATTGTTAAGGACCTTTGAACATCTAATAACTAAATCATTTTTCGAGATTTTTTACAAGACAAGCTTGACTCGAAACATCTTTTTTGTAAATCTACCATAAGTCATACGACATAGTCTCAAAATATAGAATGATGGTATAGTGAGTAAAATAGAAGAGTTCAGTCTTCACATACTGATACAGAAGTTCTCCAAATGATTTCGTCGATCTTCAATCTTTAGGTGATCTCTGATGCCCCACCATAATTCTAACCTATCCGAAACTTGATTTAATAGACTAGAAATCAAGATATTGTTTTGATCACCTAACATTGAAAACAAGCTTGAGATAGAAAAACTTGTAGGTTCAACTGGGCAATGCTCTAATTAACAGATAGGTATAGTTGGCCCACACACTTGCAAATACGAAATTGACTCGAACCATTGTTTTTATTTAGCAGTTGCTCCAGTACCTTCTGTTAAACCTTCCACATCCATGTAACTTCCGGGAGTCTTGTCCATCTCGATCCAGTCCTTAGATTCTACTTCACGTTTATATAAAACCAGGCACTTATACATGTATTTCTTATATTTTTTAATTTTCTTCACATCAACTTCAAACTTAATATACACTTTATGCTGGTGGTAACCAAGTTGGCGCATGACTCTGGTTGGGTTGTAGAGTGTGTACCCACCGCAATAAAATAAGGGTCCAAGGTACGAAGAAATTGGTTCTTTTTGTAAGAATCTTTAATATGGACATGTGGGTCAAATTTCACATTCTTGGTGTCATCCCACTTCAAGTTATCCAACGATAACCTTATGCGCACCAACTCTCGATCTTGATGATGCGAGGACACATCCTATGGTTTGTACCGCATTGCAATCAGGACTCCCACAACCCATTTTGTTTCATTTGTTAAGAAACTCTTTCTCAATCCCGGAAAATATTTGTATATCCAAACCTAAGTCCACGTATGTATACGTACGACATTAAGCTTACCATCAAAACATAAGTTACGTACGGCATTAAGCAGGAGTGGACTAATCGGTTTTGTCCCTAAGGTAAAACAAAATAAAACCACAATAGAATTATAAAAAGGCCCATTTACCGATACTTCTTCCGAGAGGCTTTTCTCAAATTATTGGCTAAAAAGGTAATGCAAGTAGTTCCCCGTGAATACATAAAAACATTATTGACATTTTTAAACAACTAAAGGTATTTGACGTCCACTAAGTTCCATGTTATGTCTGGGAATATCGTCGTACCAAGTATAAATATTAAGAACGTCCTAGCAGTCCACTTGATTTCGCCTATGGAAAGAGGAATCTCTCTTTTCGCGCTCCCCTTAAAACGGTGCCTCAATTCTGTTAGCCTGAACAATTTCAATATCTTATCTTTATTCTTAGGTTTTCCATCCGGGTTATGTTTTATCAATCTAGCAGCATCCTTGAAGGGAACCTCCACTTCAGCGTCATCCCATCCAATCAAATAGAAACCCAACTCTTTTAAGGGTTTCCAATCAGTTTTGGCGTCGTACCCGGCATATACAAAATCTCCAATCACGGAAAAACCTGAAATATGGACATCATCGTCTGAAATTATTGCCATTTTTCCAATGGGTAGTTGAAATGTATCAGCCTCGAAAAAAAACCTCTCCGCAAATGCAGAGATGACAACTCTATCAACCTCCTGATGAGCATATCTAACTGCGCTACATAATCCCGAGTCGCGCACAATTTATTGAACCTCCACACATTCCTCGTCTAGCGGCCAAGTTGACATTGTTTCATGTAGATTGTGGAGCTTCGAAATTCTAGCGTCATGTTCAGGATTCTGCGCAGTAAAAATACATTGGTGAATAAGTGTAATATGCCTACCCAATTTTAACAAAAACTACAACGTTATTATATTACCCGGTCACGCCAAATTTCGGCAGCGATATGGTCATCGTATCCAAAAAGTACTTCACCATTATCCATGGGTAACCCATGATCGACTTCTTGAATTGGCAACAACAAGTTTACAACGTTTTTCTTAGTCTTTTTACTGATTTTATTGTTTTCAGACCCTTCTTCGCCCACATCTACTGAATCTGGTTCCTCAGTCAGTTCTTCTTGAACTTGGTAATCAAAATTATTGGACTGTCGTTCCTCGCTAAATACTTCAGTTTCACTAACATTAGGCCGTGAAGCTTCAACATCATTCGGAGGATCGAAATGTTTTGCACTTAATTCCATGATAACATTTTGTTCCTCATTTGATACAATTTCTCCCTCATTTAAAATTATTTCTCCTTCATTTGAAACAATTTCTTCTCCGGAATTGCTAGTTTTACCACCGGATTCTTCGATTCCATTCCCTGCTCCTTTATTCTGAAATTGATTGGAATCAAAAGATTGGATTTTTTTTATAAATACTATCAATAGGTTAGGAAATGTCAAAAATAAACATAAACTGACGTAAAAAGACTACAATCCAAATTGAAGGACTGGTAGTACATTGGTTCCACTAGCGAGGTGGGGGTATTCAAACGATTTGGTCTATTCTGAGATATGTATTTTAGAGTTGAAATCCCAGAAATACATACCAGAAATCTCGTATAATATAGATAAATTCGTTTGTTCTAGAAGAAATCATGACCGAAATACTACCGCGACCAACTCCCTAAATCAATCAACCCACTTTTGTTTAAACATTTTGATTGAATCGACGACTTGGGAGTTGGGATGTACAAGTTCTAAATATTCCTCTTGTCCAAGGATTTTAAAATCGTCCGATTCACACTTCAAATCGGACGATTCGCTTCAAATAGCTTCTATGAAACGAATCTCCCTTAAATCGTGTAAGTTTCCTCACTAGATGCGATTTTTGACTTTTGACCTGTCAAATTTTAATAAATTCAAAAAACTAAAGCTGGTGAGAGTTTCGAACTTGTGTTCTGACGCCTACATGTCTCGTACCAAACCACTGCGCCACTACTTATTTGGTGATAATGATGAATTCGTATTTTATTTAAAGATTTTCATCAAATAAGTCAACTCTATTTCTATATATGTTCCTATATTTTTTTATCTATCTTTAGTATAATTAAAAATATAACGACTTAATAGTTGACCATGAATCTACGATTTACGCTTCAATATACAATTCGATTCTCAAAAAATTGAAAAGCGATTCACGTCTCGATCTACGATTTCACAACCTTGCTCCTGTCTCTTTTAACTATGTTGACTAGTCAAACTTATGGGTCAGAGATGATTGAAAACCTAATTGGGCCTTCAGAAACCAGATGTTTTTCATGTTCAACAATGTTCTTTACTAAATAGACAAACTACTTGCAACTATTCATGGCCGCCATTAACCAAATTTTGGAGAAATTTTACAAAATTATTGAGCACAAAACAAAAATTAAGGAGATGAAGTAAAGACAAATGCTATCCCACACGACTTTGCGGGATGGCTTCCTGCAAAGCGGCTTCTTTTCCGTTGGATAATCAAAACAACGGTTAGATTCACATTCAGGAAAGACCCACCATTTCCCCTAAAGGGTTCAAGGCTGTTAGATCTGGGTTTTAACATGATCTAACGGTAAAGAAGCTGCCTTTGCGGGAAACCATCTCACAAAGTCGTGTGGGACAGCACTGCTCTGAAGTAAAATCACATGGGGCTTCGAATTGGTGCCATTTATTGCTTTTCCTTTTATTTACTCGCCAAATAGGGTGTTTCTCCCAAGCTTTTTCGGACCGGCTACAAAACCAGTATGGAGTAGTACTTTCATTATCAATCTGGATCGTTTTTTCCATGGGTTTAATAACAAAACAATGGATAGTTCGGGTTATTTTTGATCAACACAATTCTTCGAATTAAAGATAAGTCGAGAAGAATTGGAGTTTTCCTACAATAGAAAGGTTCGAGTTGTGGAGATCCGTGTGCAACAAAATCAAAGTGAATATATACTATTTCAGATGAATGGGCATAACGGGGATTGTATCTTTCACTTTAACACCCCTTAACATAATTTTCGGATGGAGTTATTGATTTTAAGAGCAAACCATATTTTCATGTAGTGCAAACCAATTGTCTAGCAATTTATTGTTGGGATTGAGAGCCGCGTATCCAAGATCAAATTCTATCCCCTCCTTGCTGAAGCCACTTATCCAAGCCCAATTTGCGGAAGTACTAGGTTTGTCGACTTCATAATCAGTTTCCGTGTCTCACTTGGGTCCCTGAATATATCGGCATCGTGTTCTTATCGCATGATCAACCTGCCCCCTTCAGTGGCAGTGGAAGGTCCAGCAGCTGATGATGTTTTTTTACCCTACGACACATGTAGTTTTAAATTTCCTCATGATGTCCTCTACCTTCGTTCCCTAGGCAGTTAAGGACAAAATACTACTAGCATATAGTGACATATATACTACAGAGTAGGTAATTTCCTCGCTTTGAACGTTTCCTAGGCAAAATAGAGGACAAAAGACTACAAGCATACAGAGTAATAACTTCCTCGCTTTGCATAAGCTAGCACCTTCAACCACTCTGAGAAAAAAGTACTAGTAAAACGGATTTGAAATAGCTTTCTTCCTAAGAGACAGAACACGTGATGCATGCCAGTATATGCCACGATTCCTAGAAACAAAGGTAAATAAAATCAAGCTAAAATTGAAATGCGGAACTCTTAAAGAAAATGTATGGGACGGGAGTCGGGAGAAGGATACGAAAAAAGAAGTGCCACACAACTCAAGATGTAAGAATTTATTTTTCAATTAAAATCTCACAGTACCACGACTAGCAATGGCCACATCAATATCTTTTGAGGAGTTATACAACCTGGTGTCATTAGGGGCGACACTGAAAGAATTAGGGGCGACTAATAAGACAAAATAGGATCACCCAAACCTAAAATGAAACCATCCCTTATCAGTGATTTTCGAAATGGCAATTATACCCTCCATAATCGGTAGATAAAAATACAATCGGTAGTTTATTTATGTAATTGGTAGATGTTAGGATAACCGGAGGTTATTGTGTACATATGTAGTTTGAAAGTTTTGTTATTTTGGAGAAAAAAAACCTATAATCGGAAGGTATTTAGTTACCATGTCTCCCGATTATGAAGTTTCCCCAAAATTGATATTTGAAAAAATCTCAAGTTTTTCGAATTTGGGAACTACCATAATCGGTAGACTTTAGTTGCCCCAAAATTGATACTTAAAGAAATCTCAAGTTTTTCGAATTTGGGAACTACCATAATCGGTAGATTATGAAGTTCACCTCATCTACCGATTTTGAACCCCACGTTAATCGGTAGACAATGATAAAATGTTGTGTCCGATTATAAGGCTATTTAGGTTCAGAAGAACAATAAAAATCTTGCCATCTATAATCGGTAGAAATGGTTAATATTTGTAATTCCGATTATGGACCCGTTTGACTTTTTTGTGAAAAGTGACCAGAATCGGTAGTTAAGGTTGATAACATTACTGTCGATTCTGCACATATCTCACAATTTTTTGAAAATTTACCAGAATCGGTAGGTAAGGTTGATATGTATCCTCCGATTATGGTGAAAAATTCAGCAGTTTCAGACAATCAAGTAATAAACATAACTCAAAATACATTCATAACCCATAAACTTAAGAACATATAATCCAAAACAAGTATTTAAAACACCAAAATCCAAAAGAAACTGTTAAAACAACATAATCCATAACATCGAACAACACATTATCACCTAATTCCTAGTTTTCTTCTTAGTATTGTCAGCTAAAGTTTTAGAACGCTTAACACGACCCGGAAGACCCGCATTATCACCAGCATCACCTTCATCTCCCTCAATATTTCCTTCAGAACGAGAGCTTGAAGAAGCCTGAGATCTTTTAGACACCTTTGATGCGTTTTTATTGGGCAGGTTCTTCGTCACCTTCTCCCCAAACTCAGCTGCATACTCTTCTCTCCGCGCACTAACACTTAGTTTCTTACCCCCTTTTTGACGAGGCCCTGTAACAGTTGTAGCTTGGTCTTTCTTACATCGCCTGTCCCTAAACAATAAAATTTAATGAGCTGAATCACATTACAAACTCCACAATCGGAAGTCATAATTAAAATAAAACTTCTGATTATGCACAATCGGAAGCAAGGGTAAAAGATTTTCTTCCGATTACACACAATCGGAAGTAATATTCTAGTTTTCTTCTCCTGATTATGCATCAATTTTGGTTCAGAAACTAAGCGAGGCATGAGACATATATAATCGGAGAAAAACAATATACAATAACCACCGATTGCATATACTCGAAAGTAAAGAAATAGTCTTTGGCTTCCGATTAAAACGTAGCCCCGAAATAGGATTTTGCTAAAATCACAAAATTTGAACATAATCGGTAGGATGTTCAAATTTTGTGATTTTCATAATCGGTAGTATGTTGAATCCGTCTAACCTACGATTATACACAATCGGAAGACAAGTACTATATAGTATCTTCCAATTCTGGGTACCAATTGTGTGTCCCTACATGTTCTAATTCTCTGTTACAATCTTAAGGAAACATATAACCTAGCTACCGATTATGTCAACTTTATGGTTCAGTGGCAAACAGATTTGTATAATCGGAAGTAATCTATAAAACCTAACTCCCGATTCTGGTCGATGTAACCGAAAACCCTAGAAAATGGACACAATCGGGAGATAAAAATAAGATCTAACTACCGATTCTGGGAAATAACTGAAAACCCTAGAAATTATTTTCATGGATTCGTCAAATTGAAGCAACATAAACACATAAAACGATAGAAACTTACCTAATTGGGGCCATTTGCTTGAGAGTTTGATTATCAGAATCACCACCACGACCTACATCATCGGCGTCATCCTCTTCATGTTCTTCATGTTCGTGTTCTTCGTCGTTTACAGCAGTTACAATCGATTTGTTCTTTAATTTTTCTCGAGCTCTCATGGGTTCATTAGTATCAGTCATCGTTTTATAGAAGAATCGACGATGTTTTTTATTCGGCGATGAACGACGACGATGAATTGAAGTTTGAATAGGGGGGGAATAGTGTTTTTACTCTCCACAATCGGAAGGGAAGAAGAAGGGGAGAAGAAGAGTTGAAAAGAAAATGAAATTCCTAGGTTTTGGGTGGTCTTAATCGTCAAAAGGTTGTGTCGGCAATTACAATCGGTAGTCATATTATTTTCATTTTCTACCGATTATAAACGGTTTCCCTAAATTCATTTTTTCTGCAAAACAGATAAAATTGAGTTTTCTACTTTAACAATCGGTAGATATTATAGGATAGTATTCTACCGATTATGGCAATAACCCTTTCTTAAACAAACTAGTAATCGGTAATTTATGAAGTTATTTATGAACTTCACCTATCTACCGATTGCTAACGACCACAAGATTGATAATACTAGTAATCGGTAGATAATACCACTTTCCTAACTACCGATTGTGTAAGGGTATTTTGGTAATCTCCACAAATTTGGACATCCCATAACCTTGTCTATGGGTTGGGGAAAAAAAGTCGTTCCTAATTCTTTCAGGGTCGTCCCTAATGACGCCAGGTTATACAAGTCTCTGAGATAATGTCAGAATACGGATAAGTGACGGAAGTTATGACCCACGCTTGAGCGTGACCTGAAGTTAGGTGTAACCGTGTAACATCATAGTCGTACTTACCAACACGATAACCTACCTTTGCTTCGCTCACTTGGCTGAAACTTTTACCTATAAAAACCAACTAAGAATCACAACCACTACCACCACCCCTAACTTGATCTCCTTCATCTCTTTCTTATTTCATTTTCCTCTCGTTCTACAATTCCACCTTTTCTAATCTCTTTCCTACTTACGGCAATTTTACCACCAATTTCCCTGTGTTCGTTTCACTAAACTCTTTCCTACTAAAAGAAACAAACTCTGAATTCTCTCATTCAGCATAGACCTCTCTTCACTTCACCAAGCTTTTGTTAGTTTTGAATTTGATCATTGTTGCACCATCACCAAGTTAACGATCATTTTTCATCAACATCTTTAGATTCAATATAGCTGTAGGCTCTCAAAATATTAGTAAGTCATAATGGTTTTTTCTCTCAAAATACTATGTCATATGAACATGCGGTATGATAACAGTCATATTCATGCTTTGAAAATCGAATTCTCATTAAAATTAGTTTCAATATGGGCCGATAAGGTGACTAACGTTGGCCGAGACGATCCAAGAAAAATAATAATTCATGCTTTGAAAGTGGGATCGACTTTAACATTAGTTTCACTGTTGTTGTACTAACAAATTTACTTAATATTTTTTTATAGGCGCAACTCTATACGAGGGATTAAACAGAGTACTCTGTAAATTTACTTGTCAGCTACAAGTTCGAGGAGAAACACAAGTGATCCGGCACAAGTTTGAGGAGAAACTCTGTACACTTTGTGCCGGATCACTTGTGTTACTCCTTAAACTTGTAGCTGATAAGTCTGGTAGAATATTCAGTGCTGCATCCAGTTTTCGAGTACATGATGTCTTAAAAGTTGCATATGAACGAATCTATACGGTCGCCATTGGTTGTGGAGTTTTCATGAGTTGATTTGTTTTTCCCAATTGGTCTGGTTTAGAACTTCACAAATCTACCGTCTCAAAACTTGAAGGCTTAGCTGATTCAGTTGAAGGTAATAATCTGTTTGATGCTAGTTTTCGTGTTCTAATCTCTACAACGGCAGTTGGATTGTACATACCTTACATGAGGTACTATAACCTCATGTAAGAGGCTAAGAGGGCAAAGGATTCTTTCAGATACATGGCTGTGATTCCCTTCCGTCTGTTTTCAGCTCTTCATGTAATTTTATCTTTTCCAACTGTGTGTCAACATAATGAATATGGCTGTCCAACATAGTATCACTTTACCCACAGACGACATTTTAGGACTCGTTTCTCTCTCATTGTGTACCCTGAGATTCTCAGATGTGGACCACGTCTCGTTTTGCACATGTAAAATCTCTTTGGCAATGTCTAATTCCCTCGTAAATCCTTCTCAAAGTAGCCATGATCAAACCAATAGCTAAGTCCGCTGCATTATGATCAGTCAGACTAACGGGGTGTATTAGAATATGCAGCATATGCTATCTTGTACACATACATCGAGATCGACTTTATCTAAACCAGCTACTAAACCCAAATCTTATAACATTAAATGATTCTTGTTCTTATGTTTTCTAGTAGTTTCTGTTGTACCTTTGATCGGAGATTGAAAAAAAAAATGTCACTTGACAGAAAACCCATAAAGAGCCATACATACAAATATATAGAAAAAATTGGCTTCTACAAGTCGTTTTTCATTAAAAAAAAACCTCACCCAGAAATTCCATGGGAGCTATCAAGCTACTTTCCCTCGACCATTTTGCCAGTCTATCAGCATAAGATAGAATAACATGAATCCTTAAAATTTTGCCAGTCTATCACCCTCGACCATTTTTATATGCGTAAAAAATTGTAACTGCAGATTATCTCACTGTACACCCAAGTGTTGAACTCCTTATTCTTGATTCATTTCACCATCAAACTCATAAAACAATTTTTAGATCTAAAACTTTTCTGAACATGAAAATGATAATTAAAAGTACAAGAAATGTAAATGAGACACTTGATTTTTATATGGTTTGATCATGAATTGATCTACATCCATGGATTTTACTATGATTAATTGATTTACAAAATGAGACTCCATTAATGAGATCCACTTCTATATGATAGAGGAAGAAGAAGATGATAGAGGAAGATAAAATCAGATCCACTTCTCTCTCTTAGATATTTCCTTTATATACTAAAGGGTAGAAAATGAATTTACAATTGTATCCTTTGTTTACAAACTAAGCTATCTAAGATAAAATACTATGTAGACTATCCTAGAGATGCTAAGTTACTCCTTCATTCATATGGCGCCACGCGTCGAGTGTGGTTTTTGGTATCTACAATAATAGTATTCAAAAATCCACATATGCAGAAAATGGCGGAACTATAGGTGGGACCTGGCTCTACCCCTAAAATCTTAAAATCTCTAATTTTTTTAGGCTTGAAGTTTGCATACATTTTAGGTTTAGTCCTTAAACTTTTAGAGTTTAGTCCATCAAAATTCATAATTTCTTTCAACACCCTTCATCCTAAAACCGGCTCCGCCGCGGGAAAAATGTACCCTTAAGATAAATTATGCGCCAATTCAAATTAATATCCGGCGGTGGGTTTGAGTGGAATTTCAAGTTATTTTCTTTTTCTTAAAAATGGATTCGTCGATTCAAACACTTAATAGCCGTAAGAGCATAAATGATGCTTAGGCCTCATTTATATCTACGTAGCTTTGCCAGTGGAGAATATTAAGCATGGGAATTATTATGCCATGCCGCGGACTCAGTAATGTGCATTTTGACGGAATGACCTACATCACTAGGCCATTACCATTATTGCTTGGCCACGTCCTTGCAAACGAGTTGGCATAAGTTGTTGTCCCTTCAAGGATGAACTACAGTTAGTGCTTGATCCCTTTAGAGTTGGAAAGGGTACGTAAGAAGCCGCAATGAGTTGCAACATTGCCGGTCCAGCAATTTTTTTCTCATATCATCTAATTGAGAGAAGATCGCGGCATATTGGCCTTTCATATTATTTGGCTCTGATTGTGGCCAAAATTGATGAGGCGGGTTGCATTACACTCCTTGGATAAGAAGTAAACTTGGCACATAGTCCACATATGTACCTTCAACCAACTACCCCTCTATATATATGTTTACTTGACATTTCTACAACTTGGAAAAGGGGAGTGGATGGAAATTCACCAAGTTCTATTTTTTAGGTGCTTGCTTCACTATATATTCATGGTCGTTGCCATGTATTCCTGAATAACCGGAAATAATTGCTGAGATTCTGTTCTGGCTCGTAGGCCAGTTCCAATACTGTGCAATATTCACTCCGCCAGCCTGCCCTGCCATATTGCACAATTGTTGAGCGATATTGGCTCTAGTCCAATTGCCTGCACAAATGTGCAATGGTTGCGCTGCAACGCCCAAGACCATCCATCCAACTGGCCTAATGCACCATTTGATGTGAGATTTGGCATTTGGCCAGTATAGATTACCCAATGCACCATAATGCGCTGTTATTGTCTCTAGGCTAATGTAGTTTTCTCTTGGTGCCATATTGGCTTAGACCAATATTCCCAACTTTTTTATGCTGACATTTCAATGTTTTGAAGATTTTAATGCTTGTACTAATTCAAGTCCATGATAATAAATGGTTCTATCATGGTCAAGATTCAGGTTCAGCGCAACGACGGAGGTAGGAGGGGGCTAAGGAGTGTTGTAGCCGACCCCGAATCTTGAGAAACTAGATTTCACCATATAAAAAGCCCAACAAATTTTATAGCTCACTTAAAATAATAGGCTAGCCCCATATACTATATTTTCTTTCGTTTTTTTTTCTTTTTGCATGAAAAAATAACGACTTCGTTTATCGACTTTGCTTATGAACTGATCAACTTTTTTTTTGTCTACCAATAAATATCTCATAATGAATACCTTTAATAACATATGCCTTTAAAAACTACACGTAAACCTCACCGATGAATCAAGTTGGATTGAAGCTATATATCATGTCAAAGAATACTGTCTCATGTTCAAGTTCTATAAAATCGATCTTGCATACAAACAAAAGTCATGGCACCAAGAGTTGTGATATTTGTATATAAATTAGACACCCGATAGTACAACCACAACAATGTGAAGTTTTCATTTTTCAGGCGTATAAACTAGTGATACTTTGCATTTAGTTCCGGGCTTTACCAGGTGAACAACCATACTTTTAGTCCCTATGTGCATTGCTGCATATAGCTTCATTCTTGCGCGGTCTTGATTCTTTGCATCAAAATCATCTTAGAAATTGTCCATTTAAATGGTAGGTGAATTACTTATCATTGAAAAGAAAAAGAAAACTGTAGGTATTTTGTGGATACTTGAAATATTCTCCCTCATGCACAGAATCGTATAATTAAAGACCAATACATGATCAAAAATTGAACAAGCTTTCATGTCTTTTTTGTTGTATATTTGTGGCTATCGAACAAATCTTTCACATGGAATGAATTATTTTCTTTTTATGTTGAAGTCTTATTTTATGGTGTACTTTTCTTCTTGCCTCATGTCTCTTGAAATCCGGGCTCGGCTTTAGGAGTACCACATTTATCATTATCTCATATTGAGATAAATATTTGTTTTCTTTTAAAAAAATAGCGCACATAGACTTAGGTTCTTGGTTCCGTCACTGGTGTTACGTTCGATGGAGTGCATACCATAATGGATGGAGAGTTTATAATCCAAAATTAATTATCTAAACTAATTAAACTACAAAACCAAAGGTTTCTTGGATCTGTCGAAATTGGTATGAAAATATTTGAATTTTTCTGCATCTTAAATAGAGTCTTTGTGATTTCTTTTAGTGTCGGTATCATTGTGTTTGCTGGAGTTTTTGTGTTTGATGCTATTGTTTCTATTGTTGTGGGGCTCTTAGTGTTGCCAGAGATATCGACTTTGTAGTTGCTGATGATGATTGTGATTGTAGATGAAAAAATATAGCATTTAACCGAGAAATGACAGCTTAAGAGTAATATAGCAGAGACATAAGATAAGACTTAAACCAGATGTCGTAAAATGAAGCCATATGCTACCAAATAAGATTGAGTTAGGTGCGGAAGACCTGATTCGAGACTTGAAGCTAGAAAGATTTTTGATGCTGTTAGCTAGGTCGAGGCCTTTCATAACAAAGATTTCCCCCAGGACCGTACAAGTACTAGGAGGGAAACTACTATGTCAATGTTACCTGCTTAGTAATCTACATGTAATATGTATTCATGTTCATATCATGTATAGATAGCCAGAAAGGATGATAATATAAACAAGTTCATTCTAATAACATGAAATATACTTCAAACAACTTTCTCTCATTTCCCCAAATTCTCTTTTAACCGTCATTAACCTCAACCAACTTAGAAGATAATCAGAAAACCCTAACTTCATATTACTTGAGATCTGACTAAAGAAACAGAATGATAATCAAGATTTTATTCTGAGTACGATCAGACATCGTGAAGGCACGAACAATGGTAAATTCGAAGTATCTTCAATGATGTTACCCTCTAAAGGTGGATTTCTTCTAGAAAGAACCAAAATCCTACTATTAAGTTTCATCACCATGAGTTTCATCCCCTAAGAAAATAAACCTAAATAACCAATCTAATAGTACTGATTGGAAGAAGAAGAAGAAGAAGAAGAAAAAAAACCCCGCAGATAAGACGGCTATGGTTGAATTTAAATAAACTAGATGACCGCGCGCGGTGGGGTCCAAGTTGGAAGTCAAGTCCACAAATGTGGAATTGGAATCTTTGCACAAACTACGGTTTTCTGGTTTATACTGTCACAAAAAATGTGTATAGGCACACCCTACCAATTTTGAAATGCAATATTTCAGTGTCCCGAGACCCTACATCCCTTATAAGTGGGGGACGCCTTCAAGGTATGCAAGCTGCTAGAAAGATCAAAATTCTCTTGTGTAGCAAACTGCACTTAACATTATGGATTGAGATACTACCTAGTTTAGTTCATAGACCAAACATGTAAAGATAACATCAACCATGGGTAACCCTGAAACTCAAAATCAGTTGCAGGGTAAGGCCTCAGAATACATTCTCACATCACATAAGCACCTTGCATACTTGGACAACACAAGACGTTTAGTGTCCCACAAGTATTATAAAACATTGGTAAGAGCATATGTCAAATAGTTCCCCAAACCATGTAGTAAACATTGGTAAATTTACTGAAAATGTTAAGACATAATAGTAGTGATCAGGCCAGTACCCATCAATCAATAATTTGATTGAACAATATATGTGCAATAGAGGAAGCCAGAATTTCCTTTTATTAGAGCACTGCTCGGTCGAACTCGCAAGCGTTGCTATCTCAAGCATGTTTGTCAATGTTAGTGATCAAAACTATAAGTCTTGATTTCTAGTCTACTTATAGCTAAGTCTCGGACTAGGATAGTAAGTGTAATTGAGCTCTATACTCCACGGCGTTCATCATTCAAAGACGAAGAACTACTCAAGGAACTGGTGGAACTTCACCGACAAAAAAGTATGTGGAGACTTGAACTTATCTATCACTCAAAAGTCTATCTACTCTATCTCCTATCTTGAGACAAAAGTCGTATTACTATATAGTTTTCAATTATACACATTTGCTATTTCGAGCCGAGTTTATATGGCTTATCTATTTATCGAAATATATGTTGGTAAGCTTTCGCTTTGGCCAAGTTCATCTTTACTCGTGACGATTGTCATGATGATTATTTCAATATCTTGAAAATTGCTTTGATGAAAAATAGTTTGTGAATAACAACTATATAACATCCTCTAAGAATGTTTCAATGATTGAAATAAGAGTTTAGAACATGTAACCATCCTTGGATATAAGCATATAGTGTGTTCGCACATTAGTGTATAAGTCCAAAACCGGGAACCGAATGTGTATGCATACTGGTGTGTGTACTAATGGTTGATGAAGACTGGTTAAGTATGCGTACCCGTTCGCATATTGGCGAGAAGTTCACGTCCGGGAATTTATGCTGGGTTTGGAAATCAAAACTAAGTCAATCCGGTTACCTAAGTATGCATACCCGTACGCATACTGGCGGAAAGTTCACACCCGTGAATTTCTGCTGAGTTTGGAAACCAAAACAAACTCAAATCCGGTTACTTAAGTACGCATACCTGTACGCATACTTAAGTAGGTTACTTTCTAAAATCGGTCCATTCATGAACTCAAACATTTATATAATAAGGAATGCAAGTTGCAAACCGTGGCTATAATGTTCATGAATCGATTCAAGTGAATCAAACCTATTTTGCTTCGATTGTGTCTTGTATACTTCTATGAGATCTAAGCAATTGAACAACTCTCGAACTAGTTCATTTGAAGTCATTTGGACTAGTTATGGTGAAGATGAATAAGGTTGATATGAAAGTGCTCATATAGCTAACTATTGTTGAACCAACTAAGTGTACACGTTTAGGTATGATTACTCAAACCTAAATGAAGTTACATTTCATTTGTGTATAACAAGCTAAGTTCGATCTAACAGTTGAAAGATATTAGCTTGAATCTAATCAGGTTTTCATCCAACGGTGAATATTGAATGCTTTGTTAGTAAGCTAACATTGATTGCAAACCCTGATTTGGAGACTATATAAAGGAGAACTCTAGTAACTGGGAAACCTAATCCCCACACCTCCTGTGTGATACTAGTTGTGTTAGCTAGAGTCGATTCTCCTTTAACCTTAGGTTTATTTCGAGACCCTGTGAAAAGACGAGGGTACCCAAATATACCTCAATCTAAAACTTTTCCACCTATAAGTCCTTTCTCCAAAAGTGATTGTCTATGGACTGAGTCGAGACAATACAACCAATCGGTTAACACTTCGTGTGATCGTCTATGGATACAAAATCGAGACAATATGACAACAAGATAACTTGCGTGATTGACTATGGATACAAGATCGAGACAATACAACAATGAAGTATGATTACTTGATACTAGGTTCGGACTTAACCAAACACTATAGGATTGCTCTCAAGTAATTAGGAATTAACGTTTGTGTATTTTACTTCTAATTATAATAAAACAATTATAATTACGGAAATAGAAAAGTAAAAGACACAACAAGATTTTGTTAACGAGGAAACAACAAATGCAGAAAAACCCCGGGACCTTGTCCAGAATTGAATACTCTCAGGATTAAGCTGCTATAAAAAATCTAAACCAACTTCGTATAGTTGAGACCAAGCAACTAAACCTATAGTTCACCTAGTTCCCTCAGTATCCCCGCGCCTCCAACTTGTAATAAGTCACGCACTTGGAATAATTCCTTTGGCTCGTATTCCAAACAGTAAAGGAACAACAAATCTGTTTGGTGACAACTCTTTTCAAACAACGTGATATAAGTTTGACAAAAGGCTCTTCCGTTTATCCCAACAAACTCCTTTGCCGGGTTCTTAGATCTATCTATTCAACAACTACCAAAGTAATTGTTTAGACTATGCAATCAATAATAGGATCTGATCAAGATACTAAATACTGATGCCGATCTATACAACTAATCAATCCAATCTATCAAAAGATAAACTGACTATAATTGGATCCCCATCCGATCAAGTTTTGTGCACACCAAAGATTATGAACTCAAATAAGAAATCTTCTTTGTCTTCAAATCTTCTTAGATCTTCAATAAACACCTGCACACAAACAACTTGAATCTCTTGTGATCAATCACACACATAACGGAGTCTGTTAACGATGGATTATCACAAGATGTCTTTATATCTACAAACAGTTCTAAAGATCCCCGTCGATACTTCGATCTAGTTTGAGTAAATCTTATATCAGAAAAGAAGATTCTCAAGCATAAACAAACTACGTGCAATCAAAGTTCAACAACCGTTAGTCAATCAAATCAATCGAAAACTAATAATAAATTGTAATTATCTAGTTTCCCACCAACGGTACTCGTAGAGCTTCTCAATCCCAAAGAAGCCTTTAAAACGAAAGGTCGTAAGAGATTTCGCCTAATTAGAGTACTTTCCTCTCCGAATAGATAGCTCCACCAGTAACAACACAACTAGGTAGTTTTGCTGGCTCTGAGGATTAGTTTGCTTGAAATCCAAACTTCAATATTTATAGACCAAGGAAGTTTGGACACCAAGGAATTTCCAAAACCGAATATTCTCAAAGATATGCAATAAAGTCCAAATCGGTTTTCATAATTCCTGGAAATGCTTTGTCAAAGTATTGACCGAAGTCTCAGTAGAAAATCTCCAATTAGTAAATGCACATTACCAATTTTTATTTTCTAAAGATATGCAATTAATTGCTTGAAATTAAAAGCATATAAAACTAAAAACCTTAATTAAAAGATTCTTAATTTATTTCGATCTGGGATTCTCCTTTAGTTATTAAGGAATATCTTTGAACAATAAAAAAAAAAAAGTTACGGCACATGTTCAAAGTATGTCGACATCTTTAATTTGTGAATCCTTTTTCATATTTACAATCTTGGAACCGATTTGCCACACTTCCAAACGAGTTTAGAATTAGTTCATCTGACTTCCAAGAACTATGTGATTGATTATCCTATCAAATCACCATTAATGGGTTTCACGGTTCTACCAAAACACAAAGCTTCGGTTCTACCTCCATGTGGGTACTAGGATCGGTGACACTAGCTTTCCAAAAATTGGTTGACTAGGTACTAGGACCGGTTACCACATAATTATGGTATTTTACTTGTGATCGGTTGCACAAGTCATAAGATCGGTTACCAATTCCTAAGACTTGTTGTACCTCTTACAAGGATCGATTCCACATACTTGTGATTGGTTGCACCTCTTACTTGGATCGGTTCCCCAATGTCTAGAGTTGGTCATACCAATTACAATATATCGATCATACCATCTCAGGTGATTACTTAAGATCGGTTTCACTAATAAAAGTCATACCAATACAAAAGTCAGGCATTGTGAATAGTTTTACCAAGATACATAAACAAGTTATGAGCGGTTATAGTAAACACACATATTGGTAATCTAAAGATTTGCAATGAATAACAATACCAATAAGCCTAGCGATTTCCCTTTCGATTCACAAAACAAGTTTATGAATTGTACTTCCTTTAAACGAATGTAAAAACATTGTTTCCTAGGACGAAATCTTCACTTATACCCATACATAATCACAATAGCATTCATACGATTATGTCGATGTCTTATATACGAAGTTCAAAAGATAGACATTATATTTCTTATTGTAATTCCTTAATACTATGTCTAACTAGAGTATAATCATTCACAGTTTCGCAGTTATGTTTTCAATATTCACGACTTGAAAGATTCTTTAGGAATGGAACAGTTCAAGTCAAAATATTACTAACCACAAAAGGAAGGATGATGTCGTCGTTATAGCTCTTTACTTCTTCATATTCTTTAAGTCTTCATGTAATACTTGTAAGTCTCATATCCTAGTAACTTTCTAGCTAACCTATACGAAGTTGACTCTAGTAAATAATCAAGCGATTCTTTAAATTAGTTTTGATTCACTAAAATATGACAACCAAACTTGACATACCAACGCTTGGTGGGTTCAACCGAGCAACGCTCCAACAATCTCCCCTTTGTAAATTTTAGTGACAAAACTCTTACATCATATGGATAAACAAATTACAAAAATTCATTACACATACACTTGATTCCAAGTTTCAACAACACAATAACCTGTATACATTCAATCCATAAATGCCGTTGTTGACATTATAATAACAAAGCTAATACTCCCTTTAAAGGTAAGATAGTTAGATTTTCAATCCGCACATCTTTGTTATTCCCTTTGTAGTTAAGATAACCACAAGTATAATATGATATGTTACTCCCCCTTAGTCTATGCTTTACTCTTTCGTTAGATATAACGTTTAAGCACCATTGTCCTTTCCTTAGTGATACCAAATCACTTGTTTACTCCATATATTTCTCCCCCTTTTTGTCACAAAATGAAAAAGGTACGAGCAAATACAAGACAAACCGAAAGGATCTTACAAATCTAAAAGACTTGCATAACGTATAAGAGTAAAGCACGGGGGTTCCACACACCATTTTAGATAACCAATATCAAAACCGAAACTACAAAGTAATTTTGTTTTGATATGTTACCAAGGAAACAATTGCCCGAAGCAATTTTCCCTAATAGTTTAGCAAATTAAAAATTGACTAAGCACCTTAGTTATTTTGCTAAACCGATTGTACAAATTCAATCGCTTGTTTGATAAGACCAAAATAAAGATCAGAATTAACTCTATTTTTCTCATCAGGTTCTAATTATTCAAATAATAACTTAGACCTTTCACTTTTAAAAAAGACAAGTACTAGGTTAGTTAACTAGCATTTCTTATTAAGGCATTCGATTAGACTTGAATAACCGAAACCTCCACTTTGATAAATCTAACTAAGATCATAATTAACTTAGTTTCTCTTATCCGGAATCGAATTGGACTAAACAATTGATCCCGAAAACCTTTTTGTTAAGCAATAAACAATTCATACAAACCAAATAAATCAACTTGCATAATTATTCACCTCAACCGGAAGCAATTGAAACAAACATAGACATTATAGTACCGCAATTTCACCGAAATTTCGTAAGCCTAAACAATTGATACCAAACTATAAAGAAAGATAACAATAGTTTTTCTTAACCGGAAACAATTGAATTACACACACATCCATACACAAATAATGGAATAAACATCAATTGTACCGAAATTTTGTTAAGCAAAAGCAATAAATATATGCAATAAAATCAGGCTTTTCTTAAACAGTAAAACGATTAACTAACAAATTCGTTACCTCAAATTCCGCATCCTCTTCACCCCAGAAAGATATATCATTAAGCGCAAGTTCACATAGAACTATCCCCCGTTATGTTGTCATCCTTTCGCAAGACAAAATAACAACAACAAAGACCAACCTTTACCAGAGAAAGGTTGAAAATCGGTTTTAACTAATGCAATGCAAAAGTTGAAACCCCGAAACACATATGCTTTTATGCTAAACCAAAAACGATTCAACATATTGTGACTTTTTCACATATTAGTTTCAATCAGAACCCCTTATGATCCTTTGATAAAGCCTACCAACATTGGCTATAACTCAATCCCATTAAATCAAAAAGTCACCTAAACTATAAGGGTTCACACAATATGAGATCGAATATTAAGGTTATGAAAACCGAAATCAAACATCCCATAAACATACATAGCAATAATATAAAGCATTCAAGCACAGGCTATGTAATCGAAAACTATCACAAGAAAAATTATAAAATAATAATTTTATTCATTAAATAATAGATAGTTTTATTCAAAATAAACCTTATACAATTATTGAAAGAAATCAAAAACTGATGTCTATTTTCCTGATTAAGTCTTGCAGTATATGCCTTAATCTTCAGTTGTGCTCTTATTGTTTATTGAAGTTTCATCAGTACTCAAACTTTTGAAGCATGTCTCAAGAGACTTATCTGCAACCACTTCCTGTTTTTCAAGTTCTTCAATTAGAACCTTGAGTTCAGCAAGAACACCTCTTGTTTGATCAATTCTTTCTTTGAGCCAATCTTGATGTTGAACTGTCATTATGAGATTGGTTCTCAGTTCTTATAAACCTTGGATATAAGTGAATCATACTATCAGAACGAATCCAATTGGTTTCGGTTGGATCTTTAAAGTTGTAAGCCAACAGACATGACTCATCTTGAGATCCATTTGAACTATCTGAATCATAATCAGACATGATTTTTTATATGTTTTTCTTCTTCCTATCTGTATTGATTCCTTGACAATCCTTAACCTTTTGAGCTTCCTCCTTATTAGCCTTTGTGACACTGCGAGTTATTGGAGGCATGCTCGGTTATTTAAATAGGGATTGATCAGGATTTCAGAGTACAAGCAAGAGATAGTTTCTCTTTAAGAAGAGACAACTTTTGGACCGAAAATATCATTAAATTCCGAAAATATTAAAAGAATATATTCAGTTTCCTTTGTCCGAACTTCTCATGCTGGAAGGTTTATTAAAAATCGAAAATTCTAAATAAAACCTATTTTGGAAGATCATGTTAAACATGAACAACTTTTTAGACAGTCATGGATTCGCAGTTATCCATAAAATGTCACAGATTTTTCTGACAAACAAACACACACAAAAATATGTGCTCTCGTTTTATTGTGCTTTTCTCATCCATATTTTAAGAGCATGAAAGAGGATGATAGTGCACAACTTCGATACAACTAAGTTGTATTGGAGTAAGCTTTTTCTACCTTACAGCGAGTATCAGAAACATAGTTCATGTTTCTCTTTGGGAATTTCTGCCCAAAATATTTTCTCCCAAGAAGATGATCCTTCCTTGATCCAAAAACATGATCATTAGGAGACACTGTACTGAAGTGAGAATTTTCAGAGATGGATAAATCTCTCTTAATTCTATTAATGAGATTTTCATATGATTTTCTCATTCTAAGGATTTCCTTATGATGCATATCAGCATGATTATCTGAAACAATTATCAGAAATTCCTGATTGTTTCTTTTGACAGAGATTCTCTCTTTCCCTTTCTTCTGGAATTCAAAACAAGAATTGTTTCGATATGGGTGAGGACGAATTTTTTTCCTGAAGCGATTATCAATTCTTACTTCTAATTCTTTTGAGTTGACCTTGCCGGGTTGTGGTATATTCTGTCTTTCTACTGAGGAATGATCTTTCAGTTTTTTAAGACAAGAAAATTCTTTCAATATTTTTACCACCATATTTTGAAGAAGTATAAGTTTTATGTCAAGTGACTGACAGTTGTATTCCTTAAGATCACGTTCTCGGAATCGGTTCAAAGTTTCCGTTGGACAAGATTTCGTCTGATCATCAGTAGATGTAGAAGCTGGTTTCTCATCCTCTTCTGACTTGATGTAGTTAGGTAAACTACCATCATCATGATCTGTTTCGGATGTGATCAAACAAGTTTTGTTATCACAATCTCTCAAATTCGAGCAAGGACCTTTGGTTTCTTCATCATAGGAAATTATAACAGAATCATTAGTCAGAGTCATAGGATGTGTCTCTTTATCTTGAGTAAGAGTTTTACCAAGAGCTTCTAATTTGACAGTGAGATCCATATTCTCTTTGGCTAGACTATCTAGTTGAATGTCTTTATCTCTGATATCACATTTAAGAAGATTTGACTCTGTCTTTAATATTAGCATTCTTGTAGACAGAGATTTAATGGGCTTTAGGAGTTTTATCAACTCTTTATCAGCATCTTCTTTTCCATCAGAGATAGACTCAGATGTACTCTTGATTTTCGTAACTCCTGGATCATGATTTAACGAAGTAGTAACATCTTCAACTTTTGAGTATTCATACTCTTGCATAACGTTAACTGAATCAGTCATCGATTCAATTCTTATAGGTTGGATCGCACCAAACACAGATTGTTAAATCTTTTCGTGTTTGCCTTCTCTAATACAAATTGAAAAGACGAGGGTACCCAAATATACCTCAATCTAAAACTTTTCCACCTATAAGTCCTTTCTCCGAAAGTGATTGTCAATGGACTGAGTCGAGACAATACAACTAATCGGTTCACACTTCGTGTGATCGTCTATGGATACAAGATTGAGACAATACGACAACAATATAACTTGCGTGATTGACTATGGATACAAGATCGAGACAATACAACAACGAAGTATGATTACTTGATAAGAGGTTCGGACTTAACCAAACACTATAGGATTGCCCTCAAGTAATTAGGAATTAACATTTGTGTATTTTACTTCTAATTATAATAAAACAATTATAATTGCGGAAATAGAAAAGTAAAAGACACAACAAGATTTTGTTTACGAGGAAACCGCAAATGCATAAAACCCCCGGGACCTTGTCAAGAATTGAATACTCTCAGGATTAAGCCGTTATACAAAATATAAACCAACTTCGTATAGTTGAGACCAAGAAACTAAACCTATAGTTCACCTAGTTCTCTCAGTATCCCTGCACCTCAAACTTGTAATAAGTCACGCACTTAGAACAATTCCTTTGGTTAATATTCCAAACAGTAAAGGAACAACAAATCTGTTCGGTAACAACTCTTTTCAAACAACGTGATATGAGTTTGACAAAAGGCTCTTCCATTTATCCCAATAAACTCCATTGTCTATCAAAAGATAAACCGATTATAGTTGGATCCCCAGCCGATCAAGTTTTGTGCACTCCAAAGATTATGAACTCAAATAAGAAATCTTCTTTGTCTTCAAATCTTCTTAGATCTTCAATAAACACCTGCACACAAATAACTTGAATCTCTTTTGATCAATCACATACAGAACGAAGTATGTTAACGATTGATTATCACAAGACGTCTTTATATCTACAAACAGTTCTAAAGATCCACGTCGATACTTCGATCTAGTTTGAGTGAATCTTATATCAGAAGAGAAGATTCTCAAGCATAAACAAACTAGGTGCAATCAAAGTTCAACAACCGTTAGTCAATCAAATCAATCGAAAACTAATAATAAACTGTAATTATCTAGTTTCCCACCAACGGTACTTGTAGAGCTTCTCAATCCTAAAGAAGTCTTTAAAACGAGCGGTCGTAAGATATTTCTCCTAATCAGGGTACTTTCCTCTCCGAGTAGACGGCTCCACCAGTAAAAATATAACTAGGTAGTTTTGCTGGCTCCGAGGATTAGTTTACTCGAAATGCAAACTTTAATATTTATAGACCAAGGAAGTTTGGACACCAATGAATTTCAAAAACCGAATATTCTCAAAGATATGCAATAAAGTCCAAATCGGTTTTCATAATTCCTGGAAATGCTTTGTCAAAATATTGACCGAAATCTCATTAGAAAAACTCCAATTAGTAAATGCACATTACCAATTTTTATTTTCTAAAGATATGCAATTAATTGCTTGAAATTAAAAGCATATAAAACTAAAAACCTTAATTAAAAGATTCTCAATTTATTTCGATCCGGGATTCTCCTTTAGTTATTAAGGAATATCTTTGAACAATAAAAAATAAGAGTTACTGCACATGTTCAAAGTATGTCGACATCTTTAATTTGTAAATCCTTTTTCATATTTACAATCTTGGAACCGATTTGCCACACTTCCAAACGAGTTTAGAATTGGTTCATCTTACTTCCAAGAACTATGTGATTGATTACCCTATCAAATCACCATTAATGGGTTTCACTGTTCTACCAAAACACAAAGCTTCGGTTTTACCTCCATGTGGGTACTAGGATCGGTGACACTAGCTTTCCAAAAATTGGTTGACTAGGTACTAGGACCGGTTACCACATAATTATGGTATTTTACTTGTGATCGGTTGCACAAGTCATAAGATCGATTACCAATTCCTAAGACTTGTTGTACCTTTTACAAGGATCGATTCCACATACTTGTGATCGGTTGCACCTCTTACTAGGATCGGTTCTCCAATGTCTAGAGTTGGTCATACCAATTACAATATATCGAACATACCATCTCAGGTGATTACTTAAGATCGGTTTCACTAATAAAAGTCATACCGATACAAAAGTCAGGCATTGTGAATAGTTTTACCAAGATACATAAACAAGTTATGAGCGGTTATAATAAACACACATATTGGTAATCCAAAGATTTGCAATGAATAACAATACCAATAAGCCCAGTGATTTCCCTTTCGATTCACAAAAAAAGTTTATGAATTGTACTTCCTTTAAACGAATGTAAACACATTGTTTCCTATGACGAAATCTTCACCCATACCCATACATAATCACAATAGCATTCATACGATTATGTCGATGTCTTATATACGAAGTTCAAAAGATAGACGTTATACTTCGTATTGTAATTCCTTAATACTATGTCTAACTAGAGTATAATCATTCACAGCTTCGCAGTTATGTTTTCAATATGCACGACTTGAAAGATTTGTTAGGAATGAAACAGTTAAAGTCAAAATATTACTAACCTCAAAAGGAAGGATGATGTCGTCGTTGTAGCTCTTTACTTCTTCACATTCTTCAAGTCTTCATGTAATACTTGTAAGTCTCATATCCTAGTAACTTTCTAGCTAACCTATACGAAGTTGAATCTAGTAAATAATCAAGCGACTCTTTAAATGAGTTTTGATTCACTAAAATATGATAACCAAACTTGGCATACCAATGCTAGGTAGGTTCATCCGATAAATTCTCTAACACCCTGTAGGTTAACGACTTGAAGACTTCATTGGGATTGTGAAGCCATACCCAACTATTCTCTTTGTAGTTGCGTGATCTGATTTTTTTGTATCTATCGTGATTGAGTGCAATCGTAAAATTGGCTTGAGATTAACTTCTCTGATAGGAAAGATAGAAAAGTAGTCACAAACATCTTTGTCTCATCGTTTGTGATTCCACAATATCTTGTTTCACTAGTCGATTAAGATTATTGTAAGGTGATTGATATTTCTAGGTTGTTCTTTGGGAATATAAGTCCGGTATATCAACTGGTTCCTGTTCACCTTGATTTATCAAAAGATGGAACAGAACTCGTAGGTATTTATGTGGGAGACAGATTTATCTATTCCTATAGACTTTTCTGTGTGAGAAAAATTTGTTTATTAAAGTCTTCGACTTTGGGTCGTAGCAACTCTTAGTTGTGGGTGAGATCAGCTAAGGGAATCAAGTTCGTAGTATCCTGCGTGGATCAGAGACGTAAGGAGCGCAACTGTACCTGTATGAGATTGATTGGGGTTCAACTATAGTCCAGACCGAAGTTAGTTTTTAGTAGGATAGTGTCTGTAGCGGCTTAATACAGTGTGTGTTAAATCTGGACTAGGTCCCAGGGTTTTTCTGCATTTGCGGTTTCCTCGTTAACAAAACTTATGGTGTCTGTGTTATTTCTTTTCCGCATTATATTTTGTTATATAATTTAAATATCACAGGTTGTGTGTTGTATCGATCAATTTGTAAATCCAACCTTTGGTTGTTGATTTAAATTGATTGATCCTTGAACATTGGTCTTTGGTACCGTTCAAGTTATTTCTCTTGTATTTAAACAGACTCGCAGATTTATATTTGCTTGAGAAAGGATTTAATCAATAGGTTGAGATAATAACTCTTTGATATACTTTTTATTAAGATTGAGTCTGACTGTCTAGTTGATTCTCTTTAAAGTATATTGGAGTTGGTCCATACAGATTGCTAAGAGAAATATTGGGTGAGGTTGTTAGACCCCCGCTTTTTCAATTGGTATCAGAGTAGGCAAACACCTTTAAAGACCTCATAAGTCTGTGTTTGTAAGCGACCTGACTCTAAGGATAGAAATTCTATCTCCATAAACGTATCACCAGTCTTCGATGACTCAAACTACTTGTGGTGGAAAATCGATATGCATGCTTTTCTTCAAGCTCGTGATTTTCAAACATGGGTACGTGTTGTTAATGGCTATGATCCTACGGTTAATAAAGAAGGCGATGTATCTGTTCCTAAGGATATTGGTAGATATAGTCCAGAAGAAATCCTTGCTGCAAAGCAAAATTATGACGGCTTAAATGCTATCATACATGCAATTACCTCAGATCTTCTACGTCATGTGACTACTTGCACGAAGTCCAAAGAAGCCTGGGATATCTTAGAAACTGTATTTCAAGGGACTACCTGTGAAAAGGAAGCTAGGCTTCAAAACCTAAATTCTGACTGGGAAAACCTTCGTATGGCAGATGAAGAATCATTTGATGAGTTTAATCACATGGTGTCTGAAATTGTTAATGCATCCTTTGCATTGGGTAAGATTATTCCTGAAAAGGACATTGTGATAAATATTCTCAGATCTCTGCTATCCAGATACGATTCTAAGAAGCATGCCATCGTTGAAGGAAATAATCTCGCAACGCTTTCCAGAAATTCTCTGGTTGGGAAGTTAAAGATCTTTGATCATGAGCATACATCCAAATCTTAGAAGGATGTTGCTTTCAAAGCACAAAAGAACACTAAATTACTTGATAAAAGTAAAAGTGTTTGTATCTCTGAAGATGATCTTTCCGAGGCTGATTCATCAGATGAAGATCTTGACAAGTCAGTCTCGTTGATCACAAGACAGTTTAGGGATCTTCTTTTAAAGAGAAGTAGACAGTTCTCCAGAGATAAACCCAGGTCATCAGATAAACCCCATAATCGTGTTCCTCCTATAAACAGGGATAATGATAAAACTGATGACGAGGATATGCCTCAGTGCTTTAAGTGTAAAGGTTTTGGTCATTTTGCAAATGAGTGTCCAAATCGTAAAAAATACACTAGGAACAAAGGTCTTGCTGCAACTCTTGATGAAATGTCTGACAACTATGATTCTAATGAAGACGAAAAGTCAAGTGTTGCACTTCTTTGTGAAAATATTGATTTTCATAATTGTAGCAATACATACATCAATCTTGATATTCTTTCAGAAGAAAACTCAACCAATCTGGAAGAAAAAATTGATCCTTCCGTTGGAAACTCTCTGTCTATTTTTTCAGGTTCCACAGTGTGTCTAGCAGCTTGCACATCTCGAATGCCTGAATCATATTCCAGGTTGACATGCTCATATTGCTCACTCAAGAGCTATGGTCTGTCAAAGTGTTTCAAGTATAAACACAAATTGAGGCATGCCAACAAACTTCGACGCAGAGCGAATCGATTAGCAAACAAGCTTAAACTTGTTCAAAAGACCGCTGAGGTATGTAAGATTTTATCTTCGTCAAAGAAGTTAGTTTCCAAGGAGAAGACAAGACCACTAGTGAAGAAAGTATAGTCTAAATATTCCGAGGGACAGGGTTCAATGAATTCCTTTCAAAGAGGTTATGGTAGATAGATTGTTGTTCACCACAGCACAGCTTGATCGTGTTGTTTGGTGCATCTTGTCTCATGTGCCTGATCAAAAGAGACAAGATTGTGCACACCTCAGTCTTTAGGAAAATAATTTTTCTTTATTTTTTTCTTAGCTTTGCTGTGTTTTGCAAGATTGGAATTGTTCCATATCTAATTGATATTGGAAAGGACTTCCCTGGTCAATCAATAAAAGAGGGTTATTCTCGACAATTCTACCCTTCTTAGGGTTGTGAGTTGTGCGTGCACGAACCAGTGTTTAAAGATTTCGTAACCCTACATTCCTCTTTTCCTTCTCTAAAACCTTTTTTTATCTTAAGACTACTTGTTGAGTTTAAATTTTGAATTCCTCTCACAAACCCATACGCATATGGATACTCCAAGAATCATGTCTTCTGATGGAAAAGATGTTAATATGATTGTTAAGCCATCAATCATGAAGGAAAAAGAAAAATCTCCGTTACCTCCAACTTTGAAAAGAAAAAGAAGGAATGTGAGGAAGCGAAGAGTTGTTCCTTCAAATTCTCAGAAGTTTTCTGATGTTCTTGAAGAGTTGAAGGAAACAAGGAAGAAGATTCAGCAAATAAAGGCTTTTGTTCTGAGAACTCTTGAAATTCAGAAGGCCCTGGTTCGACATCATCAGCCTATAAGGTTTGTTGGAATTGATTCCTTTCTTAAAGAACCATATGTTCCAATTGCTGGTTACGAAAAAGAGTTCAGGGACGATAAAGAATTTTTCAGAGGTCTCAATGTATAGGAAACTTATTATGAGAATTTATTCTTGTGTTTTAAGAAGGAAAACTAGGGTTTTGGAATAGCCATTATTGTGAGTACACATAGCTATGTCCAGCGTTTTCATCTTGCAATGTTTTTAGATTTATTTATTTAATTTCTAAAGTTTATTTGGAAGATGATTTTGCAGTATTAATCTTTATGGTTTCATATATTGCAACTTGTTATGGGATATGTGTGTTTGCGTCCGTGAACTATAATTGTCCCATACGTGGTCAAAAGTTAAGTCTTTCATATGTCAGTATGCAAGTATTGATAAAAGATTGAATAAAATTTTGACAAACAAAAGATAAGCCTATTATATGTCATTATGCAAATATTGATGGAAGATAGGATGAGCTTTTGTTTATAAATATTAAGTCTATTATATGTCATTGTGCAAATAGTGATGGAAGATGGAACGAATCTTTGTTTATTCCGCAGTATTGATCTTCACTGATCCATATTTTTATATAAAATACTGTGCAGCTCCGTAAGTTCTCTTATGTGAGCATTTCCAATTAGATTAATCATGAATTCTTCTGTGGTTAATTTAGTTGAGTATTCCGATTAAATTAATCATGGGTTCTCTAGTGGTTAATTTGATTGAGATTTTTGGATACAAATTCATATTCTTATGTAATTTGTAATGTCCAAAGAAATCCTTCTTTTCTTGTGAAAGTAAGGCCGCTCTTGTTGTTCTTTAGGGAATGACATTTTATGGGGGAGAGTTCTTAATTGAACTTGTGCTTAATTGCCAAATCTTTGTGGGGAGTGAGGCTGTGGAATATTATAGGGGTTATCTTGTATCTTTATAACTCCTTGATGAATGCATTTAGTTTCGTCTATATGATTGCATCTAAAAGTTGATATGTGCTTTCTTTTGGTCATGAAGTGTCTCCATGGAAATTTCATTAGGATCTCACTAGTTTTCGTACCTTTGCCAATTTTATTGACAAAAAGGGGGAGAATTAATTAATGTGTAGTTCACACTACAAATACATATGGTTTTCGGATCATTATGTAAGGGGGAGAGGTTTTCATGTGAGATGAAAGTATTGACTAAGGGGGAGTGATACATATCACCATAGTATTGTTATCGAAGTTGTGATACAATTGAACTTTGATGCTGTAGTTGCACATTTTTTGACTACTCCATTCTTTGGCACTACTACTGTTGGTGAAGGAACTGAGTATGGGAATACCATTTGCTCCTTTGTAGTATGCATACTTGCCCCTATTCTTATACTCAGTTCTGAGGCACAGATGGTGCCCCTTCTTGATTCCATTCATCATTTTATTTCGCCTTTGAGTTTGTGTTTTAGATTTATTGGATTAGTAGTTGGTGATTAATTCCAACTAACAGTTGTAATAAATTAGGTTAATGTTCCCCGAGCTCCCTTCGGGCCACCATGATGCTTCCCGACACTATTGTGAAGGGTTGGTTGGGACGGACATCGTGCTCTTCCATTTGTGTTATGGTTGGGATGGACCTCGTGGTTCTCCATTTGTGTTATGGTTGGGATGGACCTCGTGGTTCTCCTGGATAGATCTCGTCCCTGTCAGCGAGATTGGTGTATGGCTATTCGCCTAATAGCTTAGAGATGGGTGTGCCTCGCTTGGCTTTCGTTCGTCTCTTCCTTTGGAGCGAGTTTCAGTTTCTACTGTTAACTTCTTGCTCCTGGGAAAATTGTATTTTACGCCGTTGGCTATGTTTGGCTTCGTTTGCTCGGATCGCCCTTGCTTTTGCTGGCCTTCGGTTGGTCTTTGACACAAACTGGAAAATGTATTTTTAACATCAGGTCATCCACCTTATTGTCGTTAATGGCTCAATATGTCTTGGATTCATTTGCCCCTTGGATCTGCTCGTGTGGAGCTTTACATCGAGCTGCTGATAGCGCTGTCTAATATTGCGTTTTGGGAAGCATAGTGGACTATAAGCTGTACAATTTTTTATTTGCATATATCGTCCATGTTGCGACTGTTATTGTGGTCTTTGACCTCCATAATGAAAAGATATTTTTACTTCATTTTTTTATTGTTGTAGGGGAATTTCCCTTCCTTCGTTACCCCATAATGTAGCGTCATTGTGGGATTTTACTCCTATTTGTCCTTCCGTCTTGGGAAGGAATTTGTTTTTCTTCGCTATGACCTCCTGAGTATGGATTGGTTGGTCCTGAAATCGTCTTCTTTTGAGGGTTACATAATTGTAACTTGTTTGAAAAATCTCTCTCGCATGTTTGCGGTTTGGCAATGAATTTCCTTCATCTCCTGACCATCGTTGCTATGTGGTCGTGTTGGCGATGCCGCATTTTACTGAATGCACGTGCCTCTGCTTATGTTTAGTGTACCCAGTACTTTCTTGGTTCAGTCGGGCTTCGCATTGGATTACGCCATAAGTTCGACTTCATATTATAGTCGGTTTACCACCGTGTGCCGGTTGGCCCTTATGATAGCTTGGCGTCGTACTGATCTCCTCCTTTAGCCACCATAGTGTCCCTCATGTTAAATTTTTGTTGTCTACTTTGAGTATCGCTGATGCGATCATCGTATGGCAGCAAGGTAAGCTGATGCTTCACGAGCTAAAATTCGCCTCTTTTTTTTTGTAAATATTTTTAAATCATGACTGGATTCATTTGTCCATCACTTGTTGAGATATTATTGGATTATCTCATTAGACTCGAGTGTCTTCACCACGTCAAGGACTATTGTTGTAGTTATTCGCCGATACATATGAAGAAAAAAATTCTTGCACGTGTGCTGCTTTAATTAAAGGCTTATGAGTCAATGGATGTGTTGAGAACGATGGAATGAAGTTCCACTTTTATCGTTTTCGTCTTCTTTGCCATATGACTAGTGTTGGTGTAGTCCGACGTCTTGCCACCATTGTTGGTTATGCATTTCGTCAGCCCTCGTTCATTGTCCGAAGCAATGTCTAAAGGAGTTGGTTCTCTCCGATATGTCGTCGTTTATCATCCGACACGATAGTATTTAGTCAGTAACTTTTGTAAGTCCTCGTGCTCCTTCCGAGGCAATTTTTTGAACATCATCTGTTTTTGTAGTTAACATGGGTTTGCTTTTGTGGCTCTGAGGATGTTTTTTGTTTATGTCATTAATCCAAACATGGGTGACAAGGCCAAGGAGTGATCAGTTCCTGAACTGGATAGGTCATCTCTTACGGTGTTGGATTTGGAGTATAACCAATTTCCTTGTTCGCATTTGTTATTTTAATAGTGTCTTGTTTAGGTTACACTTTCCCCTAGATTAAGTGATCAGGTGTTTGAGTCACTTGTTTGTCAACCATTGCGTGTAGGGCGATACCTCGGTTGAGTGATTTTTTCCTTAGCCTAAGGCAAGTACCCCGATTCTGGATATCTCCTGTTATGGCAGGACATCATCCGATTTCGTGATCGTGATGGCATTACCTTAGGTCTATTAACGTCTTAGGTAGCTTAGGGTATCCCCCGCTTCATCTTGCTTCATTTGGCTAGATGGTATTGCCGTAGGTATGTGTCCGTCTCGGGCAGCTTAGGTATTTTACCCGCATCATTCGTTGTTGAATGGAAGGTGTGGCTAGCACCGTGCCATAATTTTGATGGGCTTTTAGAAGAGTATCATTTGGAATCCTAATTTTTTAACTATATTCAATGCAAAGAGTAAACGGATAAACAAAACAAAAATAAATTTTAAATACGAATAAATTCACAAGAAAATTTTTAAAACAAACAAAAAGAAAATGTTCAAAAGAAATGTTTAAGTTACTGTTCCAAATAGAATCCCATTCAAGGCATATAGCCTTTCCTAGTTGGACTTCGTGGCCCCTTTTATTGCATGACCTCATTGGGTTTTAACAGCGGTATGCTCCATATTTGATAGTGTTGAAGGAACGTATCCCTCGAATTTTGTCATTCTCGTTAGAATGGTAAGGGACTCTGATGTCTCATCTTGGAGACGTCTGTTGTTGCTCGGGTAAATGACCTTCTTAGCAATATTTTCCTTTCACAGAGGATTACATGGAGATCTTATCTGGCTTCCCTATTTTGCACGTCATCGTGGCTTAAATTTCAAGTGTCGGGCTCGTCTGGCTTCTACGTGGCTCGCTTTCTCCGGCACCAATTTTTTTTTTGCGTCTTTGTATACTGACTCATGATCGTCAATATCAGCTTTTCTGCTGATGGTGGTGATTACTTCGTGGTTTGGCCTTCTTGGGGTGTCTCCATGGATTACCAAGCGATGTAGCTCTGGACATGATTACATGGGTGAGTTCACCTTTATTGGTAAGCATGGACTATCATTACTGTGGCTGTAACTTCAAGCATGGACTTCACCTCTGGCAGCATGATTGTGCGTCACGGGAGTCATCATCCATTGCGGAGCCGAATTGCTATGTTAACAATTGTTTCGTCTTTTTAATTTTATCACAATGTACAGGGCCCTTCATTATGAGATGCTCCTGCAAGTTAGTACATAACTTAACTTTTCATGGTTTTTTATTTTGTTGTGAGTACAACAAAAGTGGGATAAGAAATTTAAGCTCCTTCCACCATTGTAGGGTGACGACCCTCTTCGCTTATAGTGGTTCCGCCACCGTTGTCTGTTGCTACGGAATTCACTTCGATTAATAAAAACTAGTCATACCAAATCATAAGTCAAGCATTGTGATTAGTTATACCAAGATATATAACCAAGGTTAAGATCGGTTCTACCATCTCACACATATTGGTCATCCAAAGATTTGCAATTAATAGCCGGACCAATAAGCCTAATGATTTCCCTTTCGATTCACAAAAAAAATTCATGAATGTACTTCCTTTAAACAAATGTAAAATATTGTTTCCTAGGATGATATCTTCACCATAACCCATTCACATAATTATAACAGTATATACAAGATTATGTCGATGTCATATCTACGAAGTTCAAAAGATAAGCGTTATACTTCATAGTCTAATTCCCCAATACTATGATCATACAAATTATAACCATGTCACATCACTAGAGTATTATACAATATGTACAGTATATACAGCTTCGCAGTTATGTTTTCAATATGACTTGAAAGATACGTTAGGAATGAAACAGTTCAAGTCAATATTACTAACCTCAAGTGGAAGGATGATGTCGTCGTTGTAGTTTGTTACTTCTTCACATTCTTCAAGTCTTCAGAGTAATACTTGTATGTATCAACATTCCTTGACTTTCTAGTCTAACCTAAACGAAGTTGACTCTAGTATATAATCAAGCGACTTTAGATGAATTTTGACACACTAAAATATGCCAACCAAACTTGACAGACCAACGCTTGGTGAGTTCAACCGAGCTATGCTCTAACAATATCCCCCTTTGTCAATTTTAGTGACAAAACTCTTATTACATATGGATAAACATATTACAAAAGAATTCATTTTACATACGCTAGATTCCAAGTTTCAACATCACAATAACCCGCATATATTCAATTAATAAATGCCGCTGTTGACATTTGAATAACAAAGCTTTTACTCCCCCTAAAGATAAGCTAGAATATTCAATACGAACATCTTTGTTATTCCCCTTTTTGTAGTCAGAAATACTACAACAATAATATAATATGCTTCTCCCCCTTAGTCAATGCTTTACTCTTTCGTTAGATATAACGTTTAAGAAAAATTGTCATTTCCTTAGTGATTGCAAATCACTTGTTTACTCCATATATTTCTCCCCCTTTTTGTCACAAAATGACAAAGGTTCAAGAAAATAAAGGACAAACCGAAATAATCTTACATATCTAAAAGACTTGTAAATAACCTATAAGAGTTAAGCACGAAGGTTTCACATACCACATTAGATAACTAATATTAAAACCGAAACTACAAGTAATTTAGTTTTAATATGTTATCAAAGAAACAATTTCCCGAAGAAATTTTCCCTAATAGTGTAACAAATCGACTAAGAAACATAATTCCCTTGTTAAACCAATTGCGTTGTGCAATTGCTTATTTTGATAAGACCAAAATAAAGATCAGAATTTACTTTATTTCTCTCATCAGGCTCTAATTATTCAGACAATAACTTAGACCCTTCTCTTTAGACAAGACAAACACTAGGTTAGTTAACTAGTTTTTATTGTCAAGGCATTCGATTAGACTTGAATAATCGAATCCTCCAATTTGATAAGTCTAACTAATATCAGAATTAACTTAGTTTCTGTCAATTTGGACTAAACAAATGATCACGTATTTTGTTAAGCCATAAACAATACATACAAACCAAAATGAATTGACTTGCACAATTATTTTCTTAACCAGAAGCAATTGAAACAACGATATACATTATATCACCGCAATTGCACCAAATTTTGTTAAGCAAAAACACTTGATACCCAACAATAAAGAGGATACCAAACAATAAGCCAAATAAATTGACACAGTTTTTCTTAACCGGAAACAATTTAAACACACACATCCATACACAATAATGGAACATATCAATTGTACCGAAATTTTGTTAAGCAAATGCAAAATATATGCAATATAAATAGGATTTTCTTAAATAGGAAACCGATTAACTAACAAATGTGTTACCTCAAATTCCTCAGCCTCTTCTCCCCGGAAAGATATATCATTAAGCGCAAGTTCAAATAAGAACTCTCCCCCAGTGTGTTTCCATCCTCTAGCAAGATCAAAATAATAACAACAAAAGAAACCTTTATCAGAGAAAGGTTGAATCGGTTTTAACTAATGCGTGCCAATAGAAAAAGTTGAAAACCCAAAACACATATGTTATGTAAACATAAATTGATTCAACATATTGTGACTTTTCACATATGAGTTTCAATCGGAACACCTTATGATCCTTTGATAAAGCTTTCCAACATGGGATAGAACTTAATCCCGCTAAAAAAGCCATACAAACCATAAGGGTCACATCATATGAGATCGAATATTAAGGTTGATTAAAACCAAAATCAGACATCCCATAAACCGAATACACATAGCAAAAATATAAACATTCATTCACAGGCTATGTAATCGGTAACTATCACAAGAAAAATTATAAAGTAATAATTTTATTCATAGATAATGATAGTTTTATTCAAAATAGACCTTACAAAATAATTGAAGTAAATCAAAAACATTGATGTCTATCCTTCTGGATCAAGTATTACAACATATAACTTAATCCCTAGTGGTGCTCTGATTGTTCACTGAGGTTTCTTCAGTGTTCAAACTCTTGAAGCATGTCTCGAGAGACTTGTTATCAACCACCTCTTGTTTTTCAAGCTTTTGAACTTGTTTCTTCATGTCTGCAAGATCATCTTTTGTTTCATCAATCCTATCCTTCAGCCAATCTTGATTTCGAACCTTCATTATGAGATTGGTTCTTAGTTCTTCAAAACCATGGATATAGTTAACCATACTATCAGAAGTTATCCACTTGGTTTTGGTTAGATCTTAAAGGATGTAAGCCAACAGACATGACTCAACTTGAGATCCGGTAGAACTATCTGATTCATAATCAGACATGATTTTTTATATGATCTTGTTCATCCTTTCTGTATTGATTCCTTGACAATCCTCAACTCTTTGAGCTTCCTCCTTATTTACCAAAAAAATATTGCGAGTTATTGGAGGCATGATCAGGGATTCAAATAAGAATTAACCTGGGTTTCACAATACAAGCAAGAGAAAGTTTCTCTTAAGAAGAGACAACTTTCGGGCCAAAAATACAAAGGAATTTTCGGAAATATATTAAGAATATATTTTGTTTCCTGTGTCCGAAATTCTCAAGCTGGACTTTTTAGACAAAATGCATTCGCAGCTTATCCAAAAATTGTCACAGATTTTTCTGATACAGACACAAATCATGTGCTCTCGTTTTATGTGATTCCTCATCCCAATAGTTATGAGCACAAACTTGGATGAGGGGGCACATTATCCATACAACTAGGTTGTATCGGAGTAATCCTTATCGTGATTACAATGAGTATCAGAAACATAGTTCATGTTTCTCTTTGGAAGTTTCTGCCCAAAGTATTTTCTCCCAAGAAGATGATCCTTCCTTGATCTAAAGGTATGATCATGATAAGAAACTGTACTGATGTGAGAATTTTCAGAGATGGATAGATCTCTCTTAATCCTGTCAATGAGATTTTCATAAGATTTTCTCATTCTAAGGATCTCCTTATTATGCACATCAGTCTGATCATATGAAACAATTATTTGAAATCTTCCTTGATTGTTTCTTTTGGCAAAGATTGTTTCTTTCCCTTTCTTATGGAATCGTTATTCATGTAAATAGAGATTGTTTCGACATGAGTGGGGAGAAACCTTTTTCCATAAGTGATTATTAACTCTTTCTTCTGATTCCTTTGAGTTGATTTTATCGGTTTGGGGTATATTTTGTCTTTCTACTGAGGAATGATCTTTCAGTTTTTTAAGACAAGAAACTTCTTTTAACATTTTTACCACAATATTTTAAAGAAGTATAAGTTTCTTGTCAAGTGACTGAAAATTGTATTCCTTAGGATCTTTCTCACGAGATCGGTTCAAAGTTTCCTTTGGACGAGATTTCGTTTGATCATCTATAGTTGTAGAAGATGGTTTTTTATTCTCTTATGACTTGATGTAGTTAGGTAGACTACCATCATCATGATCCATTTCAGATGTGATCATACAAGTCTTGTTATCACAATCTGTAAAAGTCGAGCAAGGACTTTTGGTTTCCTTATCAAATGAAATCATAAGAGAATCATTAGTCAGAGTCATATGATGAATCTCTTATTTTTGAGTAAGAGATTTACCAAGAGCTTCTAGATGAATGTCTTCTTTGATCTCTTGCTTAAAAAGATTAGATTTTGTCTTTAATATTAACATCCTTGTAGACAAAGATCTTATTGGCTTTAGGAGTTTTACCAACTCTTTATCAACATCTTCTTTTCTACGAGAGATAGACTCAGATGTACTCTTAGTTTTTGTAACTCCTAGATCAGGAGTTAACGAAGGAGTAACATATTCAACTTTGGAGTATTCATACTCTTGCATAACGTTAACTAAATAATCCATTAGATTCAATTCTTATAGGTTGGATCGCACCGAACACATATTGTTAGATTTTTTCGTGTTTACCTGCTCTGATACTATAAGTCCTCTTACCAAGTGTGATCGTCTATGGACAAAGTCAAGACAATACAATAACTTCGGTATTCATAATTTGTTTGATTGTCTATGGATAAGAGATCGAGACAATATGACTACCAAAATGTGATACTTGATAATAGGTTCGGACTTAACCTAACTCTATAGGATCACTATCAAGTATATCAGAGTTAATGTAAAGTGAAATTTACTTTAAATTATATAAACAAATATATTTACGGAAAACAAAAGTAAATCACACAACAAGATTTTGTTAACGAGGAAAACTACAAATGCTGAAAAACCCCCGAGACCTAGTCCAGAATTGAATATTATCAGAATTAAGCCGCTATACAAAATCTACACCAACTTCATATAGTTGAGACCAAGTAACTACCCCTAGTTCACTTAGTTTCCTCAGTATCCATGTGCTTCCGACGTCGATGAGTCATGAGTGGTACAATTCATTTGGATCGTATTCCAAACAGCAAAAGAACAACGAATCTGTTTGGTAACAACTCTATTGATTCTTTCAAGATAAATATATCTCAAGTCATACACAAAGGCTCTTCCGTTTAATCTAATAAACTCCTTTGCCTGGTTAGATCAATCTATCCAATAACTACCAAAGTAGTTAAGTTTATATTCGCAATCAATCAGTATGGATCTCAAAGAGAAACTATAAAGTGATGTCTATCTCACGCAGCTAATCAATCGAATAAATCGAATTCTAGTTGTATCCCAGCCGATCAAGGTTTGTGAACACACAAAGATACGAAAACCAATAAGAAATCTTCTTCGTCTTCAAATCTTCTTTAATCTTCAATAATAATCTGCACAACACCACTTGAATCTCTTGTGATCAATCACACACAGAACAGAGTCTGTTAACAATAGATTATCATAAGATATCTTTAGATCTAACAACAGTTCTAAAGATCCCGTCGATACTTCGATCTAGTTTGAGTGAATCTTATATCAGAAGAGAAGATTCTCAAGAATAAACAAACTAGGTTCAATCAAAGTTTCAACAACCGATAGTCAATCAAATCAATCAAAAACTAATAACACTTCAATTATCTAGTTTCCCACCAACGGTACTCGTAGAGCTTCTTGATCCCACAGAAGTCTTTAAACGAGCAGTCGTAAGAGATTTCACCTAATTAGGATACTTTCCTCTCCGATTAGACGACTCTACCAGAAACAACAAGAAATGAAGTTTGTCTGGCTATTAGGATGGTTTGCTAGAGATGCAAACTTAGGTATTTATAGACCAAGGATGTTTGGACATCAAGGAATTTCCAAAACCGAAAATATTCTCAAGATATGTCAAAATTCGGTTTTCCTAATTCCAATAAATGCTTGTCCAATGTTTCCAAAATATAAAATCTCCAATTAGTAAATGCGCATTACTAATTTTTATTCTCTAAAGATATGCATTTAATTGTTGGTAATTAAAGCATATAAAACCGAAAACCTTAATTAAAAGATTATTAATTTATCTCGGCACATTATCTCCTTGAGTACTAAGGAATATCTTTGAACAATAAATGATAATAGTTACTGTACGTGTTCAAAGTATGTTGACATCTTTTCACTGTAAATCCTTATTCATATTTAAATGGATTTACATTCTTGGAATCGGTTATACCACACTTCCAAAACAAGTTTAGAATTGGTTGACCTGTATTCAAAGATAACTATGTGATTGATCAAATATCAAATCACATACATGGGTTCAATCGGTTCTACCAATCACTAGGATCGGTTATACCTTAATATGGAAATACTTGTGATCGGCCATACAAGTTACCATGATCGGTTACATCAGTTACCAAGATCGGTTCGATATTCCCATGGTATTGTTTGTGATCGGTCACACCAGTTACCAGGACCGCTTACACCAGTTACCAAAACCGTTACCAATTACAAGGATCGAATACACAACACTAGGGCTGCACATGGGACGGGACGGTACGGGTTTTTGCCTAGCTCAGTACCTGTACCTCCCTATGGCCGGTACCTGTACCTTGTACCTGTACCTGTACCTATGCAATATGGGACGGGACGGGACCTGTACCTGTTTAACTCGGTACGGGACGGGACGGTACCGGTTCTTTACCCGTAGCGTATGTAAAATTATAAAAAAGAAAATAAAACAAAAAATCTTCTAAGTTCTAAGTTCAAATGAAGTTATAAACCACACCAAAAATTCCAAAACCCTAAAATTAAAAACCAAAAAATTACAATCAGTTTCACATCTAAAGAAATCAACAAAAACTAAATAGAAATGAACAAAAACTAATTAGTTTTCAAAAACCCTAACTATTATTAGACGTTATTACTTGTTGCTCGGTACTACGGGACGGGACGGAACGGGAATAGCCTAGAACCGTTACTTGTACCTTTTCTAGGCACGGCACCAGTTTTTGGTACTTGTACCTGTCCCGTCTGACCGCGGTTCCGGGACGGTTCCTACGGTTCCGGTACGGTTCCACGGGACGGGACGGTTCCTGTGCAGCCCTACACAACACTTGTGATCGGTCACACCAATTACTAGGATCGGTCACACCAATTACAAAGATCGATCATACCATCTCATGGTGATTACTTAGGATCGGTTACACCAATTAATAAAAACTAGTCATACCAAATCATAAGTCAGGCATTCTGATTAGTTATACCAAGATACATAACTAAGGTTAAGATCTGTTCTATCATCTCACACATATTGGTCATCAAAAGATTTGCCCAGACCAACAAGCCTAATGATTTCCCTTTCGATTCACAAAACAAGTTCATGAATGTACTTCCTTTAAACAAATGTAAAACATTGTTTCCTAGGATGAAATCTTCACCATAACCCATTCACATAATCATAACTGTATATACAAGATTATGTCGATGTCATATCTACGAAGTTCAAAAGATAAGCGTTATACTTCGTAGTCTAATTCCCTAATACTATGATCATACAAATTATGACCATGTCACATCACTAGAGTATTATACAATATGTACAGTATATACAGCTTCGCAGTTATGTTTTCAATATAGCATGACTTGAAAGATACGTTATGAATAAAACAGTTTAAGTCAATATTACTAACCTCGAGTGGAAGGATGATGTTGTCATTGTAGTTCGTTACTTCTTCACATTCTTGTATGTCTCAGCATTCCTAGACTTTTTAATCTAACCTAAACGAAGTTGACTCTAGTATATAATCAAGCGACTTTAGATGAGTTTTGACACATTAAATATGACAATCAAACTTGACATACCAACGCTTTGTGATTTCAACCGAGTTATGCTCTAACAATTTCATCTTCGGCTAAGGTAAATTTTGGACCCCTAATCTTCTTGTTTTTAGTTAATTGAGAATTAGATTGAGACATATTAAAAAAAAACTACACAATACGAGTGAATGAAAGAGTCGGATGATGAAATTTGTTTTAGATTTTAACAAATGTGAAGAGTAGAGAAGAGAAGGTGTGAGGTAAAACGGAAAAGGAATTTGGTTTTATAGGGGGTAGATTTATGGCCGTTGGATCAGATTCTATGTGGCGGTGAAGACTAGACCGGCCGACCGAATATACACCGCCGAAGGTCTAAACAAAGCCGACAGGTTAAAACTACACCGAACTGTCAAGTCTCGACCACTCGGTAGAAACTTGACCCGGCCTGGCTAAGTGGAAAATTTGCCACTTAGCCAAGCCTGTTTGCCGCTTTGCCATGCCCATAGTGGGTGTAAAAGTGACAAAAGTGTGGGTTAGCCAGGAACCGGCCTTATGTACTTGATTTAGACATGTACATTTTTCTGAGGATTAAGTATTCCATCAGTGAGTTAATAAAGGATTAAATAAGTCTTATGGTAGGTAATAGTGGCACCACCATTAACAGATAGTGATGTACCACCGAAAGATATATTTCCTTACATTAGCATGTCACAAGGTAGAGTTTTTTGTGTTTGAAATATAATCACGTAATAATTTGGAATTCAGATATAATTAATTTGATTGGAATATGGATGGGATGTACACTTAATCTACACCTGAAACAGGCGAATGTATAGTGTCCGCTTGATGGGGGCGAACATATAATCTACGCATGTCTTATGGGCAGTCATTACAACACTTGCTTGATTCGGGGCGTAGTTATAACGTTCATCTGGTACTAGACGTGAGTATTATTTACGCCTCATGATAGACGCATTTATGTGTCTATTTTCTTCTCTATTGTGTATATTGTTAGTACCCATTTTTGTACTTATTATGGTGTTTTATGTGTTTGTAGGTATTTTAGGGCAATAAACATTTTTGGAAAAATCGGCTCGAAAAGTTGTCTAAAGGCACCCAAGGGACATTTGTTATTCGGACTTTCACTACTGGATAAGGGGTACCCAAATTACTAAGGGGCACCCAAATTACTATCGGCACCCAAGCAGCAGGATAAGGGGCACCTTCATCCCCTTCGTTTGAATTTTACTCTTGGCGGGAAATTTGGTTCTTCACAGGCAGAGTTGGGTTTGATTTTTTGGACGGGATTTAAGGAGATTCAACGGCTGAATTTGATTGGGTTTGTTCCTCTGGACTTAACAGGCGTGGTATGATTGTTCATATCGATCCAGTTTGGATGGATAATCGGTTTTGGGAGAAAACAGAGTTACATATTTTTCCGGTAGTTTCTGTGAAGATTTTTCTGGGAGTTTTGGCGAGATTCAATCTCCCCAATGAGTTGTAATCACCCTGTTTCAGTTGAACAGAGGTGGTAAGGTGTTTTGTTTCGACAAACTTGGGCTGCATCGTTGGATTGAAGAAAACAGAGGCGTGAGAGTTTCCCGGGGTTGTTCTATTACTTTTCGTGTTTCTCTGTGGTTGGCGTGTGCTGGGAGAAGACTTGGTTCAATTTGCTTCGTGTTTTGAGTGCAAAAGATATAAAAAAAAGGAGAGTCAGATGGAAGATATCGCATGCAGAGAAGAAAAAGGAAATAATTCCGTGAAAATATATTTTCTTAACTGTAAAGATTTGGAGGAGTTATGACGAGAGATTTTGATGCAGTTGGGTATTTAAAGGGTGTTTGGGTATCTTAGAAGGTGTCGAGAGTTTGGGGAAGTTTTGGAGGCTACGGAGCGAAGAAATCACGAGTTGCAGGAAAAGTTTTCTGCTGCTGCAACTCAAGAACACGAAGAACAAAAGCCCGTAAAGGAAAGTCGTTGCAAACTGTCGCTTAATTGCGGCAGTTCCCAACTCCTTTCCAGCGACTGTGCAACAGTGTTTACAACACTTGTCTTTTATCGTTCATTTTGTGACGATTTTTGTGCGTCGCAAAATCCTGTTCTACACCATTTTCTCTTTATTTCATCTTTGTAAACCATTTTTGAGCCTAAATAAACATTTTGAGAGCACGTTTACTATGATGATCTAAACCCCAAAATTGGGGCGATGGAGGAAGCCTTATTTCACACTTGCGTAATTATATTTAATTCTTTTCATGACTTTTGCACTAATTTTAATTGAAACTATGATTTGATTTAATTAGTTTTCATTTGATTAGATGGGTCATGCTTAGCTTAGGTGATTTGATGTCCCATGCTTAACATTTACATCTAATATTTTGAGAATCTATCTTGGCAAAAATAAGAGTAACTTTATTTTATATTTTTATTGAGCTATAATTGTTAAAAGAATTATTATTTGAACCTTAAGAAATGAATTTGGTGGAATCCTAAGCCCTGGTACCTCTCGCCCACTTTGTTAATATTTTTGTATATAATTTTTATTAAATTTAAAAACTCGAATCTTCACAAGTCTTAGAGTTCGAATCATTTTTACTACAACTTCAATATCACACCACCTCACTCAAGCGTATATAGAATACGTTCGCCTGCTAGTGATTCGGCGATTATATTTTCTCCCCGCGTCAGGCGTACATTAAACCCGCTTGACTATAATTTTCTCGGCAATCGTTGCATTGTACACCCCCAAACCCAAACTTTTTCAACTTTTAGTTTGGTTTTGGTTTTTAGTTTTCTTGTATGATTATAGACGCTCTAAGTTATTAAGTGGAACCTCTACCATTGCACCAACTTGACTATTATAATTATTAATCAACGTATTTTAAATATAATATTAGTATATCAAAGATCAAAACATAACACTGTTTTATTTAGTCTAATAATTTTTATAGGCATAAATATAACGATTGAATAATCCACCATGAATCTTCGATTCATGATTTAAAATACGATTCAATTCTCAAAATTGAAAAACGATTTAATAATCCACCATGAATCTTCGATTCACGATTTAAAATACGATTCAATTCTCAAAATTGAAAAACGATTCGCTCCGCGATTCATGATTTCTCACAACGTTGTTATCGAGCAAATAATAAATGACGTTTTTTTATCAACAACACTAGAATATAACCCGTGTCGTAAAGGCACGGCTCGATAATAATTAATTCCATATGTTCTGATTTATTGGTGTCGTTCGTCTGCAGTTATTAAATAACCTGATGCTTGTTTCTAGTATTATTTTATTTTTTAATTGTCACGTGTTTTAGCCAAGTTTAATTTAACATTAAAACGATCAACCACGTTTTATATACTATATAATGTTACATGGTTTGTGGTGTCACAGAATTAACATTGTCTATTATTACTCACCAATATCCATCACCACCACAAAATTGCATGATATCATCTCTTTCTCCACCACTACCCAGTGGTGGACCATAGGGTTGAATATATGGTTCTGGTCCCCCTTAATATTAAAATAACTACAAACTTTTTTTAAATTTTATCCTATAAACAGTACTTATCCCATTTTAATTTAGGGTTTATTCCAGCGAAGTTTACATGTTTATTTAAAAAAAAAGACAATTAACCCCTCAATGTTAATTTCTGACTCCGTCACGGCCACCACCCCTGCAGGTTGTTAGGCGTAATTCTAATTTTTAATCACGAACGCCATGTATGAGGTTTAGATTGAACAAAATTAGGTCGTCAATTGGTTTATTTCATTAATAATTTTTTGTATTGCAATCAATTTTATTTTAACATTAAAAACCATAACTTATATGATCTGGTACCAAAGATAGCAGGGGTACCATTTGGGTGATCCAGTCATGAACTTTTTTTCCTATATGATTTGATTTTATCCCTGAAATATAGGTGTCTGTCTGTATCAATCTTGCTAAAACAACCAATCACATCTTTCACAATACAATTTTATTCGTGTTGTAACGACACATAACATATAATGTCCACCAATCACTCACCGCGACTACTTCTTCCACTACCACACCACCATAGGAGGAACCAAATTTTTGAGGAAGGGGAGCAAAAATTCTTGGCAAGTTGGATATGGGTGTAAAATAGATTTGGTAGTCTGTTTTATGATTAAAAGACAAAAAAAATATATTTATAATCGGGCTTGGCTCCGCCATACATCACAACTAATGTTTCCTTCTCCACCACTTACTAAGAGCCGCCACCGATTCCACCACCCAATACCGCCACTAATGTCGATTGATATTAATTTTAATCAAAATTATTTATCAATGGAAATACATATTCATTAAATTAAGGATTGTATTAATTAAGGAAGCATTTATATTGAAAAAATTAATAAATCATCATTATGAGCAATTAGTGAAACACTAATTAATAAAAACACTTTATAATGAAAAGAATTAATATATCTTTTATTATGAGCAATTAGTGAAACACTAATTAATAAAACACTACACCTCGTTTGGTTGGAAGAATTTGATTCCTGGGAATTCAACAATGGGGTAATCCAATTCCTGGAATTGGATTGCAAGGAATTGAATTCAAATCCAAAAAATTAGCGTTTGGTTGAGGTAATCCAATTACCTTTGTTTTTACCCAGGAATCCAATTCCATTGCATTACTAGACCAATGCAATGAAAATCTATTATTTTGGAGGGAATTGAATTCAAGGAATTAAATTTTTAATTACATAAAGTTAATTTGGGTTGTTTGGTTCAAACTTCAAAGAATTGGTCACATTCCCTCGGAATTGGATTACATAGAATCCAATTCCTTGAACCAAACATGCTCTTATAATATTAAAGTTAAACAAACCACGATCATAGATTTATTTCCCCTTCTAGGCAAATCTCGACTGTTCTTTATCCAGCCTAACTTAGCCAAACTTTGTTTTGTATTCATTGATGATCAGTATTTTTTTTTTGTAGACAAAATCAACAACCATCAAAATGGATCGGAACAACCTGGAACACAATACTTTCTCTTTATGGAAGCACTTATCCAAGTCCCTTATTCATTTAGCCATTTACCCAAATCGGAAATGGAAAATATTATTCATTTGACAAAATAATTTAGTGTGTTTGTTAGATACCAGAAGCAAAAATTAGAAACAAAAACATTTTTCTTCACAAAAAGATAATATCGTTTTCTTTTTACAAATCGTTCTAGGATTTCATACTAAACTAATTTTTTGTTTTTTAACCTTTAGAATTCGAAAAACTACTTGTGAATATGTATCTAACCAGACTATTAGACTGTACCCTTTTTTTCCATAACTCGGTTCTTCAAGTTTTGAATTATGTAAATATCATACTTTTTATCTTACTTTGTATCTAAAGACTTAAAGGCTTAGACAAATAAAGCTCCCACGTTGAACGATGAGGAAACCCTCGTTTTCTTTTGGCCGAAATAGGCCTTTGTTGAGTTTTGTGAAACGAGCGTTCTGGTGAAGATACTTAGCAACGTATAATTTGTTTATAAAGAATAGGAAAAAAAATTAAAAAAAGAAACCAAATTCAATTTGGAATTCATGACGTGACAATATTTAGATGAGGACATTTAGCAACGTATGATTGGTTTAAAAATTACAAACTGAAAAGGAAAACCTAAATTGCCGTGTTTGGTATTTTATGGAAGTACAAATTTAATTTGGAAATCGAGTACCTACCATATTAGGACTATTTTTTCCAAATTGATATATGTAAAGGGAAAAAATCTACATATTTCACACATATTTTCTGCGAAAATAAAATGAAAAAATAAATAAAATATGTACATATTCTCCACCTATTTAGTGTAATTGCCCCGCCACACCAAATCAAGTATACATCACCAGGGACCGAGGTGGGGCGCGCAAACCAAATCAAAAATGCATCGTCACGGAGGAGGCGAAGCCTCGCACACCAAATCAAAAATATATCGCCACTGGGGGAGTGAAGCCTAGCTCACACCAAGCTAAAAGAAAGAAAAGTGCACAGGCAAAAATCCAGTGTTGTATTAGTGGGATTGTGGGGTGTGAGCCCCGAAGAAAACCTAATTTAGATTTAAAAAGAAACGGTTGTTGTTGTCGTCTTTGTGGTACATAAAGAATTTTTCAGATTTCAGATTTAATTTTACCGCCAAATAAGGTCTTACCTAACGGATTGATACCAAATACACGTGTAGACATGTAATTTTCTTAACATGCTTCAGAAATCATCCTAATTTTAAGTAATTAATTATCCTAATTTATCCAAACTTATCTTATACTAACAGATAATTAAGCTAAGATTATCACGATTTTCCTCTGTACATTTATACCTTTATTAGCATTATAAATGCAAGATTTTATTAAATGTATGCTTCAAAAAAAAAAAAAATATATAAATGCAAGATCCACATTACTGATTTCTCAATAAATTTGGAAGCAAAAAAAACATTCTGTCCCCTATCTAGAGTTTAAGCAGCCATGGCAAATGTTATTCACAAGGTGAACTTCTCAAACCCAAGAAGTTTTTCAACAACTGTAAAATCAGATCTTAAAGAAACATTCTTCCCCGATGATCCATTTCGACAATTCAAGAACGAAACTTCTGCGCTTCGTAAGGCGACAAAAACAGTACAATACTTCTTACCCGTGTTCGAATGGTTACCGAAATATAATTTCAAATTGTTTCGGTATGATATACTAGCAGGAATCACCATTGCCTGTCTTGCTGTTCCTCAAGGAATCAGTTATGCTAAGCTTGCTAATCTACCTCCAATTCTTGGCCTCTGTACGTACAACTTTTCTGCATTGCTTTTTTCATAATATTTTTATTAGTGAGTTATTTACATGCATCCTTATCCATTGTGACACAGTTATTTGCCATCGAAAGTTATTTTTCTCATTCTAATTAATGATAAAGATTTTTAATATATTAGCATTTGATTCCTTAATTAGATAGTTGAGGATAGAGAGATCTTGGAATAGGTCTTTTTCCTTGAGCTCACACTTTATCCCAAAGTCACTGGACTTTGACTTTGTCTAACAAAATGGTCGAACTCTTTTTTCTCGTGCAGATTCAAGTTTTATCCCGCCATTAATCTATGCCATATTTGGAAGTTCAAAAGACATCGCTGTAGGAACAATAGCTTCAGCATCAGTATTACTTGCTTCAGTTATAGACCAAGCAGTTTCGGCCAAAGATAATCCAACGTTGTATTTGCATTTGGTTTTCACTGCTACATTCTTCACTGGAATTTTCCAATTCGCATTGGGATTTTTTAGGTAAATTTTACTGACATTTTTAGATTAAGGCAAAAAGAAAGAAATCCATGCACCAACATAAAGGAGAAATAACACATGATTAATCTCTGCAGATTAGGAATACTGGTGGATTTCTTATCGCATTCAACAATCATTGGATTTATGAGTGGAGCAGCAACCATTATTTGTCTTCAACAACTGAAGGGAATGTTTGGGCTTGTTCATTTTACTAGTAAAACTGATGTTATCTCTGTATTGCGCTCAGTTTTTAGCCAGACGCATTATGTAAGTTTTTCATTTCCATGTTGGAATGAATTCAAGCCAAATGATGATAATATCTTCTAATGGTTGTTCCGTATTCTTTCATTTCGGCAGTGGAGATGGAAAAGTGCTCTGGCTGGAGTTTGTTTCCTTGTTTTCCTCCTCGCCACAAAGGAAGTGGTAATCATCATATGTCTCTGTTCTAAAATTATCCTAGGTTTTGGGTCGAATATCGTTTTCTGATAGCTTTTTTCTTCAAATAAGAAAGAAATTGAGAAAAATATTGATTTGTGGTGTGTGCAGAAAAAGAAGAAGCCAAGTGTATACTGCTTTAGCGCCCACGCTGACTGTGGTTATTGGATGCTTGGTCGCATATTTTGGTCATGCAGATAAACATGGAATTCAAATTGTAATCTATTTCCTAGCCATTTTTTTCCTGTTAAAATTTTCCCAATTTCCTGTTAATTTAAGCTAAACTAAGTGTGGCATTATGTGTTGCAGGTTGGTCCTTTGAAGAAAGGAATAAATCCTTCTTCAATTCAATTCTTGAACTTTGATCCTGAGTATCTACCCTACACCATAAAAGCCGGTATCATGACAGGATTTCTTGCTTTAGCCGTAAGTTCTATGCACGTCAATTCCATATTCTCCAGAATTTTGTGGATAGCATTTTCCTTAACTGTCCATGCATGCATATACAGGAAGGTATTGCAATAGCAAGAAGTTTCGCCACAATGAAAAATAATCAAATAGATGGGAATAAAGAGATGGTAGCTTTTGGCATGATGAACCTTGTTGGCTCATTCACCTCTTGCTATTTGACCACGGGTATGCTTAATTAAGTTTACGTTGAGTTGGATGTTGCGAATAACAAAAGAAATTTGGCTAATATGGTTCTTTGTTTTCCAGGGCCATTTTCAAAAACTGCTGTGAACTACAGTGCGGGATGTAAGACAGCAATGTCTAACGTTGTGATGGCCGTTTGCATGATGTTAACATTATTATTTATCGCTCCTGCCTTCAGTTACACTCCTCTTGTCACTCTTTCTGCAATCATCATGGCTGCTATGCTTGGACTAATCGAATATGAAGAGGCATATCACATTTACAAAGTATGGATGTCCGCATACTTGGGAGTAATCTTTCTCAGTATGGATGTCGGCCTCATGATATCGGTAATTTTCTCTTTGGAAAACTTCAAAACTTGCGTAAGAAATGCAATATATAAGGTTGTTTTTTATCTAACAGAATGTTTTTCTTCATTTTTACTTGTTTGCTTTTGCAGATAGGATTATCCATCATTAGAGCACTTATATGCGTTGCTAGGCCTCCAATATCTAATCTTGGGAATATGTCAAACTCAGAAATGTACCGCGACATCGAACAATATCCTTCTGCTGAAAGGGTACCCGGTGTACTAATTCTACAGTTGGGATCCCGCATTTACTTTGCTAATTGTACATACGTACGAGAAAGGTAAGCTTTGATGTAAATAACATAGTTGCTTATCTCACATATATGTAGACCACATATTCTAAATAGCTTTATCTCCAAATTTTAACTAGGATTTCGAGGTGGATGGACCATGAACAGAGCATACGTGATTCCAACTCTGCTGACATCGAGAATATCATTTTAGATATGGGAGGTAAATAAATTTTTGACCACAAGTGCTTAATCTAGTTTAGTCAGTGAATGTGGGCTGTTTACACTTGCATTTGGTCAGCCGCTGAATGATAATATTTTTATTTGCAGGAGTTACTACTATTGATATTACTGGCATCGGAATGCTGACTGAAGTTCTGAAAAGTATAGAAAGAAAAGGAATTAACGTGGTATTAGCCAATCCTAAGATAGAAGTGATAGAGAAGCTAATGTTATCAAATGTTATTGAGACAATAGGCAAGGATTCCATATTCTTGTCGGTCAGTGATGCAGTTGAAGCATGCCGTTTCAATCTTAGAAGTTCCAAGAAACAAGTTGATGGAAGTGATACGACGAATAAAATAAATAAAGTAGAGAATAGCACTAATGACATTGTATAGAGCACAGATGATGGTGATTATAGATAAGGATTTTCTTCTTCCTTGTTTGTAATGTCAGGCTAAATAAGCCGGCATGAAAAGCTTAAAGCTGTATGTAATTATTTCATTGCAAGTGCTCATATGATATGCTCTTACCCATTGCTCATATGATATAGATGATGTTGTTGATTGCGGGATACGAACTATTCTCAGTTTTCTTCTTTTTCCAAACCAAGAACAAAATCAGTAATAAAATAAAAACAAGTCCAGCAGCTAAAATGATGGCAACAGTGTGGTCTTGGGTATCCACTTCCCCTTTCATTCCGCCACCTTTGAATGTAAATTTGGTTCCTTTGTTTGTGTCTGGAGCTAGAGGTGGAGGTGGTGGGTAAATGTAGGATTCAAACAATATCCTCCTACCCATTGCTGTAAAACCTAGCTCTTGATGTTCAAATTCTAGTGTGAGGTTAAAAGAGAAGAGAAATAAGGGTTCAAATGGAGGGGTGAAGGAGATGATGGAAAGGATTGGAGTGCCGCTGAATGACAAGGTTGAATTGGTTGAATTGTTAAGAGGGTTGGATTAGAGGGTAAGGTTGAATTGGTTGAATTGTTGAGAGGGTTGGATTAGAGGGTAAATTGAGAAAGACGAAATTGAAGTCTGCGAAAAAGAGAGCAGGTGATAAGTGTGGAATTTTAGAGAGAGCAGGTGATAAGTGTGGAATTTTAGAGAGAAAGGGTAAACAGAAAACAAAATATGGTCATCACAAAACAATCAATCATGCATCCTCTAATTGTGATGTTAATCTAAATTCTTAAGTTAAATAGCATA
>JAJJMB010008429.1:3796684-3883012 GCA_023531105.1 Papaver atlanticum | reverse complement strand
CTAATTGTGATGTTAATCTAAATTCTTAAGTTAAATAGCATAAATATTTTCATCACAAAACAATCAATCTGAAAAGACGAGGGTACCCAAATACACCACAATCTTTTATTTATCCACCTTTAAGTCCTCTTACCGAAAGTGGTCGTCTATGGAAAAAGTCGAGACAATGCAACAAATCGGTATTCACACTTTGTGTGATTCTCTATGGATACAAGATCGAGACAATACGACTACTAAAGTGTGATACTTGACAATAGGTTCAGACTTAACCAAACTCTATAGGATCACTATCAAGTATATACGGAGTTAACGTTTGTGTATTTTACTTTTAATTATATAATAAACAATTATAAGTGCGGAAATAGAAAAGTAAAAGACACAACAAGATTTTGTTAACGAGGAAACTGCAAATGCTGAAGAACCCCGGGACCTAGTCTAGAATTGAATACTCTCAGAATTAAGCCGCTATACAAAATCTACACCAACTTCGTATAGTTAAGACCAAGCAACTACCCTTAGTTCATTTAGTTTCCTCAGTATCCCTGCACTTCCGACTTCGATGAGTGCACGCACTAGAACAATTCATTTGGATCGTATTCTAAACAGTAAAGGAACAACAAATATGTTTGGTAACAACTCTTTCAATTCTTTCAAGATAAAGATATCTCAAGTCATACGCAAAGGCTCTTCCGTTTAATCTAATAAACTCCTTTGCCTGGTTAGATTAATCTATCCAATAACTACAAAGTAGTCAAATTTAGATTCACAATCAATCGATATAGATTTCAACAAGAAACTATAAAGTGATGCCGATCTCACGCAACTAATCAATCGAATAAATCCGATTCTAGTTGGATCCCAGCCGATCAAGGTTTGTGCACACCCAAAGATATGAGAACCAAATAAGAAATCTTCTTTGTCTTCAAATCTTCAATAAACACCTGCACAACACCACTTGAATCTCTTGTGATCAATCAGACACCAAACGGAGTCTGTTAACAATGGATTATCACAAGATGTCTTTAGATCTACAAACAGTTCTAAAGATCCCGTCGATACTTCGATCTAGTTTGAGTGAATCTTATATAAGAAGAGAAGATTCTCAAGAATAAACAAACTAGGTGAAATCAAAGTTTTAACAACCGTTAGTCAATCAAATCAATCGAAAACTAATAACACTGCAATTATCTAGTTTCCCACCAACGGTACTTGTAGAGCTTTTTGATCTCGCAGAAGTCTTTAAACGAGCGGTCGTAAGAGATTTCGCCTAATATCACCTCTCCGGATAGACGACTCCACCAGAAACAACAAAAGGATGAAGTTTGCCTGGCTCTTAGGATAGTTTGCTACAAATGCAAAATTACGTATTTATAGACCAAGGATGTTTGGACACCTAGGAATTTCCAAAACCGAAAATATTCTCAAGATATGCAATGAATAGCAAAATTTGGTTTTCCTAATTCCAATAAATGCTTGTCCAAAATTTCCGAAATCTCTCAATAGAAAATCTTCAATTAGTAAATGCACATTACTAATTTTTATTCTCTAGAGATATGCATTTAATTGTTGGTAATTAAAGCATATAAAACCAAAAACCTTAATTAAAAGATTCTGAATTTATTTCGGCACACGATCTCCTTGAGTACTAAGGAATATCTTTGAAAAATAAATGATAAGAGTTACCGAACGTGTTCAAAGTATGTTGACATCTTTTCAGTGTAAATATTTATTCATATTTACATGGATTTACAATCTTGGAATCGGTTGTACCATACTTTCAAACAATTTTAGAATTGGTTCACATGTATTCCAAGATCACTATGTGATTGATCAAATATCAAATCACATACATGGGTTCAATCGGTTCTACCAATCACTAGGATCGGTTATACCTTAATATGGAAACACTTGTGATCGGTCACACAAGTTACCAGGACCGGTTACATCAGTTACCAGGATCGGTTACATCAATTACCAGGACCGGTTACCATATACTCATGGTATTGCTTGTGCCCGGTCACACCAGTTACCAGGATCGGTTACACCAATTACCAGGACCGGTTACACCAATTACAAGGATCGATTACACAACACTCTGTGATCGGTCATACCAATTACTAGGATCGGTCACACCAATTACAAATATCGATCATACCATCTCATGGTGATTACTTAGGATTGGTTACACTAATTAATAAAAATTAATCATACCAAATCATAAGTCAGGAATTGTGATTAGTTTTACCAAGATACATAACAAAGTTATGATCGGTTCTCCATTTCACACATATTGGTAATCCAAAGATTTGCAATAAATAGTTGTACCAATAAGCCTAGCGATTTCCCTTTCGATTCATAAAACAAGTTCATGAATGTACTTCCTTTAAACAAATATAAAACATTGTTCCTAGGATGAAATCTTCACCATAACCCATTCACATAATCAAAACAATATATACACGATTATGTCGATGTCATATTACGATGTTCAAAAGATAAGCGTTATACTTCGTAGTTTAATTCCCTAATAATATGATCATACAAATATGACCATGTCACATCACTAGAGTATCATACAATATGTACAGTATATACATCTTCGCAGTTATGTTTTCAATATAGGACGACTTGAAAGATACGTTAGGAATGAGAATGAAAGCAGTTCAAGTCAATATTACTAACCTCAAGAGGAATGATGATGTTGTCGTTGTAGTTCACTTCTTCTTCAATTTCTTTAGGTCTTCGGAGTAATACTTGTATGTCTCAACATTCCAAGACTTTCTAGTCTAACCTAAACGAAGTTGACTCTAGTATACAATCAAGCGACTTTAGATGAGTTTTGAGTCACTAAAATATGATAACCAAACTTGACATACCAACGCTTGGTGAGTTCAACCGAGCTATGCTCTAACAATATCCCCCTTTGTCAATTTTAGTGACAAAACTCTTATTACATAAACATATTACAAGAATTTATTTTACATACGCTTGATCCCAAGTTTCAACAGCACAATAACATGCATATATTCAATCAATTAATATCGTTGTTGACATTTAAATAACAAAGCTTATACTCCCCCTAAAGGCAAGATAGGTAGATATTCAATCCCCTTAGTTATTCCCCTTTTGTAGTCAGAATACTACACAACAATATGATATGTTTTTCCCCCTTAGTCAATGCTTTACTGTTTCTTTAGATATAACGTTTAAGCACAATTGTTCTTTCATTAGTGATTGCAAATCACTTTTTTAATCCATATATTTCTCCCCCTTTTTGTCACAAAATGACAAAGGTTCGAGCAAATAAAGGACAAACTGAAAGGATCTTACAAATGTAAAAGACTTGTAAACAACCTATAAGAGTTAAGCACGAAGGTTTCACATACCACTTTAGTTAACCAATACTAAAACCGAAACTACAAGTAATTTAGTTTTAATATGTTATCAAGGAAACAATTTCCCGAAGAAATTTTCCCTAATAGTTTAACAAATCGACTAAGAAACTTAATTCCCTTGTTAAACAGATTGCAAACATACAATCGCTTATTTTGATAAGACCAAAATAAAGATCAGAATTAACTTTATTTTTCTCCTCAGGCTCTAATTATTCATACAATAACTTAGACCTTTCTCTTTAGACAAGATAAACACTAGGTTAGTTAACTAGTTTTTCTTGTCAAGGCATTCGATTAGACTTGAATAACCAAATCCTTCAATTTGATAAGTCTAACTAAGATCAGAATTAACTTAGTTTCTCTTATCCGGAATCGATTTGGACTAAACAAATGATCCCGTAATTCGTTAAGCCATAAACAATACATACAAACAAAAATAAATTGACTTGCACAATTATCTTCTTAACAGGAAGGAATTGAAACAAACATAGACATTATAGCACCACAATTGCACCGAATTTCGTTAAGCAAAAACACTTGATACCCAACAATAAATAAGATACCACAATAAGCCAAATAAATTGACATAGTTTTTCTTAACCGGAAACAATTGAATCATACACGCACATACATCCATACAATAATGGAACATATCAATTGTACCGAATTTTTGTTAAGCGAAAGCAAAATATATGCAATATAAACGGGCTTTTCTTAAACAGGAAAACGATTAACTAACAAATTTGTTACCTCAGATTCCGCAGCCTCTTCTCCCCAGAAAGATATATCATTAAGCGCAAGTTCAAGTAAGAACTCTTCCCTAGTATGTTGTTTTCCTCTCACAAGAACAAAAAAGCAACAACAAAAACAACCTTTACCAGAGAAAGGCTGAATCGGTTTTAACTAATGAGTGCCAATAACAAAAGTTGAAAACCTGAAACACATATGTTTATGCTAAACACAACTCATGTAAACATAAATTGATTCAACATAGTGTGACTTTTCACATATGAGTTTCAATCGGAACACCTTATGTTCCTTTGATAAAGCCTACCAACATGGGATAGAACTTAATCCCGCTAAATAAAAAATCCACATTGTTGATGGTGGTTTTTAGTTTAGGGCGAAAACTGTAAAAGTCTGTCTAACTGACCCGGTGTCAGAAATAGTAGACCTTGATATTCCATATTCCGCAAAGAGTTTGAAGAATATATTAAAATCTTATGAATGCCTATGCCGCTCTTCATATTGTATTAAAACTTAAGCTCCTAGATGAATTGTTCACTAGTATAGAGCCTAATAAGTATTTAAGCTCCTAGTTGCATTATTCACTAATGAAATAGAGCCATTTAAAAGTGATGAGTGTCTATGCCACTTCACTTACATATGTATTGAGCAATTCAGTATACTCATATATGAAATTTATCCAGAATAATATTGGTGCATGTAGCAACAATCCCCAAATATTCTGTAAATTTTATTAACATATCGCCGGCATTATTTACTAATGCATGGCTTGCCGAGTATTTATTCTATGCTATGTTCCCCAGCTGAACTCTCAATATTGGCATGACATGACGATTAATGTTCACTCACAGCGGAGTAGCACGAACTCCCGAAGTGTCAGTATTGAGATCTGCATGAAAACACTCACGCAGGTTACACCACTCTCTGATAAAGAGATTTTCATGTCAACGCGCTTTTAATTAAAAGTTATCACGAACACGCTTAAATTCCTCAAGGAAAATCTAGACTGTCCATGTCAGTCTTAAAGAGCAATCACGGCCACACGTTTTTCCCAGTCAATTCAACAAGCTTAGCCTCTTCCTAGCAGAACTAGGCAACCTCCATAATGTACACCGGTGGGCCCACTAGCATCCCAATCGATCGGAATTCCTTTAGTTCACCCTCAACACCCCTGAACGTTAGCCAGAATCAGGGTGATCGCGCTGTTGAAAAAAGAGCTCAAACGAGCTAAGACCGACCATAACGGTCTCAAAACTACCGCATCCGTCCAACTTAGTCAGCCAAGTTGGACAACTTAGATCGTGTTTTGGACGATCAAAGTGGCGCAAGTGTGTTCACCGGCAACTCACCTTCATCCCTAGCTGGTCGAACTTCACACGGAAATCCATAGGCGCATTGAAACTATTTCCCAAAGTAGAGTGGTCGCGCGTGTTTTAAAAACCCTAAATTGAATAAACGGCGTTATGCAACTTCCGCAAATCAATCGCGTCCGTCCATCTTCGCCATCTTGGTCGGATGACTTAGATCGGATTCTAGATGGCCAACAGGGTGACGTTGTGATCACCGGCCACCCCTCTTCCACGAGGAGCGATTGGCCAAGCCACGGCTTGCCCATGTGACCTCCGAACGATCACCAAAAGAAGATGGTCGCGCTGTTTGCATAATCCAACGGCAGTTGGCAACTACCGCAAATCATCTCATCCATCCAATTTCGCTAGCCTGTTCGGATGATCTAGATTTATTTTCAAGAGGCCAACAGGGTATCGCTGTAATCACCAGCCATCCCTCCTCTACAGGGAATGATCGGCCAAGTTGTGGCTTGCTCATAGGGTTTTAAAATGATCGCCCAAAGGTGGCCGGTCACGCTCTTTTTAAGACATTCAACTCGCGACTAATTTGGACGAACTCTAAAACAACGATGCTTCCTGCACATCGATTGTTTTTCAGCAGTTTTTTTGAAAGCAATGTTTCATTTGCATCAATTATAAATGATGCTTTATGAATATTGATCTCATAAATAATTTTATTTTTTGACCTAAAAGCACTATATGCTACTTTAAACAGCGAGTCTCATGACTTGACTCATTCAAACGTGTCACAAATGGGGGATGCGGCATAATGATGGAGCATTCACCTAACGTACACAACGTGCTGGGTTCGAATCACACCACCCTCAAAAACAAGTGTTATCAACATAAGTATCCAGAAAACACCGAGAACTGATAGCTTACATTCTGCAAGCCAGTTTCACATTCTTATACAAGTCATAAAATAGCCACACCTTCATAATTCAACATTCTGATCTCAAACACCTTCTTCGCTTCCCTTCCTAAGATCAACCCTTCTCCTTCACTTTGTGACCGAATTGAATATGGAACGGCCATTTCTTGGTTTATGCCAGAGTCTTACAGATTGATCTCTCGAATCTAAAAGTACTCCCATGTAGTGCATTTGTTTAGGGTTTGAATTCGTTTCTCATCAACACACCCAAATTTACCAAAAACAGCAGAATCATTTTTTACCCCAAAACAACTGGCGAACATAATGGGAGATTAATCTCTCGGTTGTAAAAATCATTTTCCCAATTCCATTTTCAATTTCCTAAATTTCTCAAGATGGATGATCTTAGGAATGGTTCAGAAACCCTCAATCCCAATTTTACTTCTCCTAACACTGACAATACTTCACATGTTATTCCTGATTTCGTTCTTTCATTCAAAACCCTTGTCGAGGCTACGGAGTCTCAATATTTAACAACTATTCGCGATTTGATGAAAATCCTGAATGATATTGTCAGGAATCAAGCTACTATTGTCAAGACGCAGGACGAAGTATTTATGCTTTTGAAAGTCCTCACGGATCAACTATCAAAGGAACCAACACGTATTCATTCTGGAGGAAACGCCATCGGCAATTCATTTTGGATCAATACCGATGGTACTAGTCCTTCTTCCAAGATTCATATTCCTATTCCTGGTTGGGAAGATGAAGTCCATGGTCACGTTGAATGGAAAGGTAGCCACCAACCTAACTTATCTGCTCATGAAGATCAAGAGATGTTTCCTCAAACTCAGAAAGAAGACTTGTGGGATTTATCACGTTCTTATCAGAGTCCTTGTAATGAAAAGGTGATTTCATTATATGAGTCCTTCTTGGAAAATATCAATTCCCATATTGCATCAGAAGCTGCTAAGAGATCCGCTGCTGCTTTACTCAGTCGATCCGAACCGTTCCAGGATGAAGAAACTCATAAAGATGTTCAGGAAAGCAGGCGTCCTTCCAATAAAAGATCCATCCTCCAGCCAATCACTGGTGAGGATGGAAAGAGAAGACATTTGGGGAATGGCTATCAACAACCTAAACGTGCAGCACCAGCGCAGCAGACAACTCAAACCCGGAAGGATGCGCCTAAGATGCCTGCACAGCAACAAGAAACTGGAGAGGCTACTCTAAACTTCCCGTTTCCAATTGAAGAGGTAATCGAACTCCTAGAAGCATGGATTCAAGATGATGCTATCAAGCTACCTCCTCTCAGACGTCCACCAACCGAGGAAGAAATGGAAAATCCCAAATATTTTCATTACCATAGGTTCGTCAATCACCCAACCGGTGACTGCAATAAATTGAAGCGCATTTTCAAGAGGAAGGTGGATGCAGGAGAACTCCAATTAGGCACTGAAGGAGTTTACAGAGATCCTCTTCCCGTCAGGATCTGCATGATTTCTGGGGACTCCGTCCAAAAACTGTACAGTCCATGATGGAGCATTTATGTGAGATTTTGTATTTTTCCAAGGCGCAGCGTCAAGACATATTTGCAACCCTCAACCGTGTTGTATCAGGCAATCAACAATAGGCGAGCTTCCGTACGCAGGGAATCAGAGAGGAGCTGCTTCACCGAAAATAAAAGAGGGGAAATAATAGATGAATAAATAAAACTCACGTATGTAATTTATGTGAAAGTAAGAAACTCATCCTTTGGGTCATGGAGGCCGATCAAAGCCTTTTAATGTTTGTGGCCGTGGCAAGCATCACCGCCTATGCTTGTCTAAAGCTCGTGGACGTAGCTACCACTACTTATGCTTCTTCGCTCATCCAAGATTCATGGTCGTGGTTACCAAATCCCATGACCACCATCACCACGCCTCTCCCTGCCGTGCCTGTAGCCACTGCTTGTCCCTGCTAAGATTTGTACCCGTAGTCACTGCTCCTCCCTGTCAAGGATAGTGACCGTAGCTATCCAAACTCCAGCCAACCTGTTTTGTTGCCACGAAAACGCAGTCTCTTCTGATCACAGTTTCTGCCAAGAACCATTGCTGCTCGTTTGTTGATACAATCCAGATCTTCACCATAACAACAACGACTACGGATAAAGGTAATCCGAACTTCTGCATATTTTATTTTCCCATGGAGGAAGTAATAGAGTCACCAGTACGGATGCAAGATGGTGATGTATTTATCATGGTCAACCCACCGACCATACGAGATAGAATCACGTAAACCACACTTGGGGACTGAGGCTCAACACAGAATCCCTTCACTGTCAAGGACCTCTTCAACTCAGAAGAGACGGTCAACCAAGAAATCGTGACAGAGTCACCACTCTTCAAAGATGTAGCCTGAGGATATCATCACCTCCTTGTCTGGAAGGCGCCTGACCAAAAAGCAGTATTTGGATCAGCCATACATAAGCGTTGCTGTCAGTAAAGAATCAAAGAGGAAAGTCGCGCCTCAGCAAGCCAAACATACCAACCGCATCATGCCTGCCACATCACCTACTCAGAACTCAGTGCCGCCTACCTAAGGCCTGCACGAAGCTGCGCATCAATAACCACATCGCCGACAAAGTCAGATTCGGTGTTTCTAGATTTCTAATTTCCTATGGAAAGGGTGCATGGACTACCAAAAGTTTGGATACAATACAGATCTATCAAGTACGACTCCCGCCCATTGATCAACAAGTGACGAATCCTAAAGATTTCCTCCTTCGTCAGTTCGTCAACCACTTTACCAGCAAATGCAATGGAAGTACATCTTTTAGGAGAAAATAGGATCAAGATAATTACACCTTGGGACTGCCAGCACATGATGCCTTCACGTCTCTTAACCAGGTTATTTCTGATATCAATATCATCACTGTCAAAGCTTTACGAGCCGCAGGAATTTTTCAACATGAAGCCGTACACGTGCATCAAAGACTCCAAAAGTACGCTGTAGAGATATTTTCACATATCCGGTCACGCCATCGGATCTAGAACGCATCCATAACTCCTTGCAAGAACACACTGTATACCCAAGCCGGCTCAAAAAGTACAGCTCTAGTAACCAAACAGAAGTGTGACTGGGGACTGCTCATCGCATCCAATTCCATACAACGGTCCAAGATTCAGAAGATGGTTCAAAGGATGTTGCTTGGAACGAAGTCCTTGAAGACTTGATAGTAGCACGTCGGTAACAGAGCGCCTCTTAGCCCATCTACTTCACCCAACGGCTCCGGAAGATTTTAACCATACAAGCATCCACAGCATATCATCATCGCAGTCAGAAAGGAAAGATTAAGCTTTCCAGGCACCAAATAACTTAAAGTCAAGGACGGATCAACAATACAGCTACACTCTCCAAGATTATCCCTGACATGATCATTGCCGAACATATATCTCATTCATCCAACCCAGGATCACAATGGAGTTTGGAAAATTTTGAAATCCACTGGAGAGGCTGGATGCTCATTCTTTCGGAGAAAGAACCTTATTACACTTTCCGGAGAAGATCGCTGGTACAACTTCTACACCCTCTGGTCTAAGAAGAAGAACCGTCATGTGATTAAGATGAGTCCTAACAGTCGTATAGGACACTTCGAAGAAGTCATCATCTATATTTGACATGCCTTTGCAATCATTAATGCCTCCTGGCTTAGCAGCGGTAATACCTCCAGGTGACATCTTATCCAAACAAAAAAAAATAACGCTCCTAGTTACTGTTGGGTGGATACATGTGCAAAGTAAAAAAAAAAAAAAACTACCTTGAGTTCTCCTTGCTCGCGTTGCTGCTGATCATAATTATTGGAGATTGCTTTGTTCCCGTTGACGCTCGCTCTACCGCATCTAACAAAGAAAGTCATTCACACCGAGCTAAATGTTCAAGTTTAATCAACTATTCGTGGATATTACACTCATGGCTAAAATATGAAGACGAGATGAACTTACCTTACTGCTGATTGGCGTACACGAAGATGGGGGAGAACCCGGTTGATCTCCTAGACCTTGACCGGACATGCTCGCTTTCTTTTTCCTACCAGTGATGTTCAATGAGCGTAATTTGTTAGTAGCCCCTGATTGATAGCTGCTTCACCAGTACGATTGTCAAGGAAGTTCAAACCAACTGATATCTCTCTGGTAACATCTGTCTACTTCATCTTATTAATTTTATTTTTCGTATGTCACCATCTAGTGCTTACCCCGCAACAATGTCACTGTTACGTGCTAAGCAGGGGACTTAATGTTGATGGTGGTTTTTAGTTTAGGGAGAAAACTGTAAAAGTCTGTCTAACTGACCCGGTGTCAGAAATAGTAGACCTTGATATTCCATATTCCGCAAGGAGTTTGAAGAATATATTAAAATATGATGAGTACCTATGCCGCTCTTCATATTGTATTAAAACTCAAGCTCCTAGATGAATTGTTCACTAGTATAGAGCCTAATGAGTATTTAATCTCCTAGTTGCATTATTCACTAATGAAATAGATCCATTTAAAAGTGATGAGTGCCGATGCCACTTCACTTATATATGTATTGAGCAATTCAGTATACTCATATATGAATTTATCCAGAATAGTATTGGTGCATGTAGCAATAATCCCAAAATATTCTTTAAATTTTATTAACATATCGCCGGCCTTATTTACTAATGAAAAGACGAGGGTACCCAAATATACCTCAATTTAAAACTTTCCATCTATAAGTCCTTTTCCGAAAGTGATTGTCTATGGACTGGGTCGAGGCAATACAACTAATCGGTTCACACATCGTGTGATCGTCTATGGATACAAGATCGAGACAATACAACAACGAAGTATGTTTACTTGATAATAGGTTCGGATTTAACCAAACTCTAGGGATTATCTATCAAGTAAAATAGGAATTAACGTTTGTGTAATTTACTTTAAATTATAATAAGCACAATTATAATTGTGGAAAATAAAAGTAAATGACACAGCAAGATTTTGTAAACGAGGAAACCGCAAATGCAGAAAACCCCCGGGACCTAGTCCAGAATTGAATACTCTCAGAATTAAGCCGCTATACAAAATAAAACCAACTTCGTATAGTTGAGACCAAGCAACTAAACCTATAGTTCACCTAGTTCCCTCAGTATCCCTGCGCCTCCAACTTGTAAATAAGTCACGCACTTGGAACAATTCCTTTGGTTCTTATTCCAAACAGTAAAGGAACAACAAATCTGTTCGGTAACAACTCTTTTCAACCAACGTGATATGAGTTTGACAAAGGCTCTTCCGTTTACCAAATAAACTCCTTTGTCGGGTCCTTAGATCAATCTCTCAACAACTACCAAAGTAATCGTTAGACTATGCAATCAATACTATTAATCACAAAGAAGTGTATTGATGCCGATCTACTCAACTAATCAATCCAATCTATCACAAAGATAAATCGATTATAGTTGGATCCCTTTCCAGCCGAAACAAGTATTGTGCACACCAAAGATTATGAACCCAAAAAGTCTTCTTGTCTTCAAATCTTCTTTAATCTTCAATCAGCACCTGCATACAATCAACTTGAATCTCTTGTGATCAATCACACACAGAACGGAGTCTGTTAACAATGGATTATCACAAGACGTCTTTAGATCTACAAACAGTCTAAAGATCCCCGTCGAAACTTCGATCTGGTTTGAGTGAATCTTATATCAGAAGAGAAGATTCTCAAGCATAAACAAACTAGGTGCAATCAAAGTTCAACCACCGTTAGTCAATCAAATCAATCGAAAACTAAAATAAACTGCAATTATCTAGTTTCCCACCAACGGTATTAATAGAGCTTCTCAATCCCAAAGAAGTCTTTAAACTGAGCGGACGTAAGAGATTTCTCCTAATTAGGGTACTTTCCTCTCCGATAGGCGGCTCCACCAGTAACAACATAACTGAGGTAGTTTTGCTGGATCTGAGGATTGTTTTGCTAGAAAATGCAAACTTCAATATTTATAGACAAGGAAGTTTGGACACCAAGGAATTTCCAAAACCGAATATTCTCAAAGATATGCAATAAACACAAAATCGGTTTTCATAACTCCTGGAAATGCACTGTCCAAATATTGACCGAAATCCCAATAGAAAAATCTATAATCAATAAATGCACATTACCAATTATTATTTTCTAAAGATATGCATTTAATTGCTGGAGATTAAATAGCATATAAAAACTAAGAAACCTTAAATAAAAGATTCTCAATTTATTTCGATCCTGGGATTCTCTTTTAGCTATTAAGGAATATCTTTGAACAAGTAATGATAAGAGTTATCACACATGTTCAAAGTATGTCGACATCTTTACTTTGCAAGTCCTTTTTCATACTTACAATCTTGAAAACGATTTGCCACACTTCCAAACAAGTTTAGAATTTGTTCGTCTGAATTCCAAGAACTATGTGATTGATTATCCTATCAAATCACCAATCATGGGTTTCACGGTTCTACCAAAACAAGTTCGGTTCTACCTCCATGTGAGTACTGTGCATAGTCACGCTAGTTACCAAAATTTTGTTGACTAGGTACTAGGATCGGTTCCCCACAACTTATGGTAACTACCTGTATTCGGTTGCACATGTCCATAGGATCGGTTCCCCCAAAACTACAAACTTGTTGCACATGTTCATAGGATCGGTTCCCCCATCTACTAAAAACGTGTTGCACCTCTTACAAGGATCGATTCCCTCTTGTAAATTTGTTGCACCTCTTACTAGGATCGGTTCCCCCAATGACTAGATAAAAGTTTCTATTTACAAGGTATCGATCATACCATCTTGAGTGATTACTTAAGATCGGTTTCACTAATAAAAGTCATACCAATACATAAGTCAGGCCTTGTGAATAGTTTTACCAAGATACATAAACAAGTTTATGAGCGGTTATACTAAACACACATATTGGTAATTCAAAATAGATTTGCAATGAATAACAATACCAATAAGCCCAGCGATTTCCCTTTCGATTTACAAAACAATTTTATGAACATACTTCCTTTAAACGAATGTAAAACATTGTTTCCTAGGATGAAATCTTCACTCATACCCATACATAATCACAATAGCATTCATATGATCATGTCGATGTCTTATATACAAAGTTTAATGGTTAAGAAATAAACCTCATATTGTATTCCTTAATACTATGTCTAACTAGAGTATCATACATAGCTTCGCAGTTATGTTTTCAATATGCACGACTTGAAAGATACGTTAGGGAATGAAACAGTTCAAGTCAAATATTACTAACCTCAAGAGGAAGGATGATGTTGTTGTTATAGCTCCATACTTCTTCACATTCTTCAAGTCTTCATGTAATACTTGTAAGTCTCATATCCTAATACTTTCAAGCTAACCTATATGAAGTTGACTCTAGTATATATTCAAGCGACTCTTTAAATGAGTTTTGATTCACTAAAATATGACAACCAAACTTTACATACCAACGCCTTGTGAGTTCAACCGAGCTATGCTCTAACAATCTCCCCCTTTGTCAATTTTAGTGACAAAACTCTTACATCATATGGATAAACAAATTACAAAAATTCATTATACACATACACTTGATTCAAAGTTCAACAGCACAAAACCTGCATTAAATTCAATCCTTAAATGCCGCTGCTGACATTATAATAACAAAGTTAATACTCCCCCTAAAGGTAAGATAAGTAGATTTTTAATCCGCACGTCTTTGTTATTTTCATGTAGTTCCTCATAACTACATATCATATGGTATGTCACTCCCCCTTAGTCTATGCTTTCACTCTTTTCGTTAGAATAAACGTTTTAGCACAAATGTCCTTTCCCTTAGTGATACCAACTCTCAACAAGTCAATATCACTTGTTTACTCCATATATTTCTCCCCCTTTTTGTCACAAAATGACAAAAAAACGAAAAAATAAAGGACAAATCGAAAGGATCTTACAAATCTCACAAAGAGAATTTGCAAACCTATAAGAGTTAAGCAAGAGGGTTTTACACACCATTTTAGATAACCAATATCAAAACCGAAACTACAAGTAATTTGGTTTTAACATGTTATCTAGGAAACAATTGCCCGAAGCAAATTTCCCTAATAGTTTAGCACATCAAAAATCGACTAAGCACCTTAGTTCTTTTGTTAAACCGATTGTACAAATACAATCGCTTGTTCGATAAGACCAAAATAAAGATCAGAATTGACTTTATTTTTCTCATCAGGCTCTAATTATTCTCAAAAATAACTCAGACCTTTCACTTTTAAACAAGACAAATACTAGGTTAGTTAACTAGTAATTCTTGTTAAGGCATTCGGTTAGACTTGAATAACCGAAACCTTCACATTTGATAAGTCTAACTAAGATCCGAAAAACTTAGTTTCTCTTATCCGGAAATCACTTGGACTAAACAAATGATCCCGATTTTTTTTTGTTAAGCCATAAACAATCCATACAAACCAAATAAATCAACTTGCATAATCATTTATCTTAACTGGAAGCAATTGAAACAAACATAGACATTATAACACTGCAATTACACCGAAATTTTGTAAGCCTAAACAATTGATACCAAACAATAACGAAAGATAACAATAGTTTTTCTTAACCGGAAACAATTGAATTACAAACAAACATCCATACACAAATAATGGAATCAACATCAATTGTACAGAAATTTTATTAAGCAAGAGCAATAAAGATATGAAATAAAATCATGCTTTTCTTAAACAGGAAAACAATGAACTAACAAGATTGTTACCTCAAAGTACGCATCCTCTTCTCCCCTTAAGATATGTCATTAAGCGCAAGTTCACTTAGAACTCTCCCCCATTGAAGTTGTCATCCTCCAACCAAAACAAAAGAACAACAACAAAGAGCAACCTTTACCAGAGAAAGGTTGAAAACCGGTTTTAACTAATGCGATGCAAAAGTTGAAACCTCGAAACACATGCTTTTATGCTAAACCAAAAGATTCAACATATTGTGACTTTTTCACATATTGTTTCTACAGGAACCCCTCATGATCCTTTGATAAAGCCTACCAACATGGGCTAGAACTTATTCCCGCTAAATCAAAAAGTCACCTAAACCATAAAGGTTCACACATTATGAGATCAAATATTAAGGTTATGAAAACCGAAATCAAACATCCCATAAACTCAAATGCAATACACCATAAATATTCAACAAAGAATCAAGTATTGCAATTACCTCTATCTTGTAGGAAATTGAATTGCGAAACTAACGCAAAAAGAATGAGGTCATTCCGAGTTCGGACAAAGAAGTTATTGGCAAAACAGTTTTACACTTCTTCGTATGGGGACCTCTCACTAGGATCGGTTCCCAACATTGTACCTATCACTGGGATCGGTTCCCAAGAGTTACTTGTGACGGATCACTGCACCAAACTATTTTTGACATAACTTTTGCATACGATGTCCGAATTCGGTGATTTTTGGCTCGTTTTAACCGTAAAAACAAGAGCTACATATATATGATCAGTAGATATCAACATCATAAACTCAAAATTACCGTTTCTATCAAAACCTCAAATATAGATAGAGAAAGTATGAGTATGGAAGAAATGAAATCTCCCTACAGATGTTAATTAGTCATATAATAACCGAGAGATCATGTGCTCAGTTTCATGTGCTTCCTCACCTTTCAAAATATTGAGCACAAGGTGAGCATGCACATTCTAACACAACTAGGTTGTGTTGAGTTGAGCCTTGTCTTGTTCGTCATGAGTGACTAAGACAGAATCATCATTCTTGACCTCTTGCTTGGTTTGTTTTCTCTTGTTCCATCTCTTGTTTTTATTTTTTGACTTGTGATGAAGAGTGTCATTATCACAACCTTTACTAGTAAAAGAGATTTCAGACATGATGTCTTTCATAAGTCTTTCAAGAAGACTCTTGTAATTATTGTCACCAACAATTAACAGCTGAGAGTCATTCTTGTGACTAAGTTTTGGTCCCTTCTTGGCTGTGGAGGACTTAGGGACCCATTTAGAGTTGGGTTTCGCAGGAGCAGCTTTCTCCTTCATACCATTAGGATCATTGTCCTTTTGAATATTTTGTGAAACACCCTTTCTCCAATTTGGAACATCAGATCTTGTTTTTGCACTTAAAAAGTCATCTCTCTTTCTATAATTAGGTCTTTTATGAAATGACCTTGTCGAGTGATATGCAAAATTTGAACTATCATTATAATAATTCTTTTACCTAAACTTAGGACAATACCGATCTGATTTCTTATGAGGAGAAAACTTAGACAATTCGTTTGATACAATAGAAAGTGCATCTTGTATCTTACGAAATTTGCATCCCCATTGCAAGTGTCCTTTATTACCATAATAATAACAATGCTTAGTATAAATATACGAAGTATGAGTTTTAATGTTACCTTTTTGTGGATTCTCTTGCATTGGAGCTCGACGAGTTTTCTTCTTCTTCTTCTTATCCTTGTTCAACGTTGTTACTTTCTTGACATTAGCAGAAGTGCTCTCTTTGATTGCTGTACTTGAAGAGAATGGTTGAACATGATTCTTAGGCTTGACTGGTTTTACTTCTTTACAAGAAATAGTATCATTTTTGACATCAGTGGAAGCCTCTGGTTGAGAAGAATTAGTAGCTTTAACAAATTTTACCTCTTTGATAATATTTGAAGCATCTATTCCCTTATAGCCCAATCCTCATGTATCACGATGATTTCAACTTGCTTCTAACATTGAGGTTAAATTGTTTGAGCTAACATTGAACTTTTTAAGGTCCAAAATTTCTTCTTCCAACGTCTTGATTTTATCAAGAGCACTGGCTAGATCAGCCTTAAGGTATTTTTCTCGTGAAGGATATTCACCTTATTTCTCTTCAAAATTCTTTTGTTGAGAGTTAATCCTTGCATCAGATTCGGCATGTTTCTCTTCTAACAAATGTACCTTTTCAAGAGTCGCATCACGTTCTTTCTTAAATAATTTTGTTTGAGAAAGATTAGCACATACTTTGTCATTAAGACTCTGCATTTGTTGTCCGAATTTTTCTTTCAGCAAGTTATGCTCTTCATCGATATTTTTAAACTTTAAAGTTAAATCCCGTTCTCTTTCAAGTGCTGAAAGAAGTTTATTAGAACAAATAAGAAATTGTTTGCTCAATTCCTTTAGTTCATATGTTTTTACACTTGATCTTTCATCAGAAATCTCAAGCATAGAACTCAAAAAATTCTCGTCATCAAAAAGAGATTTTTCAGAGTCTGAAGCATTGATTGTGAATACAAGGTTTAACTTAGTCTCGTCTAGAGGACCTTCAGACTTATTCTCAGAAGAGCAAGTAGAACCTGATGAAGAAGCCTCTTTTAAACATTTCTTAAAATCAAAACTTCCAACATATTATGATACGTTAACTGAGCCTTCTTTAGTTTTCGCTCTCGCTTAACTTTACTTTGGCTCATGTCTTATAGGTTGGATCGCATCAAACACAGATTGTTAGATCTTTTCGTGTTTGCCTGCTCTGATACCAATTGAAAAGACGAGGGTACCTAAATATACCTCAATCTAAAACTTTTCCACCTATAAATCCTTTTCCGAAAGTGTTTGTCTATGGACTGAGTTGAGAAAATACAACTAATTGGTTCACACTTCGTGTGATCGTCTATGGATACAAGATCGAAACAATACAACAACGAAGTATGTTTACTTGATAATAGGTTCGGACTTAACCAAACTCTAGGGATTGTCTATCAAGTAAAATAGGAATTAACGTTTGTTTAATTTACTTTAAATTATAATAAGCACAATTATAATTGCTAAAAATAAAAGTAAATGACACAGCAAGATTTTGATAACGAGGAAACCGCAAATGCAGAAAACCCCCGGGACCTAGTCCAGAATTGAATACTCTAAGAATTAAGCCGCTATACAAAATAAAACCAACTTCGTATAGTTGAGACCAAGAAACTAAACCTATAGTTCGCCTAGTTCCCTCAGTAGCCCTGCGCTTCCAACTTGTAAATAAGTCACGCACTTGGAACAATTCCTTTGGTTCGTATTCCAAACAGTAAAGGAACAAAAAATCTGTTTGGTAACAACTTTATTCAACCAACGTGATATGAGTTTGACAAAGGCTCTTCCGTTTAACCAATAAAATCCTTTGTCGGGTCCTTAGATCAATCTCTAAACAACTACCAAAGTAATTGTTAGACTATGCAATCAATACTATTAATCACAAAGAAGTGCATTGATGCCAATCTACTCAACAAATCAATCCAATCTTTCACAAAGATAAACCGATTATAGTTGGATCCCTTTTCATACGAAACAAGTATTGTGCAAACCAAAGATTATGAACCCAAAAAGTCTTCTTGTCTTCAAATCTTCTTTAATCTTCAATTAGCACCTGCAGACAATCAACTTGAATCTCTTGTGATCAATCACACACAGAATGGAGTCTGTTAACAATGGATTATCACAAGACGTCTTTAGATCTACAAACAGTCTAAAGATCCCCGTCGAAACTTCGATCTGGTTTGAATGAATCTTATATCAGAAGAGAAGATACTCAAGCATAAACAAACTAGGTGCAATCAAATTTCAACCACCGTTAGTCAATCAAATCAATCAAAAACTAAAATAAACTGCAATTATCTAGTTTCCCACCAACGGTACTAATAGAGCTTATCAATCCCAAAGAAGTCTTTAAACTGAGCGGCCGTAAGAGATTTCTCCTAATTAGGGTACTTTCCTCTCCGATAGGCGGCTCCACCAGTAACAACACAACTGAGGTAGTTTTGCTGGCTCTGAGGATTAGTTTGCTAGAAAATGCAAACTTCAATATTTATAGACAAGGAAGTTTGGACACCAAGGAATTTCCAAAACTGAATATTCTCAAAGATATGTAATAAACACAAAATCGGTTTTCATAACTCCTGGAAATGCACTGTCCAAATATTTACCGAAATCCCAATAGAAAAATCTATAATCAATAAATGCACATTACCAATTATTAATTTCTAAAGATATGCATTTAATTGCTGGAGATTAAGTAGCATATAAAACCTAAGAAACCTTAAATAAAAGATTCTCAATTTATTTCGATCCTGGGATTCTCCTTTAGCTATTAAGGAATATCTTTGAACAAGTAATGATAAGAGTTATCAAACATGTTCAAAGTATGTCGACATCTTTACTTTGCAAGTCCTTTTTCATACTTACAATCTTGAAAACGATTTGCCACACTTCCAAACAAGTTTAGAATTGGTTCGTCTGAATTCCAAGAACTATGTGATTGATTATCCTATCAAATCACCAATCATGGGTTTCACGGTTCTAACAAAAAATGTTCGGTTCTACCTCCATGTGAGTACTGTGCATAGTCACGCTAGTTACCAAAATTCGGTTGACTAGGTACTAGGATCGGTTCCCCACAACTTATGGTAACTACCTGTATTCAGTTGCACATGTCCATAGGATCGGTTCCCTCATCTACTAAAAACGTGTTGCACCTCTTTCAAGGATCGATTCCCTCTTGTTAATTTGCTTCACCTCTTACTAGGATCAGTTCCCCCAATGACTAGATAAAAGTTTCTATTTACAAGGCATCGATCATACCATCTTGAGTGATTACTTAAGATCGGTTTCACTAATAAAAGTCATACCAATACATAAGTCAGACCTTGTGAATAGTTTTACCAAGATACATAAACAAGTTTATGAGCGGTTATACTAAATACACATATTGGTAATTCAAAATAGATTTGCAATGAATAGCAATACCAATAAGCCTAGCGATTTCCCTTTCGATTCACAAAACAATTTTATGAACATACTTCCTTTAAACGAATGTAAAACATTGTTTCCTAGGATGAAATCTTCACTCATACCCATACATAATCACAATAGCATTCATATGATCATGTCGATGTCTTATATACAAAGTTTAATGGTTAAGCAATAAACCTCGTATTGTATTCCTTAATACTATGTCTAACTAGAGTATCATACACAGCTTCGCAGTTATGTTTTCAATATGCACGACTTGAAAGATATGTTAGGGAATGAAACAGTTCAAGTTAAATATTACTAACCTCAAGAGGTAGGATGATGTTGTCGTTGTAGCTCCATACTTCTTCACATTCTTCAAGTCTTCATGTAATACTTGTAAGTCTCATATCCTAATACTTTCAAGCTAACCTATACGAAGTTGACTCTAGTATATAATCAAGCGACTCTTTAAATGAGTTTTGATTCACTAAAATATGACAACCAAAATTTACATACCAACGCTTGGTGAGTTCAACCGAGCTATGCTCTAACAACTAATGCATGGCTTGACGAGTATTTATTTTATGCTATGTTCCCAGACTGAACTCTCAATATTGGCATGAGATGACGATTAATGTTCACTCGCAGCGGAGTAACACGAATCTCCGGATGTGTCAGTATTTAGATATGCATGAAAACACTAACACAGGCTATACCACTCTCTGATAAAGAGATTTTCATGTCAACGCGCTTTTAATTAAAAGTTAGCACGAACACGCTTAAATTCCTCAAGGAAAACCTAGACTGTCCATGTCAGTCTTAAAGAGCAATCATGGCTACACGTTTTTCCCAGTCAATTCAACAAGCTTAGCCTCTTCCTAGCGGAACTAAGAAACTTCCATAATGTCCACCGGCGGGCCCACTAGCATCCCAGTCGATCGGAATTCCTTTAGTTCACCCGCAACACCCCTTAACGTTAGACAGAATCAGGGTGATCACGCTGTTGAAAAAAGAGCTCAAACGAGCTAAGACCGACCATAACGGTCTCAAAACTACCGCATCCGTCCAACATAGCCAGCCAAGTTGGACGACTTAGATCGTGTTTTGGACGATCAAAGAGGCGCCAATGTGTTCACCGGCAACTCACCTTCATCCCTAGATGGTCGAACTTCACACGGCAATCCATAGGCGCATCGAAACGATTTCCCAAAGTAGAGTGATCGCTCGTGTTTTAAAAACCCTAAATTGAATAAACGACGTTATGCAACTGCCGCAAATCAATCGCGTCCATCCATCTTTGCCAGCTTAGTCGAACCACTTATATCGGATTTTAGATGGCCAACAAAGTGACGTTGTGATCACCGGCCACCCTTCTTCCACGAGGAGCGATCGGCCTAGACACGGCTTGCCCATGTGACCTCCGAACGATCACCCAAAAGAAGCTGGTCGCGTTGTTTGCATAATCCAACGGCAGTACAAAACTGCCGCAAATCATCTCATCCATCCAACTTCGCTAGCCTGGTCGGATGGTCTAGACTTATTTTCACGAGGCCAACAGGGTATCGCTGTAATCACCGGCCATCCCTTCTCCACTGGGAATGATCGGCCAAGTTTTGGCTTGCTCATACGGTTCTCAAACGATCGCCCAAAGGTGGCCAGTCACGCTCTTTTTAAGACATTTAACTCGCGACTAATTTGGACGAACTCTAAAACTACGATACTTCCTGCACATCGATTGTTTTTCATCAGTTTGTTTGAAAGTGATGTTTCATTTGCATCAATTATAAACGATGCTTTATGAATATTGATCTAACAAATAATTTTATTTTTTGACCTAAAAGCACTATATGCTACTTTAAACAGCGAGTCTCATGACTTGACTCATTCAGTAGCCTGATGTACATATTTTCCTATAAAATACTCGAGACATCAAACGTGTCACAAATGGGGGATGCATCATAATGGTGGAGCATTCACCTAACGCACACAACGTGTTGGGTTCGAATCACACCACCCTCAAAAACAAGTGTTATCAACACAAATATCCAGAAAACACCGAGAACTGATAGCTTACATTCTGCAAGCCAGTTTCACATTCTGTAAAGTCATAAAATAACCACACCTTCATAATTCAACATTCTGATCTCAAACGCCTTCTTCGCTTCCCTCCCTAAGATCAACCCTTCTCTTTCACTTTGTGACCGAATTGAATATGGAACGGACATTTCTTGGTTTAGGCCAGAGTCTTACAGATTGATCTCTCGAATCTAAAAGTACTCCCGTGCAGTGCATTTGTTTAGGGTTTGAATTCGTTTCTCATCAACACACCCAAATTTACCCAAAACAACATAATCAGTTTTTACCCCAAAACACACACAAACCATAAGGGTTATATCATATGAGATCGAATATTAAGGTTATAAAAACGAAATCAGACATCCCATAAACCGAATACACATAGCAAAAATATAAACATTCATTCACAGGCTATGTAATCGGTAACTATCACAAGAAAATTTATAAAGGAATAATTTTATTCATTAATATTGATAGTTTTATTCAAAAAAATAGACCTTATACAATAATTGAAACAAATCAAACATAGATGTCTATTTTTATGGATTAAGTATTACAGCATATAACTTAATCCCTAGTAGTGCTCTGATTGTTCACTGAGGTTTCTTCAGTGTTCAAACTCTTGAAGCATGTCTCGAGAGACTTGTCAGCAATCACTTTTTTTTTTTAAATCTTTTCAACTTGAACCTTCATGTCTGCAAGATCAGCTTTTGTTTCCTCAATCCTATCCTTGAGCCAATCATGATTTCGAACAGTCATTATAAGATTGGTTCTTAGTTCTTCTAAACCATGGATATAGTCTACCATACTATCAGAAGGCATCCAATTTGTTTTTCTTGGATCATGAAGGTTGTAATCCAGCATACATGACTCATCTTGGGATCCAGTAGAACTATCAGATTCATAATCAGACATGATTTTTGATATGATCTTCTTGTTCCTTTCTATATTGATTCCTTGACAATCCTTAACTCTTTGATCTTCCTTCTTATTTACCTTTGTAGTACTGCGAGTTATTGGAGGCATGCTCAAGGAATTAAATAATAATTATTCAGGGTTTCTCAATACAAGCAAGAGAAAGTTTCTCTTAAGAAGAGACAACTTTCGGACAAAAAATACAAGGTAATTTCCGAAAATATATTAATAATATATTTTGTTACCTGTGTATGAACTTTTCAAGCTGGAAGTTTTATTATAATTCAAAAAATATAAATAAAGCCTAATTATGGAAGATCATGATAAACATGAACAATAATTTTTAAGACAAGATGGATTCGCAGATTATCCAAGAATTGTCACTATTTTTTTTAATAAAACACAATAGCATGTGCTCTCGTTTTATGTGCTTCCTCATCCCAAAATTATGAGCACGAAATTGGATGAGGATAGACATTCTCCATACAACTAGGTTGTATCGTAGTAAGCTTTAGCGAGCTTACAACGAGTATCAGAAACATAGTTCATGTTTCTCTTTGGATGTTTCTGACCAAGGTATTTTCTCCAAAAAAAATTCATCCTTGATCTAAAGATATGATCATGAGGAGAAACCGTACTGATGTGAGAATTTTCAGAGATGGATAAATCTCTCTTAATCCTGTCAATGAGATTTTCATAAGATTTTCTAATTCTAAGGATTTCCGTATTATGCACATCAGTTTGATCGTCTGAAACAATTATTGGAAATCTTCCCTGATAGGTTGTATCAGAGTAAGCTTTATCGAGCTTATAACGAGTATCTGAAACATAGTTCATGTTTTTCTTTGGATGTTTCTGCCGTAGGTATTTTCTCCCACGAAAATTCTTCCTTGATCTAAAGATATGATCATGAGGAGAAACCGTACTGATGTGAGAATTTTCAGAGATGGATAAATCTCTCTTAATCCTGTCAATGAGATTTTCATAAGATTTTCTCATTCTAAGGATTTCCGTATTATGCACATCAGTTTGATCGTCTGAAACAATTATTGGAAATCTTCCCTGAATATTTCTTTTGGAAAAAATTATTTCCTTCATGTAAACAAAGACTGTTTCGACATGAGTGAGGAGGAACCTTTTTCCAGAAGCAATTATCAACTCTTCCTTCTGATTCATTTGAGTTGATTCTATCAGTTTAGGGTATATTCTGTCTTTCTACTGAGGAATGATCTTTCAGTTTTTTAAGACAAGAAACATCTTTTAATACTTGTACCACGGTATTTTGAAGAAGTATAAGTTACTTGTCAAGTGACTGAAACTTGTATTCCTTATGATCTTTTTCACGGAATGGGTTCAAAGTTTCCTTTGGACAAGATTTCGTTTGATCATCAGTAGTTGTAGAAGATGGTTCTTCATTCTCTTCTGACTTGATGCAGTTAGCCAAACTTCCATCATGATGATTTGTTTCAGACGTGATCAAACAAGTCTTGTTATAACGATTTGTAAAAGTCGAGCAAGGACTTTTGTTTTCCTCATCAGAAGAAATTATAACAGAATCAGTCAGAGTCATCGGATGAATCCATATTCTTGAGTAAGAAATTTACCAAGAGCTTCTATTTTGACAGTGATATCCATATTCTCTTTGGCTAGAATATTCAGTGGAATGTCTTTTTCCCTATTCTCTTGCCTTAAGAAGATTTGACTCTATCTTTAATATTAACATCCTTGTAAACAGAGATCTTATAGGCTTTAGGAGTTTTGCCAACTCTTTATAAGCATCTTTTTTTCTATCAGAGACAGACTCAGATGTACTCTTAATTATTGTAACTCCGGGATCATGAGTTAACAAAGGTGTAACATCCTCAACTTTTGAGTATTCATACTCTTGCATAATGTTAACTGAATCAGAAATTGGATTCAATTCTTATAGGTTGGATCGCACCAAACACAGATTGTTAGATCTTTTCATGTTTGCCCGCTCTGATACAAATTGAAAAGACGAGGGTACCCAAATACACCACAATCTTTTATTTATACACCTATAAGTCCTCTTACCGAAAGTGGTCGTCTATGGACAAAGTCGAGACAATGCAACAAATCGGTATTCACACTTTGTGTGATTCTTTATGGATAAGAGATCGAGACAATATGACTACTAAAGTGTGATACTTGACAATAGGTTCAGACTTAACCAAACTCTATAGGATCACTATCAAGTATATACGGAGTTAACGTTTGTGTATTTTACATTTAATTATATAATAAACAATTATAAGTGCGAAAATAGAAAAGTAAAAGACACAGCAAGATTTTGTTAACGAGGAAACTGCAAATGCTGAAGAACCCCGGGACCTAGTCTAGAATTGAATACTCTCAGAATTAAGCCGATATACAAAATCTACACCAACTTCGTATAGTTAAGACCAAGCAACTACCCTTAGTTCATTTAGTTTCCTCAGTATCCCTGTACTTCTGACTTCGATGAGTGCATGCACTGGAACAATTCCTTTGGATCGTATTCCAAACAGTAAAGGAACAACAAATTTGTTTGGTAACAACACTTTCGATTATTTCAAGATAAAGATATCTCAAGTCATACGCAAAGGCTCTTCCGTTTAATCTAATAAACTCCTTTGCCTGGTTAGATTAATCTATCCAATAACTACAAAGTAGTCAAATTTAGATTCGCAATCAATCGATATAGATTTCAACAAGAATCTATAAAGTGATGCCGATCTCACACAACTAATCAATTGAATAAATCCGATTCTAGTTGGATCCCAGCCGATTAAGGTTTGTGCACACCCAAAGATATGAGAACCAAATAAGAAATCTTCTTTGTCTTCAAATCTTTAATAAACACCTGCACAACACCACTTGAATCTCTTGTGATCAATCACACACAGAACGGAGTCTGTTAACAATGGATTATCACAAGATGTCTTTAGACCTATAAACAGTTCTAAAGATCCCGTCGATACTTCGATCTAGTTTGAGTGAATCTTATATCAGAAGAGAACATTCTCATGAATAAACAAACTAGGTGCAATCAAAGTTTGCCTGGCTCTTAGGATAGTTTTATAGAAATGCAAACTTTGGTATTTATAGACCAAGGATGTTTGGACACCAATGAATTTCCAAAATCGAAAATATTCTCAAGATATGCAATGAATAGCAAAAATCGGTTTTCCTAATAAATGCTTATCCAAAATTTACGAAATCTCTCAATAGAAAATCTCCAATTAGTAAATGCACATTACTAATTTTTATTCTCTAGAGATATGCATTTAATTGCTGGTAATTAAAGCATATAAAACCAAAAACCTTAATTTAAAGATTCTCAATTTATTTCGGCACAGGATCTCCTTGAGTACTAAGGAATATCTTTGAACAATAAGTGATAAGAGTTACTGAACGTTTCAAAGTATGTTGACATCTATTCACTGTAAATCCTTATTCATATTTACATGGATTTATATTCTTGGAATCGGTTATGTTAGAGCACTGCTCGGTTGAACTCGCAAGCGTTGCTATCTCAAGCTTGTTTGTCAAGTTTAGTTGGCAAAACTATAAGTCTTGATTTCTAGTCTACTTATAGCTAAGTCTCGGATTAGGATAGAAAGTGTAGTTGATCATTAGACTTCACGACGTTCATCGATTGAAGACGAAGAACTACTAAGGGGAGCTTATGGAACTTCATCAACAAAAGGTATGTGGAGACTTGAACTCATCTATCACTCAAAAGTCTATCTACTTTATCTCCTATTTGAGACAAAAGTCGTATAGCTATATAGACTTCAATTATACACATTTGATATTTCGAGCTGCATTTAACTCGCTTACATATTTCTCAAAATATGTGTTGGTAAGCTTTCGCTTTAACCAAGTTCATCTTATATTATTGACGAAAGTCAAAAGATGATCATGTGAAAATCGCCTTGTAACATCTTACATGATTTGTGTGAGATAGTCATTTGATGTAGACTCGGAATGTTTCATATTGATCTATCGATCACTTGAAAATAGCTTTAAAGCTAATAGTTTGTGTGAGATAGCTATTGTCGTCTTCCTAGAATGTTTCAATGATTGAAATGGGAGTTTAGAACAATTAACCATGATTGGATTTAGCACAATATGCGTACTTGTATGCTAACTGTTGAAAGTTATTCCAAGTCCGGGAACCATAGTATGCATACCCGTATGCGTACTGGTTAGTTTAATGAAAGTCCAGGAACTTAGTATGCATACCCATATGCGTACTGGCGTAAGTTCATGTCCGAAAATTCAACTGAGTTTGGAAGGTATGCGTACCCGTTCGCATACTGGCGAACCCAAACTAAGTCCGGTCACTTAGGTATGCATACCCGTTTTCTTTCTTGAGTAGGTTATATTCTAAAATCGGTTATTCATGAACTAATATATTTATATAATAAGGAATGCAATCTTTTGCAAACTGTGGCTATAATTTTCATGAATTGATTCGAGTGAATCAAAATCGATTTTTATTAAATTGTGTCTTGTATACTTCTATGAGAATATAAGTGTCTGCATTTGCGGTTTTCTCGTTAACAAAATTTCGGGTGTCTGTGTTATATCTTTTCCGCATTATATTTGTTTATACAATTTAAATATCACAGGTTGTGTGTAGTTCAATCAATTATATAATCCAACCTTTGGTTGTTGATATAAATTGATTGACGCTTGAATATTGGTCTTTGGTACCGTTCAAGTTGTTTCACATAATAATCAGGCTCACGGATTTCTATATGTTTGAGTTGCTGATTACATTGTGAAACAGAGATACAACTCTTGGATATATTTCCATTGATTGAGTCTGACTGTCTGGTTGATTCTCTTGGAATTATATTGGAGTTTGTCCATACAGATTTCCTAAACAAAAAATTGGGTGAGGTTGTTAGACCACCGCTTTTTCAATTGGTATCAGAGCAAGCAAGATGTTAGAGCATTTCTCGGTCGAACTCGCAAGCGTTTCTATCTTAAGCTTGTTTGTTAAGTTTTATTGCCAAAACTATAAGTTTTGATTTCTAGTCTATCTACGGTTAAGTCTCGGATTAGGATAAATTGTGTAGTTGAGCTTTCGACTTCACGACGTTCAATGATTGAAGACGAGGAACTACTAAGTCGAGCTTGTGGAACTTCATCAACAAAAGGTATGTGAAGACTTGAACTCATCTATCACTTAGAAAGTTTATTTCTATTCTATCTCCTTCTTGAGACAAAAGTCGTATAACGATATAGTTTTCAGTTTTTATACTTTTGATATTTCGAGCTGAGTTTAACTCGCTTACATATTTCTCGAAATATGTGTTAGTAAACTTTTTATTTAACAAGGTCCATCTTATGTTCTTGACGCAAGTCAAAAGATGATCATGTTGAAATCGCCTTGTAACATCTTACATGATTTGTGTGAGACAGTCATTTGATGTAGACTCGGAATGTTTCGTATTGATCATTCGATCACTTGAAAATTGCTTTAAAGCTAATAGTTTGTGTGAGACAGCTATTCCCGTCTTCCGAGAATGTTTCAATGATTGAAAATGGAGTTTAGAACGATTAAACATGATTGGATATAACACAGTATGCGTACCTGCGTAGGTTAAGTTCTAAAATAGGTTTATTCATGAACAAATACATTTATATATTAAGGAATGCAATCTTTTGCAAACCGTTGCTATAATGTTCATGAATTGATTCATGTGAATCAAAATCGATTTTTATTCAACTTTGTCTTGTATACTTCTACGAGAATATAAACAAGCTATTGTTGAACCAACCGTGTGCACGTGTTTAGGTACGGTTACCCTTATCTAAATGAAAGAACATTTCATTTGTGTATAACAAGCTAAGTTCGATCTAATGGTCGAAAGATATTAGCTTGAATCTAATCAGGTTTTCATCTAACGGTAAATATTGAATGCTTTTTTACCAAGGTAACTTAGATTGCAAACCCTGATTTGAAAACTATATAAAGGGGAACTCTAACAACTGGGAAACCTAATCCCCACACCTCCTGTGTGATACTAGTTGAGACTAGAGTCGATTCTCCTTTAACATTAGGTTTTTTCCAAAACCTTGTAGGTTAACGACTTGAAGACTTCATTGGGATTGTCAAGCCAGACCCAACTATTTTATTTGTAGTTGCGTGTTCTGTTCTTGCTTTATTCTATCGTGATTGAGTACTATCTTCTCTAAGATTTTCTCGAGATTTATTCTCCGATAGGCAAGATAAAAAGTAGTCACAAACATCTTCGTCTCATCGTTTGTGATTCCACAATATCTTGTTTCACTACCATATGATTAAGATTATTGTGAGGTGATTGATATTACTAGGCTGTTCTTCGGGAATATAAGTCCGGCATATCAATTGGTTCCGGTTCACCTTGATTTATCAAAAGACGGAACAAAACTTATAGGTTTATCTGTGGGAGACAAATTTATCTATTCAATAGACTTTTCTGTGTGAGACAGATTGGTTTATCAGGTCTTCGACTTCGTATACACTTTTGATATTTTGAGCTGAGTTTAACTTGCTTACATATTTCTCGAAATATGTGTTGGTAAGCTTTTGCTTTAACCAAGTTCATCTTATGTTTTTGACGCAAGTCAAAAGATGATCATGTGGAAATCGCCTTGTAACATCTTACATGATTTGCGTGAGACAGTCATTTGATGTAGACTCGGAATGTTTCTTATTGATCATTCGATCACTTGAAAATTGCTTTGAAGATAATAGTTTGTGTGAGACAGCTATTCCCGTCTTCCGAGAATGTTTCAATGATTGAAAATGGAGTTTAGAACGATTAACCATGATTGGATATAGCATAGTGTGCGTACTTGAATATATGTTATCCATATCCGAAAACCATGGTATGCATACCCGTATGCGTACTGCTTGGTTTGGTGAAAGTCCGGGAACCATGGTATGCATACCCGTATGCGTACTGATTGGTTTTGTGAAAGTCCGGGAACTTAAGTATGCTACCTGTATGCGTACTATCGTAAGTTTCAAGTTCCGAAATTTTAACTGAGGTTGGTGGTATGCATACCGGTATGCGTACTGGCGAACCCAAACTCAGCCCGGCTACTTAGGTATGCGTACCTGAGTAGGTTAAGTTTTAAAATCGGTTTATTCATGAACTAATACATTTATATATTAAGGAATGCAATCATTTGCAAACCGTGGCTATAATGTTCATGAATTGATTCATGTGAATAAAAATCGATTTTTGTTCAACTGTGTCTTTTATACTTCTACGAGAATATAAAAAATTGAACAACTCCATAACTAGTTTCATTTAAGTCATTTGAACTAGTTGTGATTGAGATGAACAAGGTTAATAAGAAAGTATTCATATGGCTAACTTCGGTTAACTATTGTTGAACCAACCGTGTGCACGTGTTTAGGTACGGTTACCCTTATCTAAATGAAAGCACATTTCATTTGTGTATAACAAGCTAAGTTCGATCTAACGGTTGAAAGATATTAGCTTGAATCTAATCAGGTTTTCATCTAATGGTGAATATTGAATGCTTTGTTACCAAGGTAACTTAGATTGCAAACCCTAATTTGAAAACTATATAAAGGAGAACTCTAGCAACTGGGAAACCTAATCCCCACACCTCTTGTATGATACAAGTTGCGAATAGAGTCGATTCTCCTTTAACCTTAGGTTTGTTCCAAAACCCTGTAGGTTAACGACTTGAAAACTTCATTGGGTTTGTGAAACCAGACCCAACTATTTTATCTGTAGTTGCGTGATCTGATCTTGCTTTATTCTATCATGATTGAGTACTATCTTCTCTAAGATTTGCTCGATATTTATTCTCCGGTAGGCAAGATAAAAAGTATTCACAAACATCTTCGTCTCATCGTTTGTGATTCAACAATATCTTGTTTCGCTACCATACGATTAAGATTATTGTGAGGTGATTGATATTTCTAGGATGTTCTTCGGGAATATAAGTGTATTGTAGTTTGTCCATACAGATTGCTAAACGAATTATTGGGTGTGATTGTTGTACCCCGGTTTTTCACAAACATGTTTTAGACCTCATAAGTCTGTGTTTGTAGCGATCTGACTCTATGGACAGTTGTGCTATCTCTGATAAATGCATCACCAAAGACAAAAAAAATTGTTTCGATGAAATCTATTAAAGAGAAAGATTTCTCAATCTCGAATATAGATGAACATTCTGTTCCTACGAAACAGACAAGTATTGATATGTGTTACCCTGATTCTCTTACTGACGAATGTGATTCTGAAGTAGAAAGGGAAGCAGCCCGAAAGAGTGCAGCGATTCTAAATCTTGTTGGAATCCAGGCAGTTGAAATCAAAAGGCTGAAACACAAGGTTAATACAATGGTTGGTATGGCAAAAGATCGTGATTCCTAACTAAAGGTTCTTCATGAGGAAAATGTTGTAGTTTGTTCATCACGAACCTGACTCGAGGCTAAACTCAAAGAAAATGCCTGTGAAATTGAACGACTATTGAGTAATCTCTCTATTCAAGATAAAAGTCGTTATGGGGAGTCTATCATACCAAATGCTTCTGATTCTGCTGTGATATTAGAATACGTGACTAATTCTAATCATGTTTCTCAAATGAAAATAGCTTCAGAAGCTAAACTTCAAACCCTTCCTATTGATAAAGAAGTGCTTGGTTCTTCCATTACTCATGGATTTACCACGTCTCATGGAAGGAAGAAATCTTCTAACGATGTTTCTAATGCTACACACTCTAATCACTCCGGTGATCAGAAAGTATGTCTTTTTTGTGATTCAAAAGGACATGTTCAACAGAAGAGAAAACTGAAGATGAATGACAATTACTTTGGTCAACTTCAGTACACCTTAGATTTAATACTCAAAGGTGTAACTGATATTCGGATGTCTAAACCTATTGGTTTTAGTACTCACCCTGTGAATTCTCCCAGGAAAGTCAGTTCAATATGCTTGTCGAATGCTCGAACCAATTATAGCATTAATAGAAATCGTTCAAGGAGATTTCAGAAAGGTTCTTCTCAACCTAATATGAAGAATGATGTTCAAGATATGAAAAAGGTATATGTTGATAGAAGCAAAAGTGGAGATATGTAGGACAACCTTAATCTGATAATTGAAGGATACAAGGATCTTATCAACAGGCTGTCAAAATCTTCCATACAAACTGCTTCTGGTAAGGACTCGAACTTAGTCTCATATTTTGAAGACAGCAAGTTTTATGATAATTTTTCACATCAAAAAGGATTCTCTCCTAGAATTGGAAGGAAAAAGAGACTCAATTGTGAACACCATTCATTTAATGAGCTTAGGGCTCATACTTGTGCTAATTAATCACAAGGTTGAAACCTCACTCACAAAAATCCTGGTCGAGTGAGATATGATCAGGTATACTTATTGGTAAAAAAAATTTTGCTTAGTTGAGCTATTTTCTTATCGTCCATAGCTAAACTATTGTGTACAGATAATCTTTACCTAAGTATTGTTTGTGTCGTGTGAATCTCTTCATTCTTTTCGAAAAGTCTTTTTTGTTGCAACCAAGTTGCCTGCTACTCTTAGGCTCTAAATTTTCCTCTTAGGAGAATATAAAATTTATTGAGCTAAGATTTGTGAAAATATTCATTGAGCAATATTTTGATGTGCAAACAGTTTTGATTTTTGGTTTGCCTTTTCAGTAGTTTTTTTTGTGTTTTTTTTTGGGGTTCGGGTGTTGTTCGTACGGGTACCCATGTATTACTTGTCACGAACTGTCATTAGAAACCCTAAAAGTTCCGTCCCTAAGAAACTATTTATATACCAAACCTATTGAGTCACGGACGCGTACTCTTGGTTATTTTCTTTTTGTCAAGAATGTCTTCACCTTCTCGCACCTGTGATTTTGCAAGAGGTTTTCTTGATAAAGGTATTGGTTTTGAGTCCAAAGGGAGGAACAAAAGAACCTTAAAAGATGTTGATGGTCAAAATCCTGATGCCTCATGCTACTATGCCTATTTTCATCAAGATGTTGAGAATGAGGAGATGGTTTTGGCCGACGTGGTTCATGATTTTCTTAAACACTTTGAGGAAGCAAAACTGCAGCTCATTGATATTATGAAGGGTCCAAATATGTTAAGAATTGAGTTGTAAAAGGTTAACTCTAACCTTGTTCTCATGAAAACACATGTTAAAGATCTTCTCAATGAGGATATCTTCTTTGAAGAAGCAGTGGATGTTGTCAATCAAAAGCTCAAAGGTCTCAAGACTCGTGAGGGTTCCGGAAAAGCTCTTTGATTTCTGTTCATGATCGGTTTTGATGGTTTAAGAGTTTTTGTTTTTGTTTTTAGATTGTCGGTTTTATTTTTTTCTAGGAAACTTCTTATGAGAATTTATTCTTATGTTTTAAGAAGGATAACTGGGGTTTGGAATAGCAATTATTGTGAATACACATAACTATTGCCAACGATTTTCATCTTGCAATGTTTTTAGATTTATTTATTTAAATTCTAAAGTTTATTTGGAAGATGATTTTGCAGTATTAATCTTTATTGGTTTTATATATTGCAAAAATTGTTATGGGATGTGAATGTTTGCGTCCGTGAACAATGATTGTCCCATATATGTCAAAAGTAAAGTCTATTATATGTCTTTATGCAAATATTGATGGAAGATAGAATGAACTTTTGATAACAAAGATTAAGTCAATGATATCATTATGCAAATATTGATGAAAATAGAATGAATCTTTGAATATTCCGTAGTATTGATCTTTCCCTGATCCACTTATATGTGAAAGTACTGTGCGGCTCCATAAGTTCTCTTATGTTGAGCATTTCCGATTAAAGTAATCATGGGTTCTCTTGTGGTTAATTTAATTGAGTTTTCTGGATATAAATTCATGTTTCATGTCATTTGTTAATGTCCAAAGAAATCCTTCTTTTTTTTGTAAAAGTAAGGTCGCTCTTGTTGTTCTCTCGGGAATGACATTTTATGGGGGAGAGTTCTTAATTGAATTTGTTCTTAATTGCCAAATCTTTGTGGGGAGTGCGGCTGTGGAATATTGTAGGAGTTTTCTTGTATCTTTATAGACTCCTTGATGAAATACACTAAGCTTCGACTATGTGAAATCATCGAAACAAAGTTGATATGTTCTCTTTTAGTCATGAAGCATCTCTATGAGAATTTCATTATGATCCCACTAGTTTCCATACCTTTGCCAATTTATATTGACAAAAAGGGGGAGAATTAATGTGTAGTTCATACTACAAATACATATGGTTTACGGATCATTATGTAAGGGGAGTGGTTTTCATTGTGAGATGAAGTATTGACTAAGGGGGAGTGATACATATCACCATAGTATTGTTGTCAAAGTTGTGCTACAATTGGACTTTGATGTTGTGTAATAATACTATGACACTGTATAACAATGATTGAGAGCTACTGTTTTCTCATTGTTATAGCTACGGATCTTCAACAACTATGATGCTGAGTTGAACACGTTCAGAATCACTGGAGTACTTGGAAGTGACGAATATTTCGAGTAATGTTGAATAACAAAGGAGATCAAGCATTTGGATGAGAAGCTACAAAGTTTATTTATTTTGTAATCCATATGTATTGATAGTTTTTTAACAAAAATTGACAAAGGGGGAGATTATTAGAGCACTACTCGGTCGAACTCGCAAGCGTTGCTATCTCAAGCTTGTTTGTCAAGTTTAGTTACCAAAAATATAAGTCTTGATTTCAAGTCTACTTATAGCTAAGTCTCGGATTAGGATAGAAAGTGTAGTTGAGTATTAGACTTCACGGCGTTCATCGATTGAAGACAAAGAACTACTACGAGGAGCTTGTGAAACTTCATCAACAAAAGGTATGTGGAGACTTGAACTCATCCATTACTCAAAAGTCTATCTACTCTATCTCCTATTTGAGACAAAAGTCGTATAGCTATATAGACTTCAATTATACACATTTGATATTTCGAGCTGAGTTTAACTTGCTTACATATTTCTCGAAATATGTGTTGGTAAGCTTTCGCTTTAACCAAGTTCATCTTATATTCTTGACGAAAGTCAAAAGATGATCATGTGAAAATCGCCTGGTAACATCTTACATGATTTGTGTGAGACAGTCATTTGATGTGGACTCGGAATGTTTTGTATTGATCTATCGATCACTTGAAAATAGCTTTAAAGCTAATAGTTTGTGTGAGACAGCTATTGTCGTCTTCCTAGAATGTTTCAATGATTGAAATGGGAGTTTAGAACAATTAACCATGATTGGATATAGCACAGTATGCGTACTTGTATGCTAACTGTTGCAAGTTATTCCAAGTCCGGGAACCATAGTATGCATACCCTTATGCGTACTGGTTAGTTTAATGAAAGTCCGGGAACTTAGTATGCATACCAGTATGCGTACTGGCGTAAGTTCATGTCCGGAAATTCAACTGAATTTGGAAGGTATGCATACCCGTTCGCATACTGGCGAACCCAAACTAAGTCCGGACACTTAGGTATGTGTACCCGTTTGCATACTTGAGTAGGTTATGTTCTAAAATCGGTTTGTTCATGAACTAATATATTTATATAATAAGGAATCCAATCTTTTGTAAACCGTGGCTATAATGTTCATGAATTGATTCGAGTGAATCAAAATCGATTTTTCTTCAACTGTGTCTTGTATACTTCTATGAGAATATAAACAATTGAACAACTCTAGAACTAGTTTCATTTGAGTCATTTGAACTAGTTGTGTTAAGATGAAAAAGGTTGATATGAAAGTGTTCATATGGATAACTTTGGTTAACTATTGTTGATCCAACAAGGTGTACACGTTTAGGTACGGTTACCCATATCTAAAAGAAGTCACTTTTCATTTGTGTGTAACAAGCTAAGTTCGATCTATCGGTTGAAATATATTAGCTTGAGTCTAATCAGGTTTTCATCTAACAGTGAATATTGAATGCTTTGTTACCAAGGTAACATTTATTGCAAACCCTGATTTGAAGACTATATAAGGGAGAACTTTATCAACTGGGAAACCTAAACCCCACACCTCCTGTGTGATACTAGTTGCGACTAGAGTCGATTCTCCTTTAACCTAGTTTTTTCTAAAACCATTATAGGTTAACGACTTAAAGACTTCATTGGGATTGTGAAGCCAGACCCAACTATTTTCTATGTAGTTGCGTGTTCTGCTCTTGCTGTTTTCTATCGTGATTGAGTACCATTTTCTCTAAGATTTGCTCGAGATCTAATCTCCGATATGCAAGATAAAAAGTAGTCACAAACATCTTCGTCTCATCGTTTGTGATTCCACAATATCTTGTTTCGCTACCATACGATTAAGATTATTTTGTGGTGATTGATATTACTAGGCTGTTCTTCGGGAATATATGTCTGGTGTATCAATTGGTTCTTGTTCACCTTGATTTATCAAAAGACGGAACAAAACTCATAGGTATTTATGTGGGAGACAGATTTATCTATTCAATAAACTTTTCTGTGTGAGACAGATTGGTTTATCAAGTCTTCGAATTTGGGTCGTAGCAACTCTTAGTTGTGGGTGAGATCAGCTAAGGGAATCAAGTCTTCGAATTTGGTTTATTCAATTCTTGACTAGGTCCCTGGGTTTTTCTGTATATGCGGTTTCCTCGTTAACAAAATTTCGGGTGTCTGTGTTATTTCTTTTCCGCATTATATTTGTTTATATAATTAAAATATCACAAGTTGTGCGTAGTTTAATCAATTAGATAATTCAACCTTTGATTATTGATATAAATTGATTAACGCTTGAATATTGGTCTTTGGTACCGTTCAATTGGTTTCACATAATAATCAGGCTCACGGATTTCTATCTGTTTGATTTGCTGATTACATTGTGAAGCAGAGATACAACTCTTGGATATATTTCCATTGATTGAGTCTGACTGTCTAGTTGATTCTCTTGGAATTATATTGGAGTTTGTACATACAGATTTCCTAAACGAAATATTGGGTGAGGTTGTTAGACCCCCGCTTTTTCAGGTTATACTACACTTCCAAACAATTTTAGAATTAGTTCACCTGTATTCCAAGTTCACTATGTGATTGATCAAATATCAAATCACAGACATGGGATCAAACGGTTCTACCAATCACTAGGATCGGTTGTACCTTAATATGGAAACACTTGTGATCGGTCACACAAGTTACCAGGACCGGTTACATCAGTTAACAGGGTCATTTACATCAATTACCAGGACCGGCTACCATATACTCAAAGTATTGCTTATGATCGGTCACACCAGTTACCAGGATCGGTTACACCAATTGCAAGAATCGATTATACAACACTCTGTGATCGGTTACACCAATTACTATGATCGGTCACACCAATTACAAATATCGATCATACCATCTCATGGTGATTACTTAGGATCAGTTACACCAATCAATAAAAACTAGTCATACCAAATCATAAGTCAAGCATTGTGATTAGTTTTACCAAGATACATAACCAAGTTACGATCGGTTCTACCATCTCACACATATTGGTAATCCAAAGATTTGCAATGAATAGCTGTACCAATAAGCCTAGCGATTTCCCTTTCGATTCATAAAACAAGTTCATGAATGTACTTCCTTTAAAAAAAATGTAAAACATTGTTCCTAGGATGAAATCTTCACCATAACCCATTCACATAATCACAACAATATATACAAGATTATGTCGATGTCATATCTACGAAGTTCAAAAGATAAGCGCTATACTTCGTAGTCTAATTCCCTAATACTATGATCATACAAATATGACCATGTCACATCACTAGAGTATCATACAATATGTATAGTATATACATCTTCGCAGTTATGTTTTCAATATAGTACGACTTGAAAGATACGTTATGAATGAAAGCATTTCAAGTCAATATTACTAACCTCAAGAGGAAGGATGATGTTGTCGTTGTAGTTCGCTTCTTCTTCACTTTCTTCAGGTCTTCGGAGCAATACTTGTATGTCTCAACATTCCTAGACTTTCTAGTCTAACCTAAACGAAGTTGACTCTAGTATACAATCAAGCGATATTAGATAAGTTTTGAGTCACTAAAATATGACAACCAAACTTGACATACCAACGCTTGGTGAGTTCAATCGAGCTATGCTCTAATATAGTCATATATCCTCTAATGTTGATTTTTTGGATTAGGAGAACCTACATACTCTGAATGTCCTCCAATGTTATACCGATCTCGGAAAAGTAAAATGGCTCCTAAGAACCGGGTAGTGTATTGATGGTGTTGTTGATTGCGGGATTCGAAGTATTCTCAGTTTTCTTCTTCTCCCAAACCAAGAACAAAATCAGTAATTAAAAAAAAAAGTTCAACAGCTAAAATGATGGCAACCGTGTGGTCTTGGGTATCCACTTTTCCTTTCATTTCGCCTGTGAATGTAAATTTGGTTCCTGTATTTGTGTTTAGATCTAGAGGTGGAGGTGGTGGGTAAATATAGGAATCAAATAATATCCTCCTACCCATTGCTGTAAAACATAGCTCTTGATGTTCAAATTCTAGTGTAAGGTTAAAAGAGGAGAGAAATAAGGGGTCAAATGGAGGGGTGAAGGAGATGATGGAAAGGATTGGAGTGTTGTTGAATGACAAGGTTGAATTGGTTGAATTGTTGAGAGGGTTGGATTAGAGGGTAAATTGAGAAAGACGAATTGAAGTCTGCGAAAAAAAGAGCAGGTGATAAGTGTGGAATTTTAGAGAGAAAGGGTAAACAGAAAACAAAATATGGTCATCACAAAACAATTAATCATATATCCTCTAAAACAAAACAAAACAAAATGAGTGATATTTGTGATGTTAATCTAAAACAAAACAAAATCAGATTTAAGAGTTTAAAAAAAAAGTGTAGAGGAGAAGAAAAGAAAAACTTTTGTGATATTTGTGAAACTCTAGTTTTTGATTCACTCAACCAAAATGAGTGATTCCAGTGACAAATTTGAGATGGGTGAATCTCTATATGATAGAGAAAACAAATACTACCTACCTCTTGATGGAGATCTGGATATGGAGTATTTGTTAGATGGTAGAGATGTTTTAACCCAAAGTGAAGGTCAATCTCAATCAATTGAAGAAATTAACCAACAAAGTGAAGAACCAGTACCTGAAAATGACCAGGTATACTTCTAAATTAGTTCCAATTAGTTTTTTGTTGCTCAAAATTATCTAAAGTACATAAAAAAAATTCAAAACTTTTACATTTTCAGAGATACTTACGGTCGGAATTTTTCACGGAACCAACCGTAAATTGTAGTTACGGTTCGTAAAAGATGAACTACCAATCGTAACTGGTTAAATTTGGGGAAAACCCAAATAATCTAGACGAACCATAAGTTACGGTTGTTTATGTCGTTCAGTTTTTACCAACCGTAACATATCATGTGCATGGTTGTATTTACTGCACTAGTTACGGTTGGTATGTTGAAAATCGATACCAACCGTAACTTTCTTTATGGTTCGTTTTGGATTTTAGTTTTGAACTGTAATTTACTCTGTATGTTTTCAAATGATTGCTACGGTTGGAAATGTGTAATTATGGTCGGTTTGATTTATTTACGGTTCGTATCGAAGCTTTAATTACCAACCGTAACAAGTTATGTGCATGGTTGTAGTTATTGCACTAGTTACGGTTGGTATGTTGAAAATCGAGACCAACCGTAGGTTACTTATGGTTCGTTTTGGATTATAATCTTGAACCGTAACTTATTTACGGTTTGTCTCTCCGCTTTCATTACCAACAATAATTTGATATATGTTGTCATTTTGTTGTCTCGTTTACACTAATGTGGGTATATTTTTGTCCAGGTCGTGGATGCACCTCCCCTAATGGATGAACAACCTTTAGCAAATGAAGTTCTCACCGAAGATTCTACCTTTCACTAACCGACTTGGTAGGTTAATAATGAATACATACGTCTTTCATCTTTGAAAAACATTACTAGAAATTTCATATTGCTAAATTTGTTTTCTAACTTTTTTTTTTTTGAACCTATTTTGTAGACATGGAAGGAGAAAGATGATGCAAAGGAGTGGGCTAGAGAACGAGGCAAGTTGATTATGTGTATCATAGTTCGTAATGGTTTCACTAATGAAAGCAACTTTCAAATGGTTTGCGAGTGTAGTGGAAAACATAAAAGTCACGCAAAAAAAGGTACCGTGTATGAAGCAAAGACAAAGAGGAAGAATACTACTTTCACTAAGAAGACCCGATGCCCCCTTCAAGCTTCAATTTAGAAGGAATGTGGCAAAAGTGTGGTTTTTGGAGAAAGTTGTATGCGGTAGTCATAACCACCTTATACCGGAGAGTTTGCTAACACACCCTTATGCTGGACGCCTTACTGAAGAAGAAGAGATGATCGTAGATTCAATGACCCAAAATCGTATGAAACCCATTGATATCCTCTCTCATTTAAAGCAAAGAAACCCACAAAATGCTTCTACTTTGTCTAACATCTACAACGCAAGAACAAAATTGAAGAATAAGAAATTGGAACAAAGGAACGAAATGCAACAATTAAGGCATTTGGGGGAAAAGCATAATTACTCGGTTTTCAACGATGAAGATGATAAAAAACAAATAAACATCTTTTATTGGCTCATCCAGAGTTTGTAAAGTTGGGACGGTGCTTTCATCAAGTGCTTCTAATGGATTGCACATACAAAACCAATAAGTTTAAGATGCCGTTGTTGAAAATTATCGGGCAAACTTCTACCAATTCTACTTTTAGTGTTGGTTTTTGCTTCTTGAAAAATGAGCTCGAAGAGAGCTATGTGTGGGCACTAAAACAAGTGAAGTTATTCTACGTTGAGGGATATACTCCAAAGGTGATTATTACCGACAAGGAACAAGCTTTGTTGAATGCAATAAAGAGGGTTTTCCCGGACGCTCATAATCCTCTTTGCATGTTCCACTTGTGGAATAGTATTAAAACTAAGTGCATGCGCATTGTCCGTCCTACAAAAAAAAAAGTGAAATAAAGAGAATAAAGAAACTACTGGTACATCAAGAAGAGGAAGTCAAAGAGAAATTTAAAAAGAATTACAAATTGGCGGAACTAAAATGTGATAGTTTCAAATCGGAGTGGGGAGCCTTGACACATTCTATCACCGTGGATGAGTATGATGATAGAGCTCGTATGTTAGTGGCTCATTGGAAAAGAAGTTATCCAAGTGTTGTGAAGTATTTGTTGGATAATTGGTTGGATCCGCACAAAGAGAAGTTTATAGCGGCGTTCACTAACCAATATAATCACTTTGACAACCAAGCTGCAAGTACGGCGGAGCCATCTCACAACCGGTTGAAGAAGAAACTTCATAGTTCTAATGGTGGGTTAGTTACGGTATTCGAAGCCATGGATGTGTATTTCCGCCGTGATCACGATAGAGTTACGGAGTCTTTTGAAAAAAGTCGTAGTAAAAAACACACCGAATGGTTAGACAATTCGTGGCTAAGGGGAATTACATTTAAAGTTTCGCACTGCGCAATTGATAAGATAATGTATGAAGTACAACATTTTGAATTGGGGAATTATGAAGAAGAGTGTGTTTGTCCAAACATGACAAGTTTGGGACTCTCATGTCGTCATGTTATAGCCACATACCAAGACAAAGTGATCCCGATTCAAGATGTTAATCCCTTTTGGCAACAAATATCATTCCATGAAATAATAGTTGATCAAGATTTTGGAAGAACGTTTGCCGATACCGACATTGGAAAAGCGTTAGCCGAGAAATATGCTACACTAAGCGGGGACCAAAGGCAAATATGGTTGAGTAACTTGAGTAATTTCGTATATCCACAAACTAGGTATGATATCAAGGTACCACCAAAACGGAAGATAAATGGGAGGCCTCCTACAAAAAAAAAGAGGTGAGAAGGAAATAAAAAAACAAGGGAATTGGCGGAAAAATCAAAGAAAAGAGATCCTTCGGGTTATGAATGGTTGAGAAAGGAATATGAAGTGGACAATGAGATGGAAGATAATGTTCAAGGTAGAAACAAACGAAAAAGAGGTCAAACGGATAAATGAGAACCAAGCCGTCGAAATGTACAAGAAAAATGTATCGAACTTCCTACTCAAGAAAGTGCAACAAGCAAAATTGATGTTAAAGGAAAAGGTCCGGTATTTCACTCCAAACAACCACAAAGAAGCAAAGTTGTTGCTAAAGGAAATGGTTGCAAATAAAGTGGAAAAAAAGACGATGGAGTTAAAGGAAAGGGTTCATATGAAACCGGACCAAGCCATAGAGAAGTCAAAGTTGCCGGTTCCGAGGTTTCCACCCAAGAAAGTTCAATAAAAAGACTTGTTGGTAAAGTTGGTGTTAAACAATTAGCAAGAAAAAATGGAAAGAGTTTGATGGTTGAAAAAATTCTGTCAAGTGGTGAGAAGGAGAAGGATACGATTCGTATAAGAGGAGTGCCTAAACCACCACCTAGAGATGAGAATGGTCGATATATCCGTAACTATTACATTTTCTATGAAAGTTACCTTCTTTTTTTCCTTGACTTTATTCGTGATTATATCAAGGCCACAGATGATTTCATGGTGATGGGAATTGTGGTTACCACGTCTTCGTGGATCAACTTGGACCCTTTGAAGACGCGAAAGATTGGGGTTGTGACCAAATTACTTATGTAAGGCAAAAATTCTTAATATAACTACGTGGTCACCGCGACTTTTATAAGCCAATGATGAGAGTTGAAAGAGATGAAACTGATGCGGTGTTAAACAAGAGCTTTGCAGAATGGGAAAGGTGGTTAAACGGAAATATAAGTTTGACAAGCAAATATTGGATGCGTGTTCCAATATGTGGCCAACTACTCGCCAACGCATTCAATTGCGTCGTTCATTTAATCTCCAGAGATATGAGCCTTACTGAAAAAGCGGGGGTATAACAACCACACCCAATATTTTGCTTAGCAATTTGTATGGACTAACTCCAATATACTTTTAAGAGAATCAACTAGACAGTCATACTCAATCTTAAGAAAAGTATATCAAAGAGTTATATCTCAATTTCTCAATTAAATCCGCAATCAAACAAATAGGAATTTGCGAGACCGATTGAATATAAGAAATAACTTGGACGGTATCAAAAACCAATATCCAAGTGTCAATCAATTTAATCAACAACCAAAGGATGGATTCACGATTGATTGAACTTACGCACAACCTGTGATATTTCAATTATATAAACAAATATAATGCGGAAAAGAAATAATACAGACACCAAATTTTTTGTTAACGAGGAAACCGCAAATGCAGAAAAACCCCGGGACCTAGTCCAGATTTGACCACACTGTATTAATCCGTTACATACACTAGCCTACTCCAAGTTAACTTCGGACTGGAATGTAATTAAGCCCTAACCAATCTCACACTGATCAAGGTACAATTGCACTCCTTACGTCTCTGAATCACAGCAGGACTCTACGCACTTGATTCCCTTAGCTGATCTCACCCACAACTAAGAGTTGCTACGACCCAAAGTCGAAGACTTGATAAACCAATCTGTCTCACACAGAAAAGTCTATTGAATAGATAAATCTGTCTCTCACAGATAAACATATGAGTTTTGTTCCGTCTTTTGATAAATCAAGGTGAACAGGAACCAATTGATATACCAGACTTATATTCCCGAAGAACATCCTAGAAATATCAATCACCTCACAATAATCTTAATCGTATGGTAGCGAAACAAGATATTATGGAACCACAAACGATGAGACGAAGATTTTTGTGATTACTTTTTATCTTTCCTATCGGAGATTAAATCTCGAGCACATCTTATAGAAGATAATACTCAATCACGATAGAAAACAGCAAGTTCAGAACAAGCAACTACAGAGAAAATAGTTGGGTCTGGCTTCACAATCCCAATGAAGTCTTCAAGTCGTTAACCTACAGGGTTTCGTGAAAAACCTAAGATTAAAGGAGAATCGACTCTAGTCGCAACTAGTATCACACAGGATGTGTGGGGATTAGGTTTCCCAGTTGCTAGAGTTCTCCTTTATATAGTCTTCAAATCAGGGTTTGCAATCAATGTTACCTTGGTAACAAAGCATTCAATATTCACCGTTAGATGAAAACCTGATTAGACTCAAGTTAATATATTTCAACTGTTAGATCGAACTTAGCTTGTTACACACATGAAAAGTGACTTCATTTAGATATGAGTAACCATGCCTAAACGTGTGCACCTTTGTTGGCTCAACAATAGTTAACCGAAGTTAGCCATATGAACACTTTCATATCAACCTTATCCATCTTAACCATAACTAGTTCAAATGACTCAAATGAAATTAGTTCTAGAGTTATTCAATTGTTTATATTCTCATAGAAGTATACAAGACACAATTGAAGCAAAATTGATTTTGATTCACTCGAATCAAGTCATGAACATTATAGCCACGGTTTGCAAAAGATTGCATTCATTATTATATAAATGTATTAGTTCATGAACAAACCGATTTTAGAACATAACCCACTCAAGTATGCAAACGGGTACGTATACCTAAATGGCCGGACTAAGTTTGGGTTTTTCAGTACGCATACCACAAACTCAGTTAAAGTCCCGAAACTTGAACCTCACGCCAGTACGGGTACCGGTATGCGTACTTGGTTCTCGGACCTTGACTAAACCAAACAATACGCATACGGGTATGCATACCATGGTTCCCGGACTTGGATTACACATATGCAAGTACGCATACTGTGCTTAAACCTAATTGTTCTAAACTCTCATTTCAACCATTGAAACATTCTCGGAAGACGACAACAACTGTCTCACACAAACTATTAGCTTCAAAGCAATTTTCAAGTAATCGAATGATCAATACGAAACATTCCGAGTCTACATCAAATGACTGTCTCACACAAATCATGTAAGATGTTACCAGGCGATTTTCACATGATCATCTTTTGACTTTCATCAAGAATATAAGATGAACTTGGTTAAAGTAAAAGCTTACCAACACATATTTCGAGAAATATGTAAGCAAGTTAAAATCAGCTCGAAATATCAAATGTGTATAATTGAAGTCTATATAGCTATACGACTTTTGTCTCAAATAGGAGATATAGTAGATAGATTTTTTAGTGATAGATGAGTTCAAGTCTCCACATACCTTTTGTTGATGAAGTTCCACAAGCTCCCCTTAGTAGTTCTTCGTCTTCAATCGATGAACGTCGTGAAGTCTAATGCTCAACTACAATTTTTATCCTAATCCGAGACTTAGCTATAAGTAGACTAGAAATCAAGACTTATAGTTTTGACAACTAAACTTGACAACAAGCTTGAGATAGCAACGCTTGCGAGTTCGACCGAGCAGTGCTCTAACAATCTCCCCCTTTGTCAATTTTAGTGACAAAACTATCAATACATATGGAATACAAAATAAATAAACTTTGTAGCTCTCAATTCAAATGTTTGATTTCCTTGGTTTTTCAACATTACTCGAAATCTTCATCACTTCCAGGTACTCCATGATTCTAAATGTGTTCAACTCAGCATCATAGTTATTGAAGATCCGTAGCTATAACAATGAGAAAACAGTAGCTCTCAATCATTGTTATACAGTGTCATAGTATTATTACACAACATCAAAGTCCAATTGTAGCACAACTTTGACAACAATACTATGGTGATATGTATCACTCACCCTTAGTCAATACTTCATCTCACATGAAAACCACTCCCCCTTACATAATGATCCGTAAACCATATGTATTTGTAGTGTGACTACACCATATCCCCATTTTTGCTACACTTCATATTTCTAGTACGAGACACTTATGTGTAGAGGAACAAAATACGTCTCTTAAAAGAAGAATATGCCGCTCATAATTGTATTTATTAAAATTGATAGGATATATTTTGTACTTTATAAATTTGGATAAGGGCTAGATTTTCATTTGCATTTTAAGATATTTACCAAGATTATATTGTTTTTCGGGGGAAGTATTTCTCTTATCTTTTTTCTTTCTCTCTGGCTTCTCTTCACAGACTTGACCTTAGTTGATTTCAACTCTAAATTTTTGTTTAAGAGCTTGGTTTTGTCAATTGCTCGTTCCCTAATCATCTGTTCTCGTTCTATTTCTTTTTCAGATTCGATGATAAATTTGCTTCCTCTCAGTGGAAAATTTCTAAATTGAGTTTAACCAGATCTAAATGTTTGCTCAGTTTGTAAGTAAATATGGTTTTCATCTTTAAGGTTTCGGCTGAATTTAGTCATACCAGGTCAGATCTAACGTTTTTTCATTTACTCTTCAACAGATTTGAGTTTTGTTTGATTTTGGGTATTTCTCGGTAAAAACCTTAGTCGGTACTCTTACATTATACTCAGCTGAGCACGAACTAGCAAGAAGAAGAGTTTAAATTAACAGGTATAAACCCCAATCTCTTTCTTATTTCAGATTTTGTGAGCCTAATTAATTTCTTGCAGAGTTTTCAATTTTATGTTTCTTATGTTGGACATGTAGTTTTGAAACATGGGTATGTTATTAATTTTAATTTACACTTCAGTTTTCTTCAAATCTGGTTCTATCGATTTTCTACTATTTAATTTTCTTTGTTTTCTGTTTTGGTAATTTTTAGTAGATATGATAGTATAAATCTGAGATGAGGATTGGGTTTTGTTTATTTTACAAGTTGTTTTGATTTTTTTTGTCCCCAAGTATTTCTCAGTTCTTACTTCTTAGTTATAAGTTGATGAGAGGATCAACTTTGAAAACTACCCGAATTTGGAACCTGATTTGGATAAGGTTGAGTAAGTAAATGAGGAGTAAATTGTCTACTGTAAATTATTGCAGTTGGTTAATGAAAAACAGAAGGAAAATTGTGGCTGAGTAGGTGATGAAGAAAATTTTGGCATGTCATTTGATTTGAATGCTTTCCCGGACTTCTATTGTGAGCGAGAGACACCAATTTTTAATTCAGAGAAGCATGAAGTGGTCTCTACCAACTATTCTGATGCTCGTTTTTTCTCAATTACCTCTCCTGATATTCAGTCTATTGAAGATGAGGTAAATAAGTTCATTAAGAATTTCATTTTGAGTGTATTTCTTTTGTATCTCAGATTCATATCTTATTCTGATTCCCGTTTTTATGTTCATATCTTGTGTTTATGTAGTTGAAGCAAGAAGTTGAAGAGGTTAAGGCTCAATAACTTCAAAGAGTAGTCTATTGGAGATGAAACTTGTAATACTTGTGAGAAGTTTGCATTTGTTTTGGTATATTTTCCTAAACGTGTCAACACATACTAAGAACTTTTTTCCTTGACTTTTCAGACTAAGGCAAAGATTCAATTTCAACAGTTGACAGAACGTGTCATAGAACTGGAGTCTCTCAGCTGATTCTTTCCACTGCATCTGTAGAGAGTCCAGAGATAAGTTTTGCTGATACCATGGACTTGGAAGCTGGTACTCTAATTTGGTTGATACGATGGTGCTGCTTGGTTGTCAAATGTTGACTGTTATTCACCTCTTAGTGACACAAAAAAACCTTTAGGGCCAAGGGACTTGGCCTGTTCATATGCCGCAGCTGCTGCCCTCTGTGGTGACATTACATATTTGATGGTGAAGATTGTACTTTGTGGTTTAGTACAGGTATTACATATTAATGTTTACCTTAATTCTCCACTTTGCTTGGAAATTACTGTATTTTTAGTTGTCTTTAATGGGCCTCCCCCTTCCCCCATTAACCAACAAAAAGGATTCTTATATGGGGTTGCTTTGGCAAATATAATTTGATGGAGACAATTGTTTTTCAGATGTAGAAATGTTTGACCCAGCTGCTGGAAAGATCCATACTCAGTCCATGTGTCAAAAGGTATTTTCTTGGTTTGTGGGTTGATGTGATAAGCATGCTACATGGAAATGTTTGTGAGAATATCTACTCGACCTGAAGCTAAACCATGTTGATGCTCTCTGAGCTAGCATGTGTCATATTCATTCCCAGCTTTTGCTTGTTCACTGAGTAGACAACTGCTGCATCCTTTTTTTCTCTATCCTCTGTGTAGTTAGAATAGTGGGTTATATTGAATGGATGAATCCTTGTGTTCTTTCAGAGATTTTCTAATGCTCTAGCAAAGCTCAACGGTGCAATTTATTGTGCTATGGATATGATATAGAAGACTACTTGAAGTAAGTATACAAATACCTCATGCTTCATTACTGTCTTACATCATATACCACACCGTGTAATTATTGTGAAATACCTTACTCCGCAGGCACCATACAGTCAATGTATAGTAATTTTAAGATACATGGATATGCTGATGTATCATTGGTAGCTTAAGTGCATGCTGTATATAAAATTGTATTCATGAAAATTGTATGCACCTCCTTTAAGATTTTTATGAATGACACGGTTCAGTCAAGAGCTTCTGCAGTTTTCACCAAATTATAAGCAGATTATCTTAATTATCATTGCTCAGATATCATTTCGATTTAAATTAGTATAATAGCACATAGCTTGTTGTTGCTCGAATGTTTCTATAGATTATTTTGGTACGCAATTTGCGTTAAGTTCTAGGAGATCTGGCTTATCTTTTTGTGCCTTGTTGGGGGCTCAAAGCGTTGCCTCACATTGCTAAAAGGAAATGGTAGAATAAAAAGTAGTAGGTAAACAAAAATAAAATTTATATGAAACAGGTTAACGAATCAGCACCGCCTCTACCTTTAGTATCTTTAGCTGCTAGGAATCTTCACAACTTTTTCTTGGTTTATGAGATGTTTAGGCTTCAGGGATCAGGATATTATTCGTGTCAATGTCCCTTAAAATCTTTTCAACTTACTATATAGCAGGCGCCCTTCAGTTCTTTTCAGTTGATTCTGGACAGTTGCCATTTGGCCATGAATCATAATTGTCAATGTTTCTTACAGAACTCCATTGTTTTTCAGGTATGGAAAGCTCATTGTGTGTAGTATTTGTGAGATAACAAGGAACTCAATGTACTGACTATGTTCAACATCTTTTATTCCTGATCAGTCACTTGAGTCACTTTTAACATCTTCTCTTGTATTTCGGCTTTATTTTTTTATTTTTTTCCTTAAAAATATTAAATGTTAGACTTCATTTTTGTTGTTAGTGTTAATATTTGATTGAGAATGAAATTGCAATTTTTATTGGGGTGCAAAAAATTAAAATATGCAAGTGCACTAAATAATTTTGATTTTGGGAATTCCCAACCGGAAAATTAGGAATTATTAAAAAAAAGCTAATTTAATTTGGAGACGGATATAAGTGTCGGTTAAATTAATTATAAGTGTCTCTTAAAAATTAATTAAAAAGACACTATAAGTGTCGCTTTGGTTAATTAAGAGACTCTTATAAGTGTCGCTCCAGGCATCTCAAACGATTCCGAACGCACGATTTGAGACACTTATATGTGTCTCTTAAATTCAAAATAACGGATATAAATGTCTCAAAATCGTTGATTTGGTGTAGTGAACTACACATTAATTCTCCCCCTTTTTGTCAATAAAAATTGGCAAATGTACGAAAACTAGTGGGATCCTAATGAAATTTCCATAGAGATACTTCATGACTAAAAGAGAACATATCAACTTTGTTTAGATGCAATCATATAGCCGACACTAAATGCATTCATCAAGGAGTTTATAAAGATACAAGAAAACTCCTACAATATTCCACAGCCGCACTCCCCACAAAGATTTGGCAATTAAGCACAAGTTAAATTAAGAACTCTCCCCCATAAAATGTCATTCCCGAAAGAACAACAAGAGCGACCTTACTTTCACTAGAAAAGAAGGATTTCTTTGGACATTAACAAATCACATGAAACATGAATTTGTATCCAAAATACTCAATTAAATTAACCACAAGAGAACCCATGATTAATTTAATCGAAAATGCTCACATAAGAGAACTTACGGAGACACACAGTACTTACACAAAGATGTGGATCAGGGAAAGACAATACTGCGGAATATTCAAAGATTCATTCTATTTTTCATCAATATTTGCATAGAGACATGTAATAGACTTAATCTTTGTAAACAAAAGTTCATCCTATCTTTTGCATAATGACATAATAGGCTTAACTTTTGTAGTCAAAAGTTCATTTTATCTTTTATCAATATTTGCATAAAGACATATGATAGACTTAACTTTTGAGCATATATGGGATAATCATGGTTCACGGACCCAAACACACATATCCAATAACCAGTTGCAATATATGAAACCATAAAGATTAATACTGCAAAATCATCTTTCAAATAAACTTTAGGATTTAAATAAATAAATCTAAAAACATTGCAAGATGAAAATCGTTGGAAATAGCTATGTGTACTCACAATAATGGCTATTCCAAACCCTAGTTATCCTTCTTAAACCACAAGAATAAATTCTCATAAGAAGTTTCCTAGAAAAAATTAGATAAGGTAAGAGAACTTTAAGTATCATCTTCATCATCGGAAACCATCAAAGTAGCTTGAATCTTATCCATGTCTTCCTTGATTTCGGGAAACTTGGTGGAAATTACACATAATTGTTCTTGCACACATTTTACCTTGTAATTGATCTTACACACATCCTTGTGAATTTGATAAAGAAGACTCAAGGTGGAAGAATCACAAGAACCGTCAAGGGAAACACATCTTTGTCTCTTGCAAGCATTCTTCTTCATACGTTTGAAGGTATAAGGACGAACAAGCTTGGGAGTTCCAATAGAGTTGCCAATAGGAGCATTGGAGTAAGAGCGACAAATTTGCTCAATCAAACATGGAAAGCCTAACTTCTTGTTGGAAGACGTCATCGAAACCATTTGAAGAAAGATAAATCCACAAATGTCGAGACATTGAGTACCCAATTCAAGGAAATAGATCAACTCCGCAAACTCACGACTCCACCGAGAATTCTCAATTGTGGAGGGACAAAGATTAGATATACCAAGTTTTCCAAAGGCCATCAAGGTAATACTAAGATAATTAGTGGGAAATTTTCCATTAATCCAATCAACACTTTTACCACAAAGACCATTAGAAATGGTTTCACGGGATGGTCTTTCTTCTCTTGGTCTAGGAAGACGAAAATTACCAAAGGGGATTTTGGTAATCCTTGAAATCAACTCTCTATTAACAAGAATCCTTTCTCTATTTATCATGGTCTTGAATTCCATGTCAACAAGATCAACATCATGGATGTTAGCATAGAAAATTCTTGTTAGAGTGTTAAAACCTTCACCAAGACCATTAAAGATGTTTCCAAGATTAAATTTTTTTAAAAAAAACAAATCTTCTTTATGACCACTAACCATATCTAATTTATTTTCTAGAATGAAACCCACTAAAAGAAATCCTTTCAAAGATCTTACTACTAGAATCATTGATAAATCTAATTCTAACAGAATCTTGATTTTGAGGCATAGTCAAGCTAGAAAAAGATAAATCCAAGTTTTTTGAAACCTTATTTGAAACCTTGAAATTTCCCATGAGATCTAGAAATTGAGAGTACAAGAAGAAAGAAAAACTTACTTGGTATGCTCCTTGAAGATGAGGAAAGTCCTTAGTCTCTTTTGAATCTCCAAAGAAATTTTAATGGAGATAACATGAACCCTAGAATAGTTCACCTACGCGGACTAGAAAGGAAAGAAGAAGGGTACGCGTACCATACTTCTTATATACCCAATAATGGGCTTGGACCCGTTCATGAACCGCGACCCGCAAAAAGAAGGCAGGATTTCTTAAAGCATTCAACCGCCAAGGTTCGCACACTGAAAGGATCAGAACCGTGCAGTAAAGGGATAGAAGGAAGAAACTTCATCACCACAATTAACCTTGGATAGAGGGGGGGAAGGCAAAAAATAAATTAACCCAAACACACAAAAAAAAAAAACCATTACTTGCCCCATTTCAAGATATATACAAATGGGGTAGACCCAAGCTTATTACCAAGAGGCGAGATGTGCAGAGAGATTCTCATGCAACATTTCTGGTTGATATTTGTGAAATGTACCAGAAGTATAATCATAGTAATGACGATACTCAGGGTTAATATAATTTTTTGAATCCCTTTTCTTATGACCAATAAAAGACTTTTTCCGACAATTAGAACCTACACCAAACTCACCAGACATCTTTTTATCAATTTCACATGAGTTGGTAGTAAGCCTAGTTTGTACATCATGAATACATGATTTGACAGGTACAAATTTTTTATCAGAACGATTCTTATTCTTAATCGAATTAAGCTTTTCTAAGAATTTAAAAACGCTTTCAAAAGCTCTAAATAGATCTTTGTCAATTGATCTATCACGATAGTATTCTTCAAAAAGATTAAGAGTTAATCTAGTGAGATTCCATATCTTTGAGCGTTGACCACGTTTTCTCAAACTTCCTTTCTTAGAAGAACTTTTAATTTTTCCTTTAGACTGTTTCTAATCATCTAAGTTTTCCAAAGTCTTAGATGAAACAAGATTATCATGAGAGACCAGAGGACAACTGGATAATAAACTCTAAACAATATTTAAGGAATTCTGGCGTGCGTTACAGATGCCAAGAGTAAGTTTCCAAAGAAATTTCCCATAGGAACAGACTTTAGGGATCAGTCAAACATAAACTTATTAGGTTTAAAGTGTTTGCTTGCTATGATACCAATTGAAAAAGCGAGGGTATAACAACAACACCTAATATTTCGCTTAGCAATCTGTATGGACTAACTCCAATATACTTTTAAGAGAATCAACTAGATAGACAGACTCAATCTTAAGAAAAGTATATCAAAGAGTTATATCTCAATTTCTCAATTCAATCCGCAATTAAACAAATAAGAATTTGCGAGACCGATTAAATATAAGAAAAAACTTGGATGGTATCAAAAACCAATATCCAAGTGTCAATCAATTTAATCAACAACCAAAGGTTGGATTCACGATTGATTGAACTTACGCACAACCTGTGATATTTCAATTATTTAAACAAATATAATGCGGAAAAGAAATAACACAGACACCATAAATTTTCTTAACGAGGAAACCGCAAATGCAGAAAAACCCCGTGACCTAGTGCAGATTTGAACACCACACTGTATTAAGCCTCTACAGACACTAGCCTATTAAAAGTTAACTTCGGACTGGAATGTAGTTGAGCCCTAACCAATCTCATACTGATCAAGGTACAATTGCGCTCCTTACATCTCTGAATCCCAGCAGGACTCTACGCACTTGATTCCCTTAGCTGATCACACCCATAACTAAGAGTTGCTACAACCCAAAGTCGAAGACTTGATAAACCAATCTGTCTCACACAGAAAAGTCTATTGAATTGATAAATCTGTCTCCCACAGATAAACCTATGAGTTTTATTCCGTCTTTTGATAAATCAAGGTGAACAGGAACCAATTGATATACCGGACTTATATTCCCGAAGAACAGCCTAGAAATATCAATCACCTCACAATAATCTAAATCGTATGGTAGCGAAACAAGATATTGTGGAATCAAAAATGATGAGACGAAGATGTTTGTGACTACTTTTTATCCTGCCTATCGGAGATTAAATCTCGAGCACATCTTAGAGAAGATAGTACTCAATCACGATAGAAAACAACAAGATCAGAACACGCAACTACAGAGAAAATAGTTGGGTCTGGCTTCACAATCCCAATGAAGTCTTCAAGTCGTTAACCTATAGGGTTTCGTGAAAAACCTAAGGTTAAAGGAGAATCAACTCTAGTCGCAACTAGTATCACACATGAGGTGTGGGGATTAGGTTTCCCAGTTGCTAGAGTTCTCCTTTATATAGTCTTCAAATCAGGGTTTGCAATCAATGTTACCTTGGTAACAAAGCATTCAATATTCACCGTTAGATGCAAACCTGATTAGACTCAATCTAATATCTTTCAACCGTTAGATCGAACTTAGCTTGTTACACACACATGAAAAGTGACTTCATTTAGATATGAGTAATCGTAACTAAATGTGTGCACCTTTTTTGGCTCAACAATAGTTAACCGAAGTTAGCCATATGAATTATTCATCTTAACCATAACTAGTTCAAATGACTCAAATGAAACTAGTTCTAGAGTTGTTCAATTGTTTATATTCTCATAGAAGTATGCAAGACGCAATCGAAGCAAAATCGATTTTGATTCACTCGAATCAAGTCATGAACATTATAGCAACGGCTTGCATTCCTTATTATGTAAATGTATTAGTTCATGGACAAACCGATTTTAGAACATAACCCTCTCAAGTATGCAAACGGGTATGCAAACCTAAATGGCCGGACTAAGTTTTGGTTCGCAAGTATGCGAACTGGTACGCATACCACAAACTCAGTTAAAGTCCCGGAACTTGAACCTCACGCCAGTACGCGTACCGGTATGCGTACTTGGTTCCCGGACCTTAACTAAACAAAATAGTACGCATACGGGTATTGTTAGAGCACTGCTCGGTCGAACTCGCAAGCATTGCTATCTCAAGCTTGTTTGTCAAGCTTAGTTGCCAAAACTATAAGTCTTGATTTTTAGTCTACTTATAGCTAAGTCTCAGAGTAGGATAGTAAGTGTAGTTGAGCTCTAGACTCCATGGCGTTCATAATGCAAAGACAAAGAACTACTCAAGGAACTTGTGGAACTTCATCAACAAAAAGGTATGTGGAGACTTGAACTTATCTATCACTCAAAACTCAATCTATTCTATCTCATATCTTGAGACAAAAGTCGTATTGCTATATAGACTTCGATTATATGTGTTGGTAAGCTTTCGCTTTGGCCAAGTTCATCTTTACTCGTGACGAAAGTCATGTTGATTATTTCAATTACTTGAAAATCGCTTTGATGAAAAATAGTTTGTGAATAACAACTATATAACATCCTCTAAGAAAGTTTCAATGATTGAAACGATAATTTAGAACGTGTAACCGTCTTTGGATATAAACATGGTGTGTTCTCACATTTGTGTAAAAGTCCAAAACCGGGAACCAAAAGTATGCGTACCCGTACACGTACTGGCGGTTGTTGGAAATCCGGGTAAGTATGCGTACCCGTACGCATACTGGCGGAAAGTTCACGTCCGTGAATTTCTGCTTGAGCTCGAAAGTGAAAAACAAACTCAATCCGGTTACTTAAGTACGCGTACCCGTTTGCATACTTAAGTAGGTTACTTTCTAAAATCGATTTGTTCGTGAACTAAAACATTTATATAATAAGGAATGCAATATTTGCAAACCGTGGCTATAATGTTCATGAATCAATTCGAGTGAATCAAAACCGATTTTGCTTCGATTGTGTCTTGTATACTTCTATAAGATCTAAGAAATTGAACAACTCTCTAACTAGTTCATTTGAGTCATTTGAACTAGTTATGGTGAAGATGAATAAGGTTGATATGAAAGTGCTCATATGGCTAACCATTGGTTAACTATTGTTGAACCAACTAAGTGTACACGTTTAGGTACGGTTACTCAAACCTGGATGAAGTTACATTTCATTTGTGTATAACAAGCTAAGTTCGATCTAACGGTTGAAAGATATTAGCCTCAATCTAATCAGGTTTTCATCTAACGGTGAATATTGAATGCTTTGTTACCAAGGTAACTTAGATTGCAAACCCTGATTTGGAGACTATATAAAAGAAAACTCTAGCAACTGGGAAAACTAATCCCCACACCTCATGTGTGATACTAGTTGCATAAGATAGAGTCGATTCTCCTTTAACCTTAGGTTTTTAACGAAACCCTATAGGTTAACGACTTAAACACTTCATTGGGATTGTGAAGCCAAACCCAACTATTTTCTCTGTAGTTGCATGATCTGATCTTGCTGTTTCTATCGTGTTTGAGTACAATCGTAAGATTGGATTGAGATTTATATCTCCAATAGGCAAGATAGAAAAGTAGTCACAAACACCTTCGTCTCATCGTTTGTGATTCCACAATATCTTGTTTCGCTAGTCGATTAAGATTATTGTGAGGTGATTGATATTTCTAGGCAGTTCTTCGGGAATATGAGTCTGGTATATCAATTGGTTCATGTTCACCTTGATTTATCAAAAGACGGAACAAAACTCGTAGGTATTTCTGTGGGAGACAAATTTATCTATTCCTATAGACTTTTCTGTGTGATACAGATTTGTTTATCAAGTCTTCGACTTTTGGTCGTAGCAACTCTTAGTTGTGGGTGAGATCAGCTAAGGGAATCAAGTGTGTAGTATCCTGCTGGGATCTGAGACGTAAGAAGCGCAACTGTACCTTGAATCAGTGTGAGATTGATTGGGGTTCAATTACAATCCAGACCAAAGTTAGTTTGTAGTAGGCTAGTGTCTGTAGCGTCTTAATACAGTGTGGTGTTCAATCTGGACTATGTCCCGGGGGTTTTCTGCATTTGCGGTTTCCTCGTTAACCAAACTTATGGTGTCTGTGTTATTTATTTTCCGCATTATACTTTGTTATATAATTGAAATATCACAGGTTGTGCGTTGAATCGATCAATTGGTAAATCCAACCTTTGGTTGTTGATTGAAATTGATTGATCCTTGAACATTAGTCTTTGGTACCGTTCAAGATATCTCTCTTATATTCAATTGGGCTCGCAAATTATATTTGTTTGATTGTGGATTGAATTGAGAGATTGAGATATAACTCTTTGATATACTTTTTGTAAGATTGAGTCTAACTGTATAGTTGATTCTCTTGTAAGTATATTGGAGTTAGTCCATACATATTGCTAAGAGAAATATTAGGTGAGGTTGTTAGACCCTCGCTTTTTCAATTGGTATCAGAGCAGGCAAACACGTTTAAAGACCTCATAAGTCTATGTTTGTAGCGATCTAACTCTATGGACAATAGTGTTATCTCTGACAAATGTATCACCAGAAACAAAAGTTCTGTTTCTATGAAATATATTAATGAGAAAGATTTATCTATCTCAAATATAGATGAACCTAGTGTTCCAACGAAACAGACTTGCATTGACAAGTGTTATCCCGATTACCTTTCGAACGAGTCTGACTCTGTTGAAGAAAGTGATGCATCCGAAGAGAGTAAACTGATTCTAAATCTTGTTAGAATTCAGGATGATAGAATTAATCGGTTGAAAAACAATGTCAATGTTCTTCTTGGTATAGTGAGATTTTATGACTCTAATAATGAAGCTCCTTGCAAGGAAAAGGCTGAAGTTCGGTCATCCCGTATCTTACTCGAGGAGAATCTCAAAAAGGATGCTTTGGAAATTGAACATCTCTTGAGTAAACTCTCTATTCAAGGATGTTCCAAAAAATCCACTATACTATATACTTCTATCACAACTGAAAGAGTTCCAGTTCCAGAAGTAAAATCAGAATCCCTTCCTATTAGAAAAGATGTGCTTACAGCCTCCTCTAATCAAGGAAGTATCACATCACATGGAAGGAAGAAATCTCCCAACGATGGTGTTAAGACTGTTCTGTCTAATCACTCAGGTGATCAGAAAGTGTGTCTCTTTTGTGATTCAAAAGGACATGTTGAACAAAAGAGGAAAACGAGGTTGAATGACAATTCTATTGTTCGTCTTCAACACACCTTAGATTTGATTCTCAAAGGTTTAACTGACATTCGTATGTCTAGACCAATACCCTAGTGAGCATCCCCCATTTTGTGACATGTTTGATATCTCGAGTAAATGGGTGAAGTTGTGAGACTCTCCGCTAAAAGCAGCACGTAGTGCTTTTAGGTCAAATAATAAATTATTTGTGAAATTTATAAAACATCACTTATGATTGATGTATATAAAGCATCACTTTTAAACAAGCAGCTGGAAATAATCGATGTGCAGAAAACATCGTTGTTTTAGAGTTCGTTCAAATTAGTCGTGAATTGAACGTCTTAAAAAGGTAGCATGACCGGCCACCTTTGGGAGATCGTTTGGGAACCCTATGGGTGAGCTACCACTTGGTCGATCGCTCCATGTGGAAGGGGGGTGGCCGATGATCACAACATTACCCTGTTGGCCTCTTGAAAATAAATCTGGACCATCCGACTAGGCTAGCAAAGTTGGATGGACGGGATGATTTACGGCAGTTGTACATTGCCGTTGATTGATTTTTAGGGTTTAAATCTGCGCGGCCAACCTATCTTTGGCCAAACGGTTTGGGGTGTTTGTCACTGGTTTGGACAAGTCGATTGAGTATACATAAAGATGGGTTGCCGGCGAGCTTGCCAGCATCTCATTGGCCGCCTAAAATTTTATCTTGGTTATCCGACTAGGCTGGCAAAGATGGGCGGTCACGATCAATTTGCGGCAGTTGTGTAATGCCGCTGACTCAATTTAGGGTTTAAAGAGTGTGCGATCACCCTACTTTGGGAAAACGATTGAAAGCACTAGGTGCTAGTTTGAGCAGGACGATTGGCCAGATGTAAAGGCGGGTTGCCAATGAGCACGCTGATATCTTTTGGGGGGATAAAAATTAGATCTAAGCCATTCAACTTGGCTGGCGAAGATGGACGGACATGATCGATTTGCGACAGAAACGCGCGGTAACGCAATTTTAGGGTTTCCGAAACAGCGTGTTCACCCTACTTTGAGCGATCGGTTTGATGCGCTCTTGGCTTGCCATGGGCAGGTCGATCAACTAGGGATGTAGTTGGGTCGCCGGTGAATACACCAACACCTCTTGGATCGTTCGAAGGAAGATCTAAACCGTCCAACTAGGCTAGCTAAGTTGGGAGGATGTGATGAATTTGAGACCGTTATGGTCGGTCTTAGCTCGTTTGAGCTCCCTTTTCAACAGCGCGATCACCCATGTTCTGGCTAACGTTCAAGGGCATTGCGGGTGAACTAGAGTGAATCCGATCGACTGGGATGCTAGTGGGCCCGCCGGTAGACGTCATGGTGATCGCCTAGTTTTATTGGGAAGAGGCTAAGCTTGTTGAATCGTGTGGCCATGATCGTTTTTTAAGACTGATATGGACAGTCTAGATTTTCCTTAAGGAATTTAAACGCGTTCGATTACGCTAACTTTTAATTAAAAAGTGTGTAAATACGCTGATATCTTTGTCAGAGGGTGGTGTAGCCTATGTGAGTGTTTTCATGCAGGTCTCAATACTGACACTTCGGGAGATTCATGCTACTCCGCTGTGAGTGAACATTAACCGTCATGTCATGCCAATATTGAGAGTTCGGCTGGGAACATTGCATAGGAAAATACTAGGCAGGTTAATGCATTAGTGAATAATTCCGGTGGGGAATAAAATTCACAGAATATTTGGGATTGCTGCTACATGCACCATTCTGGATAAATTTCATTGAATATACTGAATTGCTCAATACATATGTAAGTTGAGAGGTTTGAGCACCCATCACTTTTAAATGGCTCAACCTCTTTGCAGAGCGATGGCGCATTGAATATACTGAATTGCTCAATACATATGTAAGGTTAGAGGTTTGAGCACTCATCACTTTTAAATGGCTCAACCACTTTGCAGAGCGATGGCGCATTGAATATACTGAATTGCCCAATACATATGTAAGTTGAGAGGTTTGAGTACTCATCACTTTTAAATTGCTGAACCTCTTTGCAGAGCGATGGCGCATTAAATACAGGTATTTACAACTTTAGCCCTGAACTAAAAACCACCATCAACATTAAGTCCCCTAATTATTACGTAATAGTGACATTGTTACGGGGTAAGCACTAGATGGTGACAAATACAGATAAAATTTATGAGGCAAGGTAGACAGAGGTCGGCTAGGTATTTGAGCAAGACATGTTTAACAAAGTATCAAAGCACATAGTGATCGTCCTCCTATCATATGTCAATTTCCTCCAGGTAGATTTCGAAATTTGATAAACTCTATTGTGCCCTATTGCAAGAGACCTTGACTTTAAGTTGTTTGGTGTATGTACCGCTGAGTCGAAACTAAAATGTTCTTTAAACTCCTGATTATTGACTGGAATGAAATTGGGTTCATTCTGACTCTACATAGGCTCGTTCTTTCTTTTATGATGACGATATGCTTGGGATGCTTGTATAGGCAAAATCTTACAGAGCCATTGGGTGGAGTAGACCAGCTGAGATGCGTTCCGCTTCCGACGTGCTGCTACCAAGTCTTCAAGGACTACGTATACACCCTTTGAACTATCTTCTGAATCTTGGATCGTAGTACGGAATGGGTTGTAGATGCGTGCTAGATCCGATGGCGTGTCCAGATATATGAAAATATCTCTGAGGCGTACTTTTGGAGTCTTTGATGCACGTGTACAGCTTCATGTTGAGGAATTACTTCAGCTCGTAAAGCTTTGACAATGGTGATACTGATATCAAAAGTAACCTGGGGAGGGACGTGAAGACATCCCGTGATGGCAGTCCCCAAGTGTAATTATCCTGAGCCCATTTTATCCTGAAGATGTACTTCTATTGCATTTACTGGTAAGGTGGTTGACGAATTGATGAAGGCGGCAATCTTTTGGATTCATCATTTGTTGATCAATGAGCGGGAGTCGTATTTGATAGATCTGCTGAGGCGTTGAAGCGGCTTCGGCTTCTGAAGAGGACATTGAAGCGGCTTCTAGAGAGAACGTTGAAGCGGCTTCTGGAGAGAACTCCAGTAAGGGCGCGCATTAACCCTTGATTTCGAAAAATGAGTTCTTCCCATTCTTCTGAGGCGATACGATATGGCAGATGGGAAGACGGCACACCAATAGTGCTGGTCGGAAAGTCGTGTTTTCTCCTCATGAAAAAGAATACCGCTTCTTCTGTTTGATTTTCCCTTGTAAATTACATGCTTCTTGAAGATTTGTGGCGCGCCAACTAGGTATGTATAAGCATAGACGTCGTTTATGAAGAAGTAGTTGTGCGCTGCTTTTCATTTTTGTGAAAGGGTTCAAAAATACGAAATTCGTAGACTGAAAAGAACAAAGTTCCTTCTACGGATTCCTCGAGACTGTCTCAGGGATTGGATCCGAAAGAGGATGCTCTTCAGGGCATGAAAGACGTCTTCTCTAAAAAGGGTGTACTACTGCTGGAAAATTTCCCTTGAATATTTTGTCCCTCTTTTTTCCTTTGCATATTCCCTATTTGAGTATGTTCTGGAAGATAAGAGATGCTTCCTATGTAGTTTGATTTTTTTGGCTTTGAGATGGTAGGTAATTATGTTTGTGTTTGAGGGTTTTGAGTTTATTAGAGGTTTTGTTTTTAAATGATTCAAGGGCAATGAGAATAAATAATACTTCAATCAACTTATAAACTGAAATCCTAATGATGAATGCAAGCAGCGCAATCATTTTGGAGGAATTACAAATGTTGCATTAAAGGGAAATTGCTAGAGGAAACACTAAAAGGGACGTTGGGCGAAAGGGTGGTATGGCATCTTAGGTATTGAAGGGTTTGAGCCACCGGGTGTGCATTACTACGCCTTCTAGTTTGTCTGTATTGATGAGCTTGCAATAACCTCCCAAAATAACTTATGCCACTAGGTATGGCTCGCCTTTCCCTTCTGTGGAATCATTCGTAGCGGGTTGGGAAGCAACTCTCACTACCATATCTCCAACTTGAAATGGGTTTGGGCGTTGCGCCATTACTTTCCTAGATTCCTCATCCTTAATCGTGACAGCTTCTAAACTCTTGATAAAACATTTGAAAGGACCTGCATCCCATTCACATCTCCTAGTGACGGCTGGGTTGATAATCGGATTGAGTCCCCAAGCCTTGGCGGAAGGAGGAGTGACTGGTTGCAAAAAGGGTTGTTCAATAAGACTTACTTGTGTCCGGAATCTGCTAACAAATGCTGATGCGCTCTCTCCAGGAAGATGTGTCACATTCGCAAGTTGTTGATAAGGTAACAAATAGTTTTCAGGATTAAACGACCTGTTGGAGACCCTTTCAGGTATAGACACTGGCAAAGGGCATACTCCTAGTTTGCTTTGTTATCGTGTATCCATGAGAGCCTCGGGATCATATCATAATTCGGGTACTCTTTAACAACATGAAATTTGGCGTGTGTTAGAGCATCTCCCACCTTGATTTCGAGATTGATGTACCCGTAAGCGTCTCTGGGTTCTCCTTCTGAGTTTTTGATTATGGTTGGGCAATGGACAACTTCCTCTTTTGAAATCTTTGCATCTCTCAGCATCTTGATGGTGACAATATTGAAATCAGAGGTCGCGTCAATCAATGTGCTGTCAAACTCGATATCCTTCAAGTGATCGGTGGTTAGGAGTCCCCAGTTGCATCTATCAGTCGCGCTTTCTAGGAAAGATTGGGGTTTGGGAGCGGCTTCCCTGACTGGAAACAGACGCTTGCCTGATACAATATGGTTGAGGGTTGCAAATATGTCTTGACGCTGTGCTTTGGAGAAATACATAATTTCACATAAATGCTCTATCATAGACTGTACGGTTTTGTGGACGGAGTCCCCAGAAATCATGCAGCTCCTGACGGGAAGAGGGTCTCTGCGAACTCCTTCAATGCGTAATTGAAGTTCCCCTGCATCTACCTTTTCTTTGAAAATTCGCTTCAGTTTGTTGCATTCATTGGTTGGATGACTGACGAACCTGTGGTAATGGAAATATTTAGGATTTGCCATTTCTTCCTCAGTTGGTGGGCACCTGATAGGAGGTAGTTTGATGACATCATCTTGAATCCATATTTCAAGGAGTTCAATTACTTCCTCGATCGGGAACGGGAAGTTTGGAGCAGCATCTCCAGTTTCTTGTTGTTGCGCTAGTGCCGCACATTTGAGATTTTGTCTTTCCTGTTTCACTAGCGATTGACTGGAGGTTGGATCTTTTATTGGAAGGACGCCTGCTTTCCTGAACATCTTTACGAGCTTCCTCATTCTGGGACGGTCCGGATCGATTGAGTAAAGCAGCAGCGGATATCTTAGTAGATTCTGATGCAATATGGGAATTGATACTTTCCAGGAAGGACGCACATAATGAAATCATCTTTTCATTGCGAGGACTCTGATGAGAACGTGACGAATCCCACGAGTCTTCTTTCCGAGCTTGAGAAAACATCTCTTGATCATCATTATTGGTCCAAAATGAATTATTGATGGCGTTTCCTCCATAATGAATACGTGTTGGTCCCTTCGATAGTTGATCCGTAAGGTCTTTTAAAAGCGTAAATACTTCGTCTTGCGTCTTCACAATAATAGCTTGATCCCTGACAATATCATTTAGGATTTTTATCAAATCGTGAATAGTTGTTAAATATTGAGACTCCATAGCCTCGACAAGGGTTTTAAATGGAAGAACGGATTCAGGAATAACATGCGAAGTATTATCAGTGCTAGGGAAAGTAAAGTTGGGATTGAGGGTTTCTGAACCATTCCTAAGATCAACCATCTTGAGAAATTTAGGAAATTAAAAATCAAATTGAAAATTGATCTTGCAAACGAGAGATTAATCTCCCACTGTGGTCGCCAGTTGTTTAGGGGTAAAAACTGATTCTGTTATTTTTGGTAAATTTGGGTGTGTTGATGAGAAACGAATTCAAACCCTAAACAAATACACTGCAATTGAGTACTTTTATATTCGAGAGATCAATCTGTAAGACTCTGACCTAAACCAAGAAATGGCCGTTCCAGATTCAATTCGGTCACAAAGTGAAGGAGAAGGGTTAATCTTAGGGAGGGAAGCGAAGAAGGTGTTGAGATCAGAATGTTGAATTACGAAGGTGTGCTATTTTATGACTTGTATCAGAATGTGGAACTGGCTTGTGGAATGTAAGCTTATCAGTTCTTGGTGTTTTCTGGATATTTGTGTTGATAACACTTGTGTCTGTGTTGAAATAGGTTGAAATCCTATTTATACAAGTCATTGAGCGCACCCCTGATCCCGTAGGAAGTGGAGGCAATTAAGTAGTGGAGAAGTGGGGGCTGTGTAAAGAATGATGATCACCACGTTTCCATTACGAGGGAAAACTGGGCACACTTTCACCCACTACTCCCATTGTTGTTAACCGTCCGTCATTTCTTGACACTTTCGCGTAATGGGCACATTGCACGCCGCACGTTGTAAACCACCACACCAATACCCCAGTGAGAATCCCCCATTTTGTTACATGTTTGATGTCTCGAGTAAATGGGTGAAGTCGTGAGATTCGTCGCTAAAAGCAGCACATAGAGCTTTTAGGTCAAATAATAAATTATTTGTGAAATTTATAAAACATCACTTATGATTGATGTATATAAAGCATCGCTTTAAACAAGCAGCTGAAAATAATCGATGTGCAGAAAACATCGTTGTTTTAGAGCTCGTTCAAATTAGTCGCGAATTGAACGTCTTAAAAAGGTAGCATGACCGGCCACCTTTGGGCGATCGTTTGGGAACCCTATGGGTGAGCTACCACTTGGTCGATCGCTTCCTATGGAAGGGGGGTGGCTGATGATCACAGCATTACCCTGTTGGCCTCCTGAAAATAAATCTGAACCATCCGACTAGGCTAGCGAAGTTGGATGGACGAGATGATTTACGACAGTTGTACATTTCCGCTGATTGATTTTTAAGGTTTAAAGCCGCGCGGCCAACCTATCTTTGGCCAAACGGTTTGGGGTGTTTGTCACGGGTTTGGACAAGTCGATTGAGTATACATAAAGATGGGTTGCCGGCAAGCTTGCCAGCATCTCATTGGCTGCCTGAAATTGGATCTTGGTCGTCCGACTAGGCTGGAGAAGATGGGCGGTCACGATCATTTTGCGACAGTTGTGTAATGCCGCTGACTCAATTTAGGGTTTAAAGAGCGTGCGATCACCCTACTTTGGGCAAACGATTGAAAGCACTAGGTGCTAGTTTGAGCAGGCCGATTGGCCAGATGTAAAGGCGGGTTACCAATGAGCACGCTAATATCTTTTTGGCCGCCTAAAATTAGATCTAAGCCATTCAACTTGGCTGGCGAAGATGGACGGACATGATCGATTTGCGACCAAAGCACGCCGCAACGTGATTTTAAGGTTTCCGAAACAGCGTGTTCACCCTACTTTGAGCGATCGGTTTGATGCGCTCTTGGATTGCCATGGGCAGGTCGATCAACTAGGGATGTAGTTGGGTCGCCGGTGAATACACCAACACCTCTTGGATCATTCAAAGGAAGATCTAAACCATCCAACTAGGCTAGCTAAGTTGGGAGGATGTGATGAATTTGAGACCGTTATGGTCGGTCTTAGCTCGTTTGAGCTCCCTTTTCAACAGCGCGATCACCCATGTTCTGGCTAACGTTCAAGGGCATTGCGGGTGAACTAGAGTGAATCCGATCGACTGGGATGCTAGTGGGCCCACCGGTAGACGTCATGGAGATCGCCTAGTTTGATTGGGAAGAGGCTAAGCTTGTTGAATCGTGTGGCCATGATCGTTTTTTAAGACTGATATGGAAAGTCTAGATTTTCCTTAAGGAATTTAAACGCGTTCGATCGCGCTAACTTTTAATTAAAAAGTGTGTAAACACGCTGAGCTCTTTGTCAGAGGGTGGTGTAGCCTATGTGAGTGTTTTCATGCAGGTCTCAATACTGACACTTCGGGAGATTCATGCTACTCCGCTGCGAGTGAAATTAATCATCATGTCATGCAAATATTGAGAGTTCGGCTGGGAACATTGCATAGGAAAATACTAGGCAGGTCAATGCATTAGTGAATAATGCCGGTGGGGAATAAAATTCACAGAATATTTGGGATTGCTGCTACACGCACCATTCTGGATAAATTTCATTGAATATACTGAATTGATCACTACATATGTAAGTTGAGAGGTTTGAGCACTCATCACTTTTAAATGGCTCAACCTCTTTGCAGAGCGATGGCGCATTGAATATACTGAATTGCTCAATATATATGTAAGTTGAGAGGTTTGAGCACTCATCACTTTTAAATGGCTCAACCTCTTTGCAGAGCGATAGCGCATTGAATATACTGAATTTCCCAATACATATGTAAGTTGAGAGGTTTGAGCACTCATCACTTTTAAATGGCTCAACCTCTTTGCAGAGCGATGGCGCATTAAATACAGGGATTTACAATTTTATCCCTGAACTAAAAACCACCATCAAAAGAAGGATATAAAGAGATTATTAACAGGCTGTCAATTCCCTCTAGTCGAAACTCTTCAGGTAAGAATACATACTATGCGTCATACTTTGATGATAGTAAATTTTTTGATAACTTTTCACATCATAACGGTTTTCCCCCAAGGACCAGGACAAAGAGGTTTAACCGAAAACAACGTTTATTTGATGGGCTCAATGCTCATACTTGTGCTAATTAATCACAAGGTTGAAATCTCACTCACAAAAACCCTGGTTGGGTGAGATATGGTCAGGTATACTTTATGGGAAAGTGTTTCCTGATTCTCTGGCTATTTTCTTATCGTTCTTAGCCAGATTATCTTTACAAGCATGTTTGCATAAGTATTTGTATTTTGTTTTGACGAAGTTTTTGTTTTTCAATTTCTTCTTGAAATTTTGTTTTGTCAAATTGCTACTCTTGAGCTCTAAATTGTTTCTCTGTGGAGATATAAAATTTATTGAGTCACAAATTTGTGAAAGTTTTAACGTATCAAAAATTCTGTAGTATCATAAAAGTATGACCTTTTGTGAGTTTTTTTTTGTGTTGGGTCAAGTTGTGTTCGTACGGGTACCCGTGCCACTGTCACGAATCAATTTTGGAAACCCTAAAAGCTACCTTCCCTAAGAAACCATTTAAATACCAAACCTATTGAGTCTCGTACGCTTACTCTGGATTATTTTGTTTTGTCAAGAATGTCTTCATCTTCTAGCTCTGGTGATTTTGCAGGAGGTTTTCTTGATAAAGGTATTGGTTTCGAGTCCAAAGGGAGGAAGAAAAGAACCCTAGTAGAAGATGATTGTCCTAATGCCTCATGTTACTATGCCTATACACATCAGGATATTGAGAATGAGGATATAGTTTCCGCTGAAGTGGTTCATGATTTTCTTAAATACTTTGAGGAAGCTAAACTGCAACTCGTTGATACTATGAAGAGTCTTGATGTGTTAAGAACGGAGTTGAAAAGGGTTAATTCTGACCTTGTTCTCATGAAGACACATGTTAAAGAACTTCTCAATGAGGATATCTTCTCTGAAGAAGCAGTGGATGCTGTCAATCACAAGCTCAAAGACCTCAAGGCTCGTGAGGATTCCGAAACAGCTATTTGACTTCAGTTCGTGTTCGGTTTTGGTGGTTTAAGAGTCTTTCTTTGTTTATTAGCTTGTTGATTTCTTTTTGTCTAGGAAACTTCTTATGAGAATTTATTCTTATGTTTTAAGAAGGATAACTAGGGTTTGGAATAGCCATTATTGTGAGAACACATAGCTATTTCCAACGATTTTCATCTTGCAATGTTTTTAGATTTATTTATTTAAATTCTAAAGTTTATTTGGAAGATGATTTTGCAGTATTAATCTTTATGGTTTCATATATTGCAACTTGTTATGGGATATGTGTGTTTGCGTCCGTGAACCTTGATTGTCCCATACGTGGTCAAAAGTTAAGTCTTTCATATGTCAGTATGCAAGTATTGAAAAAAGATTGAATGAACTTTTGACAAACAAAAGTTAAGCCTATTATGTCATTATGCAAATATTGATGGAAGATAGGATGAACTTTTGTGTACAAAGATTATGTCTATTATACGTCATTGTGCAAATAGTGATAAAGAATATAATGAATCTTTGTTTATTCCGCAGTATTGATCTTCCCGGATCCATATTTTATGTAAAATACTGTGCGGCTCCGTAAGTTTTCTTATGTGAGCATTTCCGATTAAATTAATCATGGGTTCTCTTGTGGTTAATTTAATTGAGATTTTTGGATACAAATTCAATTTCTTATGTGATTTTTTAATGTCCAAAGAAATCCTTCTTTTCTTGTGAAAGTAAGGTCGCTCTTGTTGTTCTTTCGGGATTGACATTATATGGGGGAGAGTTCTTTTTGAACTTGTGCTTAATTGCCAAATCTTTGTGGGGAGTGCGGCTGTGGAATATTATAGGAGTTATCTTGTATTTTTATAATAAACTCCTTGATGAATGCATTTAGTTTCGGATATATGTTTGCATCTAAAAAGTTGATATGTGCTTGTCTTTTGGTCATGAAGTATCTCTATGGAAATTTCATTAAGATCCCACTAGTTTTCGTACCTTTTCCAGTTTTATTGACCAAAAGGAGGAGAATTAATGTGCAGTTCACACTACAAATACATATGGCTTTCGGATCATTATGTAAGGGGGAGTGGTTTTCATGTGAGATGAAGTATTGACTAAGGGGGAGTGATATATATCACCATAGTATTGTTGTCAAAGTTGTGATACAATTGAAATTTGATGTTGTATAATAATACTATGACACTGTATAACAATGGTTGAGAGCTATTGTTTTCTCATTGTTATGGCTACGGATCTTCAACAACGATGATGCTGAACTGAACATCTTTAGAATCATTGGAGTACTTGGAAGTGACGAAGATTTCGAGTAATGTTGAAGAACCAAGGAGATCAAGCATTTGGATGAGAAGCTACAAAGTTTATTTATTTTGTATTCCATATGTATTAATAGTTTTGTCACTAAAATTGACAAAGGGGGAGATTGTTAGAGCACTGCTCGGTCGAACTCGCAAGCGTTGCTATCTCAATCTTGTTTGTCAAGTTTAGTTGCCAAAACTATAAGTCTTAATTTCTAGTCTACTTATAGTTAAGTCTCGAACTAGGATAGTTAGTGTAGTTGAGCTCTAGACTCCACGGCGTTCATCATGAAAAAATGAAGAACTACTCAAGGAACTTGTGGAACTTAATCGACAAAAAGTTATGTGGATACTTGAACTTATCTATCACTCAAAAGTCTATCTATTCTATCTCCTATCTTGAGACAAAAGTCGTATTGTTATATAGACTTCGATTGTACACATTTGCTATTTCTAGCCGAGTTTATCTCGCTTATCTATTTCTTGAAATATGTGTTGGTAAGCTTTCGCTTTGTCCAAGTTCATCTTTACTCGTGACGAAAGTCATGTTGATTATTTCAATTACTTGAAAATCGCTTTGATGAAAAATAGTTTGTGAATAACAACTATATAACATCCTCTAAGAAAGTTTCAATGATTAAATAAGAGTTTAGAACATGTAACCATCTTTGGATATAAACATGGTGTGTTCTCACATTTGTGTAAAAGTCCAAAATCGGGAACCCAAAGTATACGGACCCATACGCGTACTGGCGGTTGTTAGAAATCCGGGTAAGTATGTGTACCCGTGCACATATTGGCGGAAAGTTCACGTCCGTGAATTTATGCTGGAGTTTTAAAGTGAAAAACTAACTCAATCCGGTTACTTAAGTATGCGTACCCGTTTGCATACTTAAGTAGGTTACTTTCTAAAATCGGTTTGTTCATGAACTAAAACATTTATATAATAAGGAATGCAATCTTTGCAAACCGTGGCTATAATGTTCATGAATCGATTCGAGTGAATCAAAACCGATTTTGCTTCGATTGTGTCTTGTATACTTCTATAAGATCTAAGCAATTGAACAACTCTCTAACTAGTTCATTTGAGTCATTTGAACTAGTTATGGTGAAGATGAATAAGGTTGATATGAAAGTGCTCATATGGCTAACTATTGGTTAACTATTATTGAACAAACTAAGTGTACACGTTTAGGTACGGTTACTCAAACCTAAATGAAGTCACATTTCATTTGTGTATAACAAGGTAAGTTCGATCTAACAGTTGAAAGATATTAGCTTGAATCTAATCAGGTTTTCATCTAACGGTGAATGCTTTGTTACCAAGGTAACTTAGATTGCAAACCCTGATTTGGAGACTATATAAAGGAGAACTCTAGCAACTGGGAAACCTAATCCCCACACCTTCTGTGTGATACTAGTTGTATAAGCTTGAGTAGATTCTCCTTTAACCTTAGGTTTTTCACGAAACCCTGTAGGTTAACGACTTAAAGACTTTATTGGGATTGTGAAGCCAGACCCAACTATTTTCTCTGTAGTTGTGTGATCCGATCTTGTTGTTTCTATCGTGTTTGAGTATAATCGTAAGATTGGCTTGAGATTTATATCTCCGATAGGAAAGATAGAAAAGTAGTCACAAACACCTTCGTTTCATCGTTTGTGATTCCACAATATCTTGTTTCGCTAGTCGATTAAGATTATTGTGAGGTTATTGATATTTCTAGGATGTTCTTCGGGAATATAAGTCTGGTATATCAATTGGTTCATGTTCACCTTGATTTATCAAAAGACGGAACAAAACTCGTAGGTATTTCTGTGGGAGACAGATTTATCTATTCCTATATACTTTATGTGTGATACAGATTTATTTATCAAGTCTTTGACTTTGGGTCATATCAACTCTTAGTTGTGGGTGAGATCAGCTAAGGGAATCAAGTGTGTAGTATCCTGCTGGGATCAGAGACGTAAGGAGCGCAACTATACCTTGAATCAGTGTGAGATTGATTGGGGTTCAACTACAATCCAGACCGAAGTTAGTTTGTAGTAGGCTAGTGTCTGTAACGTCTTAATACAGTGTGGTGTTCAATCTGGACTAGGTCCCGGGGTTTTTCCTGCATTTGTGGTTTCCTCGTTAACAAAGCTTATGGTGTCTGTGTTATTTCTTTTTCGCATTATATTTTGTTATATAATTGAAATATCACAGGTTGTGCGTTGAATCGATCAATTTGTAAATCCAACCATTGGTTGTTGATTGAAATTGATTGATACTTAAACATTGGTCTTTGGTACCGTTCAAGATGTCTCTCTTATATTCAATCGGTTTCGCAAATTATATTTGTTTGATTGCGGATTGAATTGAGAGATTGAGATATAACTCTTTGATATACCTTTTGTAAGATTGAGTCTAACTGTATAGTTGATTCTCTTGTAAGTATATTGGAGTTAGTCCATACAGAATTCTAAGAGAAATATTGGGTGAGGTTGTTAGACCCCCGCTTTTTCAGGAATGCATACCATGGTTCCCGAACTTGGATTACACATATGCAAGTACGCATACTTTGATTAAATCCAATTATTCTAAACTCTCATTTCAACTATTGAAATATTCTCGGAAAACGACAATAGCTGTCTCACACAAACTATTAGCTTCAAATTAAGCAATTTTCAAGTGATCGAATTATCAATACGAAACATTCCGAGTCTACATCAAATGACTGTCTTACACAAATCATGTAAGATGTTACCAGGATATTTTCACATGATCATCTTTTGACTTTCGTCAAGAATATAAGATGAACTTGGTTAAAGAGAAAGCTTGCCAACACATATTTCGAGAAATATGTAAGCGAGTTAAACTCAGCTCGAAATATCAAATGTGTATAATTGAAGTTTATATAGCTATACAACTTTTGTCTCATATAGGAGATAGAGTAGATAGACTTTTGAGTGATAGATGAGTTCAAGTCTCCACATACCTTTTGTTGATGAAGTTCCACAAGATCCCCTTAGTAGTTCTTCATCTTCAATCGATGAACACCGTGAAGTCTAATGCTCAACTACACTTTCTATCCTAATTCGAGACTTAGCTATAAGTAGACTAGAAATCAAGACTTATAGTTTTGACAACTAAACTTGACAACAAGCTTGAGATAGCAATGCTTGCGAGTTCGACCGAGCAGTGCTCTAACATTTACATTTTCACGAACAAGAATACCGTTTGACGAAGATTTGTCACCAAAAAAAATAGTTGTTATTAGACACGTTCAAGGAAACCATTACATCGGCCTCCGATTGAAAGAAGCAAGCCCGTTACCTCCATTTAGGGTTGGATTTGATTGTGACAGTGAACTCCCCAAGACTTGGTGCAGTCGCTTTGAGGAAAGAATTGAATTATGAAAGGTGATACTATTGTCGAGGCCAACCCAATTCATAGTTATGACTGATGATTAGGATGTGTTAATGTTGTGAAGGGTGGTGAAATACATTTTATATTTTGTATTTTGGTATTTTGACTAAATGTGATGTGATTAAAAGTGACAATATCATATCTATTTGATTCACGTTATGAATGAAGTATTTTATTCAATTTATATTGTTATATTGTTCTTAACAAAAAATCCAAGTAGCTTGAGCTAATTTGATAACTAATTTCAGCTTCCAGGGTTATATACGGTTGGTAAAGTTCATTCCATTACGAACCGTAACTAACACTAAAAATTAATTTCATCTTCCAGGGTGATTTACGGTTGGTAATGATTATCTAGTTACGAACCGTAACTAGAACTAAAAACTAATATAAGCTTCCATGGTTATTTACGGTTGGTAGATTATACTTTCTTACCAACCGTAATAAGATCAAGCAGATAAGTTTACAACCATTAAACCTTCTTCATTACTAAACCATCTTCAATACTAAACCAATATTACAACCATTAAAACATTACAAATATAAATGACATTACAGCTCATTCATTCATGCGACTTAAAAGGATATTAATATTTAGGTTTACGAGTGCGATAGAAGTCTTTAAGGATGTTGATTGAGGTAAGTATTGAAAATTCGATCTTTTCCATCATCTTCATTCTTGAATAGATCTCTCAAAAAATTCAGCGTCAGTTTCACCCCTTAATCGTATTTGACCCGTAATACAAACTAATGTCATAAATTCTTTAACTTTATCCCGAATAGCTCCATATCGAACATACAACATAATTCCATCGCGGTTTTAAGGGTTACATGTTTCGGAACAAAAAAAATCATAAATGGTTCCCAAATAACTTGTACTCACAAAACCACCTCGACGTCGTTCTTCTCCTCTTTTTGGATAGCATAGAACATAGTTGCGGCAAATACATAAATCTTCTTCCAAAGTAAAATCAGGAACTTAAGCCATAATCTAGTTTAAGGTAGTTTAGTAGGAGATGATTTATGTGGAGGTGTAACTTCTAAGTAAGGTGGATAAGCATATATATATAACAATTCTTTTTTTGTACTATGTAACATATCTATTTTTTTTTAAATAAAGTCGTTGAAGGTTTCAACGGCTATATTTTCAAATCAAACAAGGATATCTTAGTGCATAACGTTATGCATCTTTTGAAAATATTCTAGTTACAGTTGGTAACTACAATATCGAGACCAACCGTAACTCTGGATTTGAATTTTCTACAGAGTTACGGTTTGTATAAAGTTACAAAATACGAACCGTAAGTCTATAGAAATTTCAATTCCAGAGTTACCAACCGTAACTCTGCATAATAATTTGGCTTCAGAGTTACGGTTGATTAACAAATTTTCATACCAACCGTAATTGGTGACCTCTCTAAATCTCTGGGTTCCAGGGTTATTTACGGTTGGTAACTAGAAAATCGATACCAACCGTAACAACTGATATACCTGAATATATTGGTTCCTTGAGGAGTTACGGTTGGTAATTGAAAATCAATACCAACCGTAACGTCTGAACTACCTGAATATATTGGTTCCTTTCGGAGTAACAGTTGGTAATTAAAAATATATACCAACCGTAACAGGTGAGCTATCTGAATTTGTTCACTCAACCAATGAATAACCACACAATTCATAAGATGTTCATTCAATCTAAGTAATCCATAAGCTAAAATCCATAACTAACCACACAACTATTAGTTCGTAGATAATATCCATAAGCTAAAATTCATAACTAACCACACAACCATTAATTCGTCATAATATCCATAAGTTCAAATTCATAACTAACCACACAAAGAAAAGAAATAAAGGGGGTGTTCTCCTATTGAATGACACACAACCATAACTAACCACGACGACCACCGCGACCACAACCTCTTTTGTTGGTGCTACCACCACCACGAGTGTGAGGACCATCACACCGACCACCGCGACCACGACCACCTCTTTGGATAGTACCCACATCGTGCACATCCTCTTCGAAATTTGTCTCTTCGCTTCTAGGTGACAGTTGACTATGGCTAGTACTCGCACCTCCAAAAGAGTTTCTGCTCCTCTTTAAACCTTTCTATTCACATATCAAAAAGAGTGTTAAGAGATTATTCCATAATATAAATTAATTTTAAAATCCAAAGTCATGAGAATAACAAAGTTACGTACCGACATGAAATATAGCTTCTTCCAAGTCAAACCAAATAGACCCTTTTGTCTCTTCGACAACCTTCCTTTTTGCGTGAGCCCTTTGAATATATACTTGGGACTCGGGATCATTATTGATCACATGTGGATGACCAAAATGATAATACCAATCCATGTAATCATCAGCGACTTTTTTCGTGTTGTTAGAAGCCCTTGCCTCTCCCGTTGCGAGTTGGTATTTTTCTTCATGGCGGTTGTTCCAAGCATCAATCGTCGGAGTTGGGCGATAGTTGAGTACAATGGTGGGGCCTTTTGTCTCGGATCCTTCCTTGGATAATTTGAAGTTTTCCTTGATAACCCTTTCTTGAATATGACCAATTTGGCGTAGAGTTCGACGAGGATTGGTCATAACGTAACCTGTGGGATAATACAATGGTCTGTTGTAGCATGCGGTCTGTGTGAACTGACGAACATCAACTCCATTTTGGATCCTCAAATAAGGGTCAAAGATAACATCTTAAACAATGAAAGCATATATTTCCTGCCTCACTCGAACGAGCTTCTCCTCTTTGTTTCTTTGTTGTCTACCAGTGAACCTGAACTTCTTTCCTGTGGGGACATAATAATCTTTTTCCCATTCAGTAGAAGGTCTGAGGCTCAGAAAGTGGTCACACACCCATGCCTAAAAACAAAAACAAAAAGTTAAACAATTGGCACATGACTAAAAATAATAAATATAACAAACTATTGTATAATAAAAATGTAACCAAACTTACCATTAGAAGCGCGACATTCCTGGCAATTTCAGTAGCTCCAACCCTCGAGGCCTTTCTTAGGTTATCAAGTAAATATGCGAGGATGTCAGCGCCCCACGAATATTCTTTGGTCTTGTTCAAATCCTTCAACAATTGTAGGTAATGAACATTCACCTTATTTCCTGAGTTATCAGGCATGAATACGGTCCCAAGATAATACAACAAATACGTTGTGGTTGTACGCCTAGATCTTGTTTCATCTATCACCTCACCTTCCCTTTCCTTTAAGAGCGTTCCTCCAAACTTCGTCTTCAAATTCTTCAACAATACCTTTTTAACGATAGGTTGTGTATGTGGTTCTTTTGGGTTTTAACCAGCAGCCAACCGAAAATCCAACTCGGTTTCGTCCTTATCCCAACCAAATGTTTCTTGAACAAGGCTATAAAGGTCACTCCAAGACATGTTGTTGTCGAAACCTTCTGCCACAGATTTTCCTTCAAATTCTAGGTCAAGAATTTGCTTCATATCGTCTGGTATTATTGTCATCACTCCAAATGGGAGATGAAATGTATCGGTTTCAAGCCAATATCGTTCCTGAAGGAAGAGACCACAACACTATCATACTCCACTTGGGTATTCAGAATTTCAGGCCCTAATCCTGTACTAACCACTAGATTACGAATAAAAGCACATTCTTCTCCTAATGGCCAATATTTAGCCGTTGATGCTTGAGCAATTTGTTCTCCCTTGCACGGTCCTAAAAAAAATATACAAAAATACAAACATATTTTGTTAAACTGGGATAAACAAACAAAATGAATCGAAATTAATAAGTTATAAATTCAATGTTTTAAGAAAAATCATACCCTAGTCTCACAGAATTTTGCGGCCCAGGAATTAGTATAACCAAATAAGATTGAAGACTTATCTGAGGCCTCTCCCCAAGGTCTTCTATTCTTCTTTTGTGGCAACAACAACTTTTTTCCTTTAGGAATATGCATCTCTTTCGGTGCGGGTTCCTTTCTCGGCTTCTTTTCTTTCACTGGAGGTGCAGCTACAACAATCTCTTTTCCCTTGTTTTTTTCTCCCTCTTCATCATTTTCTTCCTCTTTCTCCTCTTCATCATTTTCTTCCTCTTTCTCCTCTTCTTCATCATTTGCTTCCTCTTCCTCCTCTTCATCATCATCGGATTCATTAGAATTTTCTTCCTCTTCTTCATATATCATTAGATTCTTCCTCTACAATTTGTTTTTCTTTGCCTTCATGGTTAATTTCGACTCCTACCTATTCAGTTTCTTAATTATTAGGTTCCACTCCTTCTAAATCAACTCCAAATTCATCTACAGTTGGTTCTCTCAACCTAATTTCAAATTGATTCTTCTTCTTCTCATTCTTGTGGATAACTCCATTATCTACCCCTAAATGCTTGTCACCGCGAGGGGTGGGCGTATTATCAATCGTAGTTAATTTATTCCCTCTCTTATTCTTCACCCTATCAGGATTCCTACACAATTGATTGATTTCCTAAGGGTTAAACAAACAAAATAGAAAAAAACAAACCAAAAAAATTGTGACCAAAAAAAATTTATGGTTTGAAAAGTAACAACCAAGACAAACCGTTACAAATTACGGTTTGTACGTTGAGGATCGAGACCAACCGTAACTAAACTATGGTTGGTATATCAACTAAACTATTGAATCGTGAACATTATTTGAAACTTAAGTTGTGAGACACATGAAGATTTATAGTTGATAAGGTTGATACAAATACAAATTGTAACTCAATTACGGTTGATAAGGTTGATACAAATACAAATCGTAGAAAAGTTAGGAGACATGCAGGAAGAATTATGTGTTAGAGCACTGCTCGGTCGAACTCGCAAGCGTTGCTATCTCAAGCTTGTTTGTCAAGTTTAGTTGCCAAAACTATAAGTCTTGATTTCTAGTCCACTATTAGTTAAGTCTCGGACTAGGATAGAAAGTATAGTTGAACTCTAGACTCCACGGCGTTCATCATGCAAAGACGAAGAACTACTCAAGGAACTGGTGGATCTTCATCGAATAAAAGGTATGTGGAGACTTGAACTTATCTATCACTCAAAAGTCTATCTACTCTATCTCCTATCTTGACACAAAAGTCGTATTGCTATATAGACTTCGATTATACACGTTTGCTATTTCGAGCTGAGTTTATCTCGCTTATCTATTTCTCGAAATATGTGTTGGTAAGCTTTTGCTTTGGACAAGTTCATCTTTATAAGTGACGAAAGTCATGTTAGTTATTTCAATATCTTGAAAATTGCTTTGATAAAGAATAGTGTGCGAATAACCTCTATTTAACATCCTCTAAGAATGTTTCAATGATTGAAATGAGAGTTTGAATATATAACCTTAAATGGATATAAACATTGTATGTGAACTCATACGTGTGTAATTCAAAAATCCTTGAACCAAAGTATGCGTACTTTGTTGCTCAGGATAACCGAAACTAAAGTCCGCGTACTGCCGGAAGTTCACGTCCCGTGAATTTCTGCTGGAGTTTGTGAAGTGAAAACAAACTTAAACCGGGTACTTAAGTATGCGTACCGGTATGCATACTTGAGTGGGTTATTTTCTAAAAACGGTTTATTCGTGAACTTAAACTTATATAAACTAAGGAATGCATATTTGCAAACCGTGGCTATAAAGTTCATGAATCGATTCGAGTGAATAAAACTCATTTTTGTTTCGATTGTGTCTTATATACTTCTATGAGATCTAAGCAATTGAACAACTCTCTAACTAGTTCTTTTGAGTCATTTGAACTAGTTATGGTGAAGATGAATAAGGTTGATATGAAAGTGCTCATATGGCTAACAATTGGTTAACTATTGTTGAACCAACTAGGTGTACACGTTTAGGTACGGTTACTCAAACCTAAATGAAGTCACATTTCATTTGTGTATAACAAGTTAAGTTCGATCTAACGGTTGAAAGATATCAGCTTGAATCTAATCAGGTTTTCATCTAACGGTGAATATTGAATGCTTTGTTACCAAGGTAACTTAGATTGCAAACCCTGATTTGGAGACTATATAAAGGAGAACTCTAGCAACTGGGAAACCTAATCCCCACACCTTCTGTGTGATACTAGTTGTATAAGCTTGAGTCGATTCTCCATTAACCTTAGGTTTTTCACGAAACCCTGTAGGTTAACGACTTAAAGACTTTATTGGGATTATGAAGCCAGACCCAACTATTTTCTCTGTAATTGTGTGATCCGATCTTGTTGTTTCTATCGTGTTTGAGTACAATCGTAAGATTGGCTTGAGATTTAAATCTCTGATAGGAAAGATAGAAAAGTAGTCACAAACACCTTCGTTTCATCGTTTGTGATTCCACAATATCTTGTTTCGCTAGTCGATTAAGATTATTGTGAGGTTATTGATATTTCTAGGATGTTCTTCGGGAATATAAGTCCGGTATATCAATTGGTTCATGTTCACCTTGATTTATCAAAAGACGGAACAAAACTCGTAGGTATTTTTGTGGGAGACAGATTTATCTATTCCTATATACTTTTCTGTGTGATACAGATTTGTTTATCAAGTCTTTGACTTTGGGTCGTAGCAACTTTTAGTTGTGGGTTAGATCAGCTAAGGGAATCAAGTGCGTAGTATCCTGCTGGGATCAGAGACATAAGGAGCGTAACTGCACCTTGGATCAGTGTGAGATTGATTGGGGTTCAACTACAGTCCAGACCGAAGTTAGTTTGTAGTAGGCTAGTGTTTGTAGCAGCTTAATACAGTGTGGTGTTCAATATGGACTAGGTCCCGGGGGTTTTCCTGTAATTGCGGTTTCCTCATTAGCAAAACTTTTGGTGTCTGTGTTATTTCTTTTTCGCATTATATTTTGTTATATAATTGAAATATCACAAGTTGTGCGTTGAATCAATCAATTGGGAAATCCGACCTTTGGTTGTTGATTGAAATTGATTGATACTTGAACATTGGTCTTTAGTACCGTTCAAGTTAATTTCTCTTGTATTCAATTAGACTCGCAGATTTCTATTTGCTTAAGTATTGAATTGAGAAATTGAGATATAACTCCTTGATATACTTTTTATTAAGATTGAGTCTGACTGTCTAGTTGATTCTCTTAAAAGTATATTGGAATTAGTCCATACAGATTGGTATGCGAATTATTGGGTGAGGTTGTTGTACCCCCACTTTTTCAATTGGTATCAGAACAGGAAAATACGTTTTAGACCTTATAAGTTTGTGTCTGTAGCGATCTAACTCTATGGACATAAGTGCTATCTCTATAAATGTACCACTAGTCTTCGATGGCTCAAATTACTTGTGGTGGAAAATTGTTATGCGTGCCTTTCTTCAAGCGCGTGATTTTCAATCATGGGTTTATGTAGTTAATGGCTATGATGCTCCCGTTGTGGCAGTAGGAGATGCAACTTTACCTAAAGATATTAGTGCATATGACGTTGCTGAGATACTTGCTGCAAAGCAAAATTCCGACGGTTTGAATGCCATTACCCTAGATCTTCAGCACCATGTGACTACGTGCACTCGGTCTAAAGATGCTAGGGATATCTTAGAAACCGTATTTGAAGGGAATACCAGTGAAAAGGAAGCCAGGCTTCAAAACCTAAATTCCGATTGGGAAAACCTTCGTATGGAAGATGAAGATTCATTTGATGAGTTTAATCACAAAGTGTCTGAAATTTTTAATGCATCCTTTGCATTGGGTAAGACTATTCCTGAAAAGGACATTGTGATGAAAATTTTCAGATCTCCGCCATCTAGATACGATTCTAAATGAAAAGACGAGGGTACCCAATTATACCTCAATCTAAAACTTTTCCACCTATAAGTCCTTTTCCGAAAGTGATTGTCTATGGACTGAGTCGAGACAATACAACTAATCGGTTCACACTTCGTGTGATCGTCTATGGATACAAGACAATACAACAACGAAGTATGTTTACTTGATAATAGGTTCGTACTTAACCAAACTCTAGGGATTTTCTATCAAGTAAAATAGGAATTAAAGTTTGTGCGATTTACTTTAAATTATAATAAACACAATTATAATTACGGAAAATATAAGTAAATGACACAGCAAGATTTTGTTAACGAGGAAACCACAAATGCAGAAAAACCCCGGGACCTAGTCCAGAATTGAATACTCTCATAATTAAGCCGCTATACAAAATCAAACCAACTTCGTATAGTTGAGACCAAGAAACTAAACTTATAGTTCACCTAGTTCCCTCAGTATCCCTGTGCCTCCAACTTGTAAATAAGTCACGCACTTGGAACAATTCCTTTGGTTCGTATTCCAACCAATAAAGGAACAACAAATCTGTTCGGTAACAACTCATTTCAACCAATGTGATATGAGTTTGACAAAGGCTCTTCCGTTTAACCAATAAACTCCTTTGTCGGGTCCGTAGATCAATCTCTCAACAACTACCGAAGTAATTGTTAAACTATGCAATTAAGACTATTAATCACAAAGAAGTGTATTGATGCCGATCTACTCAACTAATCAATCCAATCTATCACAAAGATAAACCGGTTATAGTTGGATCCCTTTCCAGCCGAAACAAGTTATTGTGCACACCAAAGATTATGAACCCAAAAAGTCTTTTTGTCTTCAAATCTTCTTTAATCTTCAATAACCACCTGCACACAATCAACTTGAATCTCTTGTGATCAATCAAACACAAAACGGAGTCTGTTAATGTTGGATTATCACAAGATGTCTTTAGATCTACAAACAGTCTAAACATCCCGTTCGAAACTTCGATCTAGTTTGAGTGAATCTTATATCAGAAGAGAAGATTCTCAAGCATAAACAAACTAGGTGCAATCAAAGTTCAACAACCGTTAGTCAATCAAATCAATCGAAAAATAATAATAAACTGCAATTATTTAGTTTCCCACCAACGGCACTAATAGAGCTTCTCAATCCCAAAGAAGTCTTTAAACTGAGCGGCCGTAAGAGATATCTCCTAATTAGGGTACTTTCCTCTCCGATAAGCGGCTCCACCAATAACAACACAACTGAGGTAGTTTTGTTGGCTCTGGGATTAGTTTGCTATAAAATGCAAACTTCAATATTTATAGACAAGGAAGTTTGGACACCAAGGAATTTCCAAAACCGAATATTCTCAAAGATATGCAATAAACACAAAATCGGTTTTCATAACTCCTGGAAATGCACTGTCCAAATATTAACCGAAATCCCAATAGAAAAATCTATAATCAGTAAATGCACATTACTAATTATTATTTTCTAAAGATATGCATTTAATTTTTGGAGATTAAATAGCATATAAAAACTAAGAAACCTTAAATAAAAGATTCTCAATTTATTTCGATCCTGGGATTCTCCTTTAGCTATTAAGGAATATCTTTGAACAAGTAATGATAAGAGTTACTGCACATGTTCAAAGTATGTCGACATCTTTACTTTGCAAGTCCTTTTTCATACTTACAATCTTGAAAACGATTTGCCACACTTTCAAACAAGTTTAGAATTGGTTCGTCTGAATTCCAAGAACTATGTGTTTGATTATCCTATCAAATCACCAATCATGGGTTTCACGGTTCTACCAAAACAAGTTCGGTTCTACCTCCATATAAGTACTGTGCATAGTCACGCTAGTTATCGAAATTCGGTTGACTAGGTACTAGGATCGGTTCCCCACAACTTATGGTAACTACTTGTATTCGGTTGCACATGTCCATAGGATCGGTTCCCCCAAAACTACAAACTTGTTGCACATGTTCATAGGATCGGTTCCCCAATCTACTAAAAACGTGTTGCACCTCTTACAAGGATCGATTCCCTCTTGTAAATTTGTTGCACCTCTTACTAGGATCGGTTCCCCCAATGACTAGATAAAAGTTGTTATTTACAAGGCATCGATCATACCATCTTGGGTGATTACTTAAGATCGGTTTCACTAATAAAAGTCATACCAATACATAAGTCAGGCCTTGTGAATAGTTTTACCAAGATACATAAACAAGTTTATGAGTGGTTATACTAAACACACATATTGGTAATTCAAAATAGATTTGCAATGAATAACAATACCAATAAGCCTAACGATTTCCCTTTCGATTCACAAAACAAGTTTATGAACTTAATTCCTTTAAACGAATGTAAAACATTGTTTCCTATGATGAAATCTTCACTCATACCCATACATAATCACAATAACATTCATATGATCATGTCGATGTCTTATATACAAAGTTTAATGGTTAAGCAATAAACCTCGTATTGTATTCCTTAATACTATGTCTAACTAGAGTATCATACAGCTTCGCAGTTATGTTTTCAATATGCACGACTTGAAAGATACGTTAGGGAATGAAACAGTTCAAGTCAAATATTAATAACCTCAAGAGGAAGGATGATGTTGTCGTTGTAGCTCCATACTTCTTCACATTCTTCAAGTCTTCATGTAATACTTGTAAGTCTCATATCCTAATACTAACCTATACGAAGTTGACTCTAGTATATAATCAAGCGACTCTTTAAATGAGTTTTGATTCACTAAAATATGACAACCAAAATTGACATACCAACGCTTGGTGGGTTAAACCGAGCTATGCTCTAACAATCTCCCCCTTTGTCAATTTTAGTGACAAAACTCTTACATCATATGGATAAACAAATTACAAAAATTCATTATACACATACGCTTGATTCAAAATTCAACAGCACAAAAACCTACATTAAATTCAATCCTTAAATGCCGTTGTTGACATTATAATAACAAAGCTAATACTCCCCCTAAAGGTAAGGTATGTAGATTTTCAATCCGCACGTCTTTATTATTTTCATGTAGTTCCTCATAACTACATATCATATGGTATGTAACTCCCCCTTAGTCTATGCTTTTACTCTTTTCGTTAGAATAAACGTTTTAGCACAAATGTCCTTTCCCTTAGTGATACCAACTCTCAACAAGTCAATATCACTTGTTTACTCCATATATTTCTCCCCCTTTTTGTCACAAAATGACAAAGAAAAGAAAAAATAAAGGACAAACCGAAAGGATCTTACAAATCTCACAAAGAGAATTTGCAAACCTATAAGAGTTGAGCACGAGGGTTTTACACACCATTTTAGATAACCAATATCAAAACCGAAACTACAAGTAATTTGGTTTTAACATGTTATCTACGAAATAATTGCCCGAAGCAATTTTCCCTAATAGTTTAGCACATCAAAAATCGACTAAGCACCTTAATTCTTTTGCTAAACCGATTATACAAATACAATCGCTTGTTCGATAAGACCAAAATAAAGATCAGAATTGACTTTATTTTTCTCATCAGACTCTAATTATCCTCAAAAATAACTTAGACCTTTCACTTTTAAACAAGAAAAATACTAGGTTAGTTAACTAGTAATTCTTGTTAAGGCATTCGGTTAGACTTGAATAACCGAAACCTTCACATTTGATAAGTCTAACTAAGATCCGAAAAACTTAGTTTCTCTTATCCTGAAATCACTTGGACTAAAAAAATGATCCCGAAACACTTTTGTTAAGCCATAAACAATCCATACAAACCAAATAAATCAACTTGCATAATCATTTATCTTAACCGGAAGCAATTGAAACAAACATAGACATTATAGCACTGCAATTGCACCGAAATTTTGTAAGCCTAAAATATTGATACCAAACAATAACGAAAGATAACAATAGTTTTTCTTAACTGGAAACAATTGAATCACAAACAAACATCCATACACAAATAATGGAATCAACATCAATTGTACCGAAATTTTGTTAAGGAAAAGCAATAAAGATATGAAATAAAATCATGCTTTTCTTAAACAGGAAAACAATTAACTAACAAGATTGTTACCTCAAATTCCGCATCCTCTTCTCCCCTTAAGATATGTCATTAAGCGCAAGTTCACTTAGAACTCTCCCCCATTGAAGTTGTCATCCTCCCGCCAAAACAAAAGAACAACTACAAATAGCAACCTTTACCAGAGAAAGGTTGAAAACCGGTTTTAACTATGCGATGCAAAAGTTGAAACCTCGAAACACATATGCTTTTATGCTAAACCAGAAGATTCAACATATTGTGACTTTTTCACATATTGTTTCTACCAGAACCCCTCATGATCCTTTGATAAAGCCTACCAACATGGGCTAGAACTTAATCCCGCTAAATCAAAAAGTCACCCAAACCATAAGGGTTTACACATTATGAGATTGAATATCAAGGTAATAAAACTGAAATCAAACATCCCATAAACATACATAGCAATAAAATAAAGCATTCAAGAACAGGCTATGTAATCAAAAACTATCACAAGAAATATTATAATATAATAATTTTATTCATAATAAGAAGATAGTTTTATTCATAATAGACTTTAAAATAATCAAAACTACTGTCTATTAAACATTCTTAAAGATCATCTTCAATTTCCTCAAATTTTTCAGGATCTTCATCAATAGCATCTCGACTGATATCTCGGATTCTGCACACAGTACCTTGATTATGTTCACAGGCTAAAGCATTACTCTTTCGATTAATATTTCGAGCATACTCCCTGTTACCGATTCCAAGTTTAATCAGCTTTCTTTGGTTACGGATAACAATTCTTAGTAGTGCTACCAGTCTATGATGAGTTTCAATAGTACTAAGGAGGACTTGACGAAGATTGATAATATCAATCTTAGCATCCAAACTGTTTTGGACAAGAAGATGAGTGACATCTTCCTTTTCATTTTCTATATCTTCACAACCAGATTTCTTGAAGGTATCATCAAGATGAACAGTTTCCTTAGAAGTCGCTTTCAAAAGTTTTGCTTGAGATCTGGTTTGAGAATACATCCTTTAGCATACGTTCTCAGACACGTTGAGTACATATACTTGAAATACCTTTAACACATGCCAAACAAAGATATCGGCCTTAAATAAATAATTCTGACAAATTTGAAAAGATTTTCGCATCTTATGTGTTACTGAAACACAACTTTCTTCAAAAAGAAATTATCTTTCAGATCAGTATCCAGGGATACATTTAGCTCGGAAACTTATCATGTTTTACACAAGTTGTTTGCAATACAACTTTTCTACACATAGAGCCAGAAAATTGTATCTATATATATGTAGATTGCGTAAACTCTCTATGTTGAAAAAGAGATTATTGACAGGATACAGATAGCCCAGATATGTGTGCTTCCTTATATCAGAAGATTGGGCATTGTAAGGATGCACATTCCAACACAGTTAAGAGTTGGGGTGAGGGTCCTCCTCACTAAACACCTTTTGAGGAATTTCTTCCTTCCTAATTTTAGGGACATTATCATGATCCCTTGTGTGGGTTTCGAAACCATCCTCTTCATTAGAAATATTGCGAGATACAATATCTTCAATTATATCTTGTTCCCAGGATGGAATGTTCTTTGAACTTGACCCCGTGTGGTCTAGATCTGCCATATGACAGAGTGCTGATGTTTTTAGTTCAAGACATTCTATGTGTCCTCTTAAGTATCCATTCCTTGTTGAAAAAGTTTTTCTAAACACTTGTCTAGATACACCTTTCGACACGTTTCTGTAAGAAGATCTTCAATAAGGATCTTATTCCTTATTTGTGAATGCTCCAGCGAATGAGTAAAAATTTCACACTATGTAGTCTGCTGATGAACTTTGTTGCATATAGCCATTTTTTGTTCCTCATAATTGTAGATGGGGAAAAACGATTTGCTGGTTTTTTAGGAAAGTGGAGAGACGACCCATCAGACGAGACTCCTCAACCGAGCAAACTGCCTAACCTCACACAGATGCACTACACGGGAGTGCTTTGAGTTCGAGAGATCAATCTGTAGGACTCTGGCCTAAACCAAGTCAATGGCCGTTCCAGAGTCAATTCGGTCACAAAGAGAGAGATGGGTTGATCTGTAGGAAGGAAGCTGAGAATTGTGGGATCAATGATGATCAAGGATTGTGGATGTGTTGAAGGTTTCTGCAAGTTTGTATAAATAAGTTTCGAATGATTGAGAGAGTGTTCCTCACATGATGATTCTTGGTTAGACGATGGATTGTCTGTTCAATATCTCGTGGATTTTCTGTGTCTTCCTCAATCATGGATTCAGAGACTTACTTATATTGTCAGAATAGTGAACACATTAATCAAAGTAAGTATGACGGTTTCTTGAGTGAAAGAGTGGGAAAGTGGGAGATCATGGTAAAGTTAGTTCCATGTCGTGTGGAGACTTGAATGATCGTTCACCCACTACTTTGCTAACTCCTTCAACCGTTTTCACGACTTACTCACATTTCTCGCCGTGGATGAACACATAGGCCGCCATACCAAAACCCTAATTGATATCCCCCCATGTGACGTGATTGATGTCTC